>JACEFZ010008488.1:260000-375000 GCA_014155875.1 Cepaea nemoralis
AAACAGCTGCTTTCCATACAAAAGCGCATTTATTTAGTTCACAATTGCCACATAGCGAGAATGTCTTTGGAAATTCACAATCTTTCTTGATGATGTTCCAACACTGTTGTAAATAAACGTAACACATTTGTAATTGCTAACCCCATGGACTTTGTCCTATAAGAAAAGTATAATTATGCCATAATAAACAGAGTTAAGGAACTTGTAGTATACCGATTAATGTTATTCATTATCTGACTCAATAATGTCTGGCAGCACTAACTGTGACTCATATCGATGTTTCATTTTACGTGCAGTTTTCATCATATTACAGTATGTATGTAGGTTCGACTGTAACATATTGATCATATCCATTAGTCTGTTCTATGCAGAGCTATCCCACCAATGCAGGCTTTCCTAATTGTTGTCAATTATGATTCAGATGTCCTGACTGTTGCTTCATCTTAAATCCATCTGCGATATGGTCTCCCACTGTTCAAGATCTTCGGTAAACTTAAGTTTACATTTTGTCTAGACATTCATGTCTTTATTCATGTTTAAAATATTTTATTTGCCTCGTGTTATTTTGTTTTAAATACCAATCTGTTTCTGTACTGAGTTCTTGTTGGATAACTATATGTACTCTCGTGTTTCCTTCCAGTGAATGTTTAATACTCTTGTGTAAAACATTCAACGGTGCAGTACGCTTCTCAGCTGATTTGTTCAGTTTCAAATCCGTATGTAATATGCATGTTCACAGTTAGTTAATTAGTTGCATATCCTTTATAGGACGTCGCAGTCAACACCAGCAGCTTTGCTGTTGTAATCTCTTGCAAGTGTTTGTTCAATAGTTTGTCATTGCTTTCTGAACGACCGGCACCCATACCACTTAGTAACAAATCAACGTAATGCGGTCTGCTGCCAAATCGCCCACAGTTGTGTTTCGTACCCGGGTTTGCGTCCGTAACCCTTTTGCCATGGAGCCGGCATGCTCTCAGTACTTTGACTCAAAAAGCTTTTGGTTATCTGTTCCAGTCAATGGAGGTTTTTACACTATGTTTTCAGATCTATCAGTTTCCTTTATTTCTAAATGTCTGTCATCACATGTTCATCGCCCGTCTGCAATGATTCAACAATGTTCACTTTCTGTGGTTTCTCTCCATTGATAACTACAGCTGTTGGCGCATTTGCTTCATCGGTTGTTTTATTTATTTATTTTGTTTTCTATTTCGATGTTCTCTATAATTTCTGTGACTTCTGTAATTTTCTAGGCATCTATAAAGAAGATAGCTGTCCATTGCTTTCCTGCTTGGTAGTAACCATTCTGGTCAGTGACCATAGACATTGTCTCTTGATTCAAAATAACAAATTAGCAAATTAGAAATGAAGATTGAATTACTACTCGGGAACAACGTTCGAGAATTAATGCTTGTTAGCTACAAAAAGAGAGTCACGATAAGGCAGTGGCTAGTATGTGTTGTAATGAGATTAGAATAAAACAAGGCCAGGTTAATGAGAGGATTATCCTGAATGGATCATGCCGAACTCATTATTTAGCTACTGCATTTTGGTGTTACCGTACTTTACCGGCGATGTTTTTACGGCGATTTTCGCTTTCTTGTTCTTGTACCCCGATATTAAGGTGATCATTTAACAGATTCTTCACTGGAGGAAACAGAACGTAGTGGAGAATGGGGCCAATGCCAGAAGGGTGCGGTACATATCTTTCAGTATGCAACCAGACTGGACAGATTATGCAGACAACATAACCAGGTTGTCGCTGAGGCAGACGTACTGATAGTATTGTTTCAACATTCTTCCTAAGGTGATTTAATCATCTATACAGATGGGTCTCTAGTGCGGTACACGTGGAGCACATGAGGATGTCACCTCCCAGGTTACAGGAAGAACTGTTCAAGAAGTTAGTGGAGCTTCTGTCGTGACTATGAGCAGTTTAACCATAAAGATTATGGCATAGCATCGTTGCAGATACAAACACTCGCCCATGCATGTATACTCAGTGATTCATTGTATCTCTGAGAGGAAGTCGCACCTGATTGACTGATATGTCATTTTTGTGTGTGTCTGGGCATGCCAGGAAACGAACGAACAGAAGTTGGGATTACGGGCGTGGTTTCTCTGGGGAGCAAAGAGCTAGGTTGACACCCTGAACCGCGTTCGTGGAGGCAGGGCGAGTAAAAAGCCTCAAGCGATGGGTGTGAATCTACAGACTGGAAGATCATCAGGTCAAAAGAGGTGAAACTATACAAGAACGCTTTGCCGGAAGCCAGAGAAGATTAGACAATCAACACAGACCTAGTGTTGCCAGTCGCTATACGCCGAGGGCGATACTGGGGAAGATATCTGATCACCTTTGAAAATAGCTGGATGTAGAATACGAATGATCTGTTGACTAATTATCTAACTACACATGGCTGCTGGCGGGCTAGTCATATATTTAAATTCCACCTCCTATTTTTTTTTAAATTCTAATTTGGACTCAGAAGTCGACTCAGTCTAAAATGAGTACCAGAAAATATCATGGGAAGTAAAGACGCTGTGCCCTCACATTACCCTTATTCAAATATTGTTACGTTCTTGCTGTTTAAGCCATGGATACCCTTTGTTAAAGCTATGTACATGATATGGATAAGTATCAACGAATTATTACAATGCGGTATTAGAGCAAGAGAAGGTCCACCAGAGAGACGAATGGAGACGGCTTGTATCTGCAGCAAAGAACCTCAATGACTCGGAAAGCTGAAGAAGAAGAAGAAGATTAGGGGAGCTGTGCCTAGCAAAATGGTCTGTTCAAATCAGCACTCATCAAGCAACCAAGTGCCGCCTCGACAATGACTGTTGTCGTCAACGTATCTCCACCACTTGATGCCTCGCATTTTGGTTGTACACTCTGGCAGACTGACTTTCGCCCATTTATTGTTGTTATCTTTCCACTTGCACCTGTGCCTACAGTTCGCTTGTCTGCCTTCGACTTTTCCCTCTATTTTTGTTTTGTTTTTGAAGAGTGCAATGGATTTTAACATGGCCAAAAGATCTGGGTGGTCTCTTTTTTATTTTTTACGTCAACTCTCTTACCCTTCCAAGATTTTCTAGGCCTTCCGTGTTTGTTTTTGTTTCCATAAAATGCAACCGACTGTTAGTCTCTACATGTAGGTAGGTATGTGCACTAGTTGTCGTAGGACATGGCTTGCGTTGTCTTTACTGGTAAACTTGCTCCGCGTGAGGACTTCAGTTATACCACTAGTCGTATGCTTGGCTGTACATCAACTTGTGTGTCAATGCTTGTCATTACCATGGTCCTGCCATAAGTAAATTATTATTATGTTTAGTTTAAATTTAACTGGTGTGTCAATATTTGTCATTACCATGGCATTGCCACAAGGAAAATATTGTTATGCTTAGTTCCACTTCAAATAGTGTGTCAATGCTTGTCATTGCCGTGTTGCTGGTATTGCAAATCATTGTAATTTATTGTATGTTACTATGAAAAAATCTTGCAATAATTCGTCTTCTCTCTGACGCCGATAACTTTGCATAATGAACATAGCCAACCCACAAGAGTTCATTAATAATGCAACACTGTGAGCAATTTATGAAAGATTTGTTTTCTTGAGAGGACAGTGTGAGGATGTACTATTGGAAAAAGTGTGGATTGAGCAAGGATAACAGAACAAAAAGGTTTACAAAAGAATCTGATATTATAGCCCCAAAATAGAAAGTTAAAGAAAAAGAAAACCTAAATTGGTTTTACTGAACGGATGGTTTTATGTCAGCATGTACTCTTACTGAAAGAGACAGATCGCTAGGGGAAAATATTATGCCTGTCGTCTGCTGGTAAAATTGCTTTGTAAGCGTAACCCGGGGTTGTGAAACTGGAAAAACAGAGAATGTGAACCATCAGGGGATGGGCTTTCACAGCTGAGTCACAAATCACAAATAGGCCTTCTGCTGCCGCAGGTTCGGCAACCAAACAAAGCCATGCCTTCCATCCTCCCCTATCCAGTGTGCCATTACTTGTAAAATGGGTGTTTTCTGCGATCATTCTGTATGCATTTATTTAGTACATGGATTGCGGATTGGAGGCGGGGGAGTGAGACACCATAATGATCTACAGTTAATGTCGTCTGCGAATACTTAGAGACCATCAATACCTGTCTCATCCTCGTTACAAGCTCCACAATCCAAACATAAACAGGTGTCTGAACTGCCGATTGCATGACAGCGTCGTTTATCTTTTTATCACAATCATCACGTTGCCCTGGCATTACTCCACTTTGTCTTCCCAACTTATAAATTTGTGACGTATTTGTCATCCCCGTTTTCCTGGAAATGAGAAACAGGACGTTGACTATAAGGAAAGTCTGTACATATCCAGTGAGCCTAATCATTGGCTGGCTCAAATCTTGAGCAAGACTAGCTAGAAGCCGGCTGGAACTTAATCCTCACTTGCCCCGGAATTATCGGCGTCCCTTTTCCTAATTCAAGAGAGGATTCAATAATGCCCGCATTCGTTCTCTGTACCTCGGGTATGTTTATAAATTCATTATGGATGCTATAATAATGCTTTTGAATGAAAGAGAGTGAAGATATAAATGTTTTGTGCGTGAATTGTGAGATTGTGAAATCAGAACTTATTTGCGAGGAAAGCCTGATTCGCTCGCCTTCTGCCGGCATGACCTGCCAGTTCCACTGAATTTTACCGTGCTTAATGTTTCGTCTGATGATAGTAGTTGCTGTATGCTTTGTGAAGGTTATCATCACACTCTCACTGCAAATCTGCCTTTTCGGTGTACTGTAGGATTGTTCCCTATAGATGCACAACATTGCACACTCTTCCTCCAGATGTGGAAGGTTCTTGAGAGCTTGAATGTTACAAGCTTGTACTTAGAATGTGTCATTGACCATGTAATCTATATCATGAAGGGCGGGAGTATTTAAGTGAATGTTATGTTATTGTGTGAGAAATAATCTCATATGAGCAGAAAGATGGACACACCATGTGGTTTGTACAATTATGTACACGACGCCAGCAATTCATAAAGACTGATGATGACTTGGCAAAACTTTACGTTCAGTGCCAGAGCCGTTCTTAGAGAAATTGCCTGACTACAAGTCACTCCTGAAGATATGCACATATTGAGTTTGCAACGTTTGGTCAGTGTGGTTTTGTGTTTGAATCTGGATTTATGTGATGAATATCCATGGGATTGGTCATGCCTTATTTCATGCATTGATTATATGTTGTGATTTTTTGTGAATTTGGTTCGCATGTGCAGATCAACTATTAATTATCACCATACCTGCTGGGGCAGATGTTTGAAGTTCCCCAGAGACAGAGGGAGAGAGTGAAGGTGGATTGTGAGTAATGGAGGTGAAGTGGGTCTCTGACGAGGAGAATAAAGATCGGCTTTATATCACGGACGTGGGATGATAAACTATCACGCTGATCTTGTCTCGACATTCTTATCTCAATATATCTATTGTTTTATCGTGCGACCTGTGCCTTAAATGGGATGACATCGTCTCAATTGGATGCCTCTCTCCTCAGGTGGACCTTATCACAACCAGATACCTCTATCACAGTCTGTCTTTGTTACCACAAAACTCGCCGTTACCACAGGACAACTTGGTCTTTTTCCTATGACCTTATCTTATTTTGCTGTCCTGGTCTTTCATGAGTTATATTATTATGACATCATGATATCCATGGAGAACAGGAGTGATCCATGTGCCAATATTAATCACACTACATCAGGGTTGGAATGGGCTCCATCGCCGGAGGGGCGGGATAAGTGACCTGATACTATTCTCCCTTCTTCACCAACTTCTCTCTTCTCTTGATGTATGTGAACTGTTAATTATGATAACGATGTGTAGATGGGTTTTTACATTCTTATATTGACAGAGCAATTCTTCTTATTCTTCTTTCGTTCGCTTGAAATATATCTATAACTGCAATGTTGTCTCTTGTATGAATCTAACAGTCTTTTATAGTTCACTCAGTGGTCCATAGCATTTATTTTCCACTATTGTCTCTCTAGGCCAGAAGGTATGCCTGGGTATGTTGTAGTTTGGGCAGTCTAGGATTATGTGCTCTCCTGTTTGCGACGCCAAACCACATGTGCACATGGCTGAGACACCAATATTGAATTGTGTATACATGTGCTTGCGTAATCTATTGTGTCCTGTTCTGAGGCACAGAATAATGACTTGTTCTGGTCTGTCCATAACGTGGTAGTCGTCTTGAGCAGGTTTTGGTGGCCTTCTGACTGATTTGATCATTCTTTTCTTTTGGTGGTATGTAATGAATGGTGTGGGAATTCAGGAAGTAGTCCCACTGAAGTGCTATTGGGCCTAATGCAAGGGTTGGAGCTTTAAACCTGATTGTACGGGAGTCTTCAGTTACTTCATTATCTAAGTATATATCAGGAAGCCTGACAATACCGTCTGAACGATGCACGTGGAATGTTTATATTCGGAAACGGAAACCCGTCTCAATGTCCCACCACATATTCATGGGCAGCCCAACATCTTGTCATCTGTCGTAGCACTTAACAGTGGATTACTATCATGAATCATCAGACCAACGAGTATGAGGATGTAATGCTCCGATATTTATTCGGCACCAAATGGACAGTCAACATTTTATATGAGTGGAGAAAGTCACATGGTCAATGTTTCCGGAGTAATTACCTATTATTACGACTGATGCCCTGTCTCAACACCCTTTGGCCATGGTACCAGGATAGGTATCCCCTAAGTGATCAACAGAAAATTTTATACCAGCAAAGCCCAGAAGACACAGTAGTTTATATCACCAAAAGGTGATTAGTTACAACATCATGTGCCTGAGTCTACATGTAATTAATGGGGAGAGAGAAGATTTATTTACATTGTGTCTTTAAGGATTTATCAGCCATTCTGAAGGATTTATTACTTCTGACGGATGTATTGTTACTACGAGGAGTTTATGTCAACCGGTATAGTCAGAGAGTCAATCTTCTTTGACTAATTGAGTAGAGAGAGAGAGAGAGAGAGAGAGAGAGAGAGAGAGAGAGAGAGAGAGCGAGAGAGCGAGAGAGCGAGAGAGCGAGAGAGTGAGAGTTTTAGGATATAACTGAGTTGTGGTATGGCCAAGTTGACATGAACTTGGTCTTACTGAAGTGTCTGGATGACATGGTTGAGTTTTCTCCTGATTCTTTTAACCAGTGCTGCTAGTGGGTCTTCATACATGTCATTGTCTACAATGCATTCCAGGATTTCCTGCTGCCTAGTCTGAAGAGGAACTCCTACAGGTGTTTGATTGACCCTGGCCTCAGTTTATGGTCACTCAGTATATTTCATTTTGGAAGTAAATAACAGGGTTGAGTCAGGATTGTTGACAGTGATGCTGAAGTTACATAAACCAAACCCTTATTGAAATGGGATGTGATACAGAAGAAGAAGTCTTTTCCACCGCAGATTGAAAGAACATATCATTCTGATAAGATTATGTAATGCTGTTACCAACATTAGGCAGATAGTTTTGCAAATTGATTGAGTTAATGATTTGTGATTTGTTGGTTGGCGTTATGTTGGGGGAATCATATAACATTGTACACTGCATTTTGTCATTCATGTGTTTGTAATAGATGGAAAGGAATGTGATATTCACATGCCAGGTTGAGAACTGCTCCAACACCCAACATATCTTTTAATACATTTTTAGGTTGAAACATGGAGTTTGTGTCGATAAATTGTTGAAGTTTTGTTTAAGATTTGTTGTTCACAGTTGTTATGTAATTCTGTGTTACATTTGGGTTGTGATCATTAGTGAGGAGGGATCCATACACATAGACACCCTGTATAAATGGAGGGAGGTTTCCCTCTAGGGTTTATGGTAGATTTCCCTGATAATTTCGCCGTCCAAAGGAAGCCCTTTATAAAAATCGTGTAAGTCTTACCATTTCATGTTGGGGGTTCTGAGCCATTACAAGGCTTCTTACGGAATGCTGAATAAACTGCTAACCCATAATTATCTGGGATACCCCTAGTCAACTCACTCACTATTATATATTAATAACCTCAAAGTAACGGGCATAGTTCGGTCTATTTAGAGGGTTTATTTTACGAGCTATGGCTAAACCTCACAACCTCCCTAAACTAGTCAGTGGACATCACTTGGTTCATTATCTTGATATATGTTGCTTTGAAGGGAGCCACATTAGCCTAGCATCAAGACGCTTGCCTGCTTCCCAGTTGTCATAGGTTTGAATTCGCGACGGATTATTACAACTGATCTGGTCTCCCAGGTCGACTCAAACATCCTGGGAAGTGACGTCGACTAGCCTGATATTGACCACATCGCAATTTGAGTGGCCATGAGTCTATATAAAACATATGTCTAGCACTATATGCCAGTAAGACTTTACCCATGTAAAATGATCCTGTACTTACTTACTGTTTTACTTACTGTATCTCCTTAAGTTTTTTATTTGTCTACGTGAGAACTGTCTTGTTATTCTTGCTATATCTGTTTCATAATTCTAGCCATTTAGGTTAGGACAGTATGATCACTGCCGTGAAGGACACCATGATTGATTGATTGATTGAATCGGGAACCGACATCACAGCATTCGGGGTATTCCCATAAGCGCTCCGTCCCCATCCTCAGCAGCCAGCGAAGAGTTCCAACACCAATAGTACCAGTAGCAATATGATTATATGTCCGTCTCGCCTTTCCTCTGAGAGTCGAGCGTCGGCCAGATCCCCTCGCCACTCCACGCTGTCTCATTCTTGCCAGACCAAAAGAAGGACATCAATGGCAGACTACCTGCTTGATACATTCCTATAAACTATAGCAGTCAAAGACAAGATGGGGAACATGGACATAGGGAAGAATATTCCTGGCTGAGACTCCCAGGCCAAGAGCATCTTATATACACGCTGGGGGAGAATGTGACACACGGATCGGGCCTAGCAAATGCGATGATGGACGTCATCCCGATTGTCATTCCAAGACCGAGTGTCAACCTATGGAGAATGAAGATAATTCACATACAGACTGAAAGACTGAAGTCCCTGTCATTAAAACCTGTGCTGAAGCGTAGCAGTCTTCTTCTTCAGCTAAGGCTGAAGTTGCATTAGATATGGGGTTTAATTATAATTGATGTGATAGTGGATATATTAGGTGGATAGTTGGCTTGACCTGTTGTAACATGTAGACGTAAATGTAAGAAGATTCAAAGATTATCCTTTTATTGTTGACACGCTAATGCTTGTCTTATAATGCACTGCGGTCCTTTAGTTGCATCAAATCTGATTGCATGTTCTTCAAACAAAGCCTTCTCGTTGTGCAAATGCTAGATTTCCAGCCATGGCATTTTCGTGGACTGTATTTATTCATCTTATTTTTTCTCCGTCAGAGGAAGGAAGATGTAACAGATATTTAGATGTTCATCAAAAGAAAACTGTTGTGGCAACAAAAATGTGTTACATCATATCTAGAAACTGAGGTCAGTTTCCCATTATCATGTGGCAAGCCAAACAAAATTAATATTTGATTAATAGAAAAGGACACATTTCATTTTACAACGTTTTATTTAGAAAAATCAAGAGTGCCTACAAAATGTTTCTGAAGTACAACCGAAGTCATGAATGAACACAAGTTACTAAACGAGACTTGCGCATGTCTACGCTATGTGCACGAATATCAGCATGATGGTAGTTTAAACAATGATTGATTGACGTATAAAATCTATTCTGTACATATACAGTTACCGTTGACTTGGTGCAAAAATAGGACTACAGATGGACTGCATCATCAATTGCTTCAAGATGACAAAACCATGTCTCAAATGCAGTGATTAGATGATAGTAATGTAAAGTAATGTGAGCATGAGTAATGTATGTTACACTTACGTTAATGGGACTATGTGATCGTCGGTGTTACCTTTAAACATAATATAACATACTGGGTTGTCATCATCCTGCATGGACAATTGCTACATGAACGAAACATAACCACTGAAAGCGACAACAATTCTATGCATATATACATATATGTACGGATCTTTAGAGGTAGACTATATATATAATACGTTCTATTAGTAACAAGCAGACTAACGTAAATAAATAAATACATACACGACACATTATCATCAACTATAAACGTGATGGAGAGTCTCAAGAGAATGTCTAGATGTAGAGATGCTGGAGAAACACGATGGTGTTCATGAAGCAGGTATCTATGTCTGGAAGTGCATTGCTAACTATCACATATATTGGCAACAGCCATATGTACATCACAACCATATTTCTTGGCCATTCTTGTTTGACGCTATTTATTATTGTTCTGTTTTAATTATTATTCAGTTATATTAATTGTAATGTATATTCTTCTTAAAAGACGTCCATAGGAAGTGACTCTTCTTGAGGTCCGCTATTTATTGCTGTGTTTTCTTCAGTCATATTAATGCCGTTTTTTTTTAAAGTTCGTTATTTTTATTTATGCTATATTGTGTTCCATTATCATGGGCTTGAGTATTTACACAGCAATGCTAAACACACACACACACGCACACGCACACACGCACACACACACACACACACACACACACACACACGTGATATGTATCCTTTGAATTCCAGCACAACTCATCGCTCTCCAAAACTGACAAATTGGCATCAGTTCTCTACTCCCATGGTGACAGTGGGGATGGACAAGAATGATGAAACATATCCTGTTCCTGTGTAAGCAATCGCGAATGACGTAGGCAGGCCGTCCTACGAATCGAGAGGCACTATTATTTCTGTGTGTCCAAGTTCGGAGACGTCAAGCCAACACTTGCAGAAGACAGGTCTCACACCTGTGTGTCAACATACATGTCACCTGTAGACGGGTTCAGGAGTGAAGATGTCAACATACATGACAACTGTAGACGGTTCAGTAGTGAAGATGTCAACATACATGACAACTGTAGACGGTTCAGTAGTGAAGATGTCAACATACATGACAACTGTAGACGGTTCAGTAGTGAAGATGTCAACATACATGACAACTGTAGACGGGTTCAGGAGTGAAGATGTTAACATACATGTCAACTGTAGACGGGTTCAGGAGTGAAGATGTCAACATACATGTCAACTGTAGACGGGTTCAGGAGTGAAGATGTCAACATACATGTCAACTGTAGACGGGTTCAGGAGTGAAGATGTCAACATACATGTCAACTGTAGACGGGTTCAGGAGTGAAGATGTTAACATACATGTCAACTGTAGACGGTTCAGTAGTGAAGATGTCAACATACATGACAACTGTAGACGGTTCAGTAGTGAAGATGTCAACATACATGACAACTGTAGACGGGTTCAGGAGTGAAGATGTTAACATACATGTCAACTGTAGACGGTTCAGTAGTGAAGATGTCAACATACATGACAACTGTAGACGGGTTCAGGAGTGAAGATGTTAACATACATGTCAACTGTAGACGGTTCAGGAGTGAAGATGTTAACATACATGTCAACTGTAGACGGTTCAGGAGTGAAGATGTTAACATACATGTCAACTGTAGACGGTTCAGTAGTGAAGATGTCAACATACATGACAACTGTAGACGGGTTCAGGAGTGAAGATGTTAACATACATGTCAACTGTAGACGGTTCAGGAGTGAAGATGTTAACATACATGTCAACTGTAGACGGTTCAGGAGTGAAGATGTTAACATACATGTCAACTGTAGACGGTTCAGGAGTGAAGATGTTAACATACATGTCAACTGTAGACGGTTCAGGAGTGAAGATGTTAGCATACATGTCAACTGTAGACGGTTCAGGAATGAAGATGTTAACATACATGTCAACTGTAGACGGTTCAGGAGTGAAGATGTTAACATACATGTCAACTGTAGACGGTTCAGGAGTGAAGATGTTAACATACATGACAACTGTAGACGGGTTCAGTAGTGAAGATGTTAACATACATGACAACTGTAGACGGGTTCAGGAGTGAAGATGTTAACATACATGACAACTGTAGACGGGTTCAGGAGTGAAGATGTTAACATACATGACAACTGTAGACGGGTTCAGGAGTGAAGATGTTAACATACATGACAACTGTAGACGGGTTCAGTAGTGAAGATGTTAACATACATGACAACTGTAGACGGGTTCAGGAGTGAAGATGTTAACATACATGACAACTGTAGACGGGTTCAGTAGTGAAGATGTTAACATACATGACAACTGTAGTCGGGTTCAGGAGTGAAGATGTCAACATACATGTCACCTGTAGACGGGTTCAGGGCTGAAGATGTCAACATACATGACAACTGTAGACAGGTTCAGGGCTGAAGATGTCAACATACATGACAACTGTAGACAGGTTCAGGGCTGAAGATGTCAACATACATGACAACTGTAGACAGGTTCAGGGCTGAAGATGTCAACATACATGACAACTGTAGACAGGTTCAGGGCTGAAGATGTCAACATACATGACAACTGTAGACAGGTTCAGGGCTGAAGATGTCAACATACATGACAACTGTAGACAGGTTCAGGGCTGAAGATGTCAACATACATGACAACTGTAGACAGGTTCAGGGCTGAAGATGTCAACATACATGACAACTGTAGACAGGTTCAGGGCTGAAGATGTCAACATACATGTCACCTGTAGACGGGTTCAGGGCTGAAGATGTCAACATACATGACAACTGTAGACAGGTTCAGGGCTGAAGATGTCAACATACATGACAACTGTAGACAGGTTCAGGGCTGAAGATGTCAACATACATGACAACTGTAGACAGGTTCAGGGCTGAAGATGTCAACATACATGACAACTGTAGACAGGTTCAGGGCTGAAGATGTCAACATACATGACAACTGTAGACAGGTTCAGGGCTGAAGATGTCAACATACATGACAACTGTAGACAGGTTCAGGGCTGAAGATGTCAACATACATGACAACTGTAGACAGGTTCAGGGCTGAAGATGTCAACATACATGACAACTGTAGACAGGTTCAGGGCTGAAGATGTCAACGTTACACAGAGCACAATATGCCCTCTTATACGCAGTGCGGCGTATTCGGTATATAGTGTTATCCCTCATGTGTATAGTATTCAGTATATGGTGTTAACCCCACATGTGTATAGTATTCAGTATATGGTGTTAACCTACGCGTGTATAGTATTCGGTATATGGTGTTAACCTACGTGTGTATAGTATTCAGTATATGGTGTTAACCTACGCGTGTATAGTATTCAGTATATGGTGTTAACCTACGTGTGTATAGTATTCGGTATATGGTGTTAACCTATGTGTGTATAGTATTCGGTATATGGTGCTAACCCCACATGTGTATAGTATTCGGTATATGGTGCTAACCCCACATGTGTATAGTATTCGGTATATGGTGCTAACCCCACATGTGTATAGTATTCGGTATATGGTGCTAACCCCACATGTGTATAGTATTCGGTATATGGTGTTAACCCCACATGCGTATAGTATTCCGTATATGGTGCTAACCTACGTGTGTATAGTATTCGGTATATGGTGTTAACCTACGTGTGTATAGTATTCAGTATATGGTGTTAACCCCACATGTGTATAGTATTCAGTATATGGTGTTAACCTACGCGTGTATAGTATTCAGTATATGGTGTTAACCTACGTGTGTATAGTATTCGGTATATGGTGTTAACCTATGTGTGTATAGTATTCGGTATATGGTGCTAACCCCACATGTGTATAGTATTCGGTATATGGTGCTAACCCCACATGTGTATAGTATTCGGTATATGGTGCTAACCCCACATGTGTATAGTATTCGGTATATGGTGCTAACCCCACATGTGTATAGTATTCGGTATATGGTGTTAACCCCACATGTGTATAGTATTCCGTATATGGTGCTAACCTACGTGTGTATAGTATTCGGTATATGGTGTTAACCTACGTGTGTATAGTATTCCGTATATAGTGGTAACCCCACATGTGTATAGTATTCGGTATATGGTGTTAACCTACGTGTGTATAGTATTCGGTATATGGTGTTAACCTACGTGTGTATAGTATTCGGTATATGGTGTTAACCCCACATGTGTATAGTATTCGGTATATGGTGCTAACCCCACATGTGTATAGTATTCGGTATATGGTGCTAACCCCACATGTGTATAGTATTCGGTATATGGTGCTAACCCCACATGTGTATAGTATTCGGTATATGGTGTTAACCCCACATGTGTATAGTATTCCGTATATGGTGCTAACCTACGTGTGTATAGTATTCGGTATATGGTGTTAACCTACGTGTGTATAGTATTCCGTATATAGTGGTAACCCCACATGTGTATAGTATTCCGTATATAGTGGTAACCCCACATGTGTATAGTATTCCGTATATAGTGGTAACCCCACATGTGTATAGTCCAATTGATGCATGTTGTGGTCATGATCCGCCTGGCGTCTTTACTCCCCATATCATTTCCTGGTTCCCATGGTAAGCTGGATGGAGCTGCGAGCCCAGGCCAGTGTGAGAAAGTGTAGCCTAGATAAGAATGGGGATGATGTGCTGTGTGAAACTGAAGAGCAACTGTGAGGCGTGGCGTCATCACAGCGGCTATATCTAGATATGACCTGCCAAAGGGGTTATATTTGTAAACCAGCTACGAGCTGACGTATTTGTACATTACCTACCAAAGGTTTTATCTTTAGTCAGCCATGTCCTTGTACATTAAAGACAAATTCATTGCGCAGACCTGCCTTTTATATAATGTCCAACATACATAAACTGAATATTCTAAACAGGCCTTTATTGTTAGCCTGTTATTTCCAATCAAACAAAGCATTTGATACATATTTGTCAAAGTCTGGTAGCTGATCTCCCATAATACTAGAATGCCACAAATCACGCCACAGAGACGTTTGAGCCCATTAATGTTGCCTAAAGTATTTAGCATCACTTCTTTACTTTAGAATGTTAGGGGTGACGAGGGAATCTGGCCGACGATCGACGCTCAGAGGTAAGGCGAGACGGACATATAATCAGATTGCTACTGGTACAATTAGTGTTGGAACTCTTCGCTGGCTGCTGAGGATGGGGACGTAGAGCTTATGGGAATGCCCTGAATGCTGTGATATCGGTTTCTAAATCAATCAATCAATCAATCAATCAATCAATCAGAATGTTGTCTCAACGTTCAACCCCATCCTCAAAGTGATGGTCTCTCAGCTCTGTGGTTCTTTGTTCGACCAATGCCACTAAGCCCATCATACCTCTGGCTCGGGCTCTTAATTATGTTGAGTTTAATAGCCAATACTTTCATCACTTAAACGGGACTGTCATGAGAAGCACAATGGACCAGCGTTATTAATGTCTCTTCATGAGGCACCCTGAGTCCTTGAATTGCACAGAAGGTACACATAAGACGGTTTTGGTGTCAGGGATATGCCAGTGCCAGAACTCACTAACTTTAGAGACTGCTTTTACAGTATTAAACTCGATTACCTTATTTCCTCGTCTTCCGCGAACCTCTTGTACATTAATGTCTCCGGAGGCCTTCGTGCGTCTCATCGCATTTACCACAAACAGACTGACTCTCACGCTTTTTTTTTCAACTTTATACCTCTGACTAACTCTCCGTCTTGTGAAGACGTCATTGCTTTCTTCATCTTTTCTTCCTTGTCCGACAATGCCATGATGATGATGATTTTCGCATACGTACTCACACACACACACACACATACACACGCACACTTATTTTCATATATATATATATATATATATATATATATATATATACACACACATACATACAAACGTATAATCACTCCAATTATTTTCTTGTAGTTACATCAGTTTTAGAGTAACATAACAATGTGCTACTCTTGTACATATGCAGCACATTATTTCTATCTTACTGTCTCTGAGTGATATGTGGGCAATCGTGAGAGACGCTGTTATGAATTCTCTTAATACATTGACACCCATAGTATATAAGTCATCATCTATGTCTCTGTTACGCGTGGGCCTATGAGTTCTTCCACAACACGAGAGAAGTCGTGATGAACATGTCAACAGAACTACATATACTAAATGTCCTTTTTGTGCCAACGTAGACTACGCGGTCCAAGTCTCTGGTATTTCAATGCCAACAGACTCCAATATAATGCTCACAGGTTCCAGACGGAATGTTACTGCACTATATGCGTGGCTGGCGGGATTATCAAGTTGTTCCACCTGTACAGTTTTGGGGCCTATCTATCCTCGTTGGACTATTACCAAAGTCTTAGGAACGTGAAGGCAGTCAGCTTTGAATGTTTCCCACTGCATGCTGTTCTGATGTTGAGGGTTATGGGCCAAACGCTATTCTTCTAGTTTGGCTTATATGAGGTAAACTTAAATATTTGATATTGGTAATTCTGACTGTTACATCAAGCAGATTTTCATCATGACATATTGATGAGATGTCAATCCACTGTAGTTGAGTGATCTCTCATTAATCTTTACAGAGCTGAAGATGGCCCAGCACCATAAGATGATCACTGAAGATGTCTACCTTACTACACATGTTCTGCGTCTGAAACCAAAGCATAACAACCGACTGGAAATATGAGCGTTATCACAACATCCATAATAAGCTTTAATGGTCTGATAACCTGATTACTGTAACTTACTACGTGGAATTTGAATTATAAGAATCGAGGGAAACAACTAGCAAATGACGATTATAAATAACGTATTTTACTATGAAAATATATTAATTATAAACGGTATTAACACATGCGCCGGTCTCAATGGTCGAGTGGTTAGCAGATTTCTCCGTAACCCCGAATACTCTCGTGGTTGACGTGAGCGCACGATAATTGGGAGCGGTTCGAGTCGCACCAGTGACTTATGAGAGTATGGAGCCGGTCGCTCAGAAAGTCGTGGCGTGCTGATGAGCATAATCTAGCCTAGGAATCAACATACAGCTGAAAGATGCTGAAGTTGACCACAATATCTTGAAGCAGGATGGAAACACGGAAAAAAAAAATTAACACATTTAAGTATTGAAAATGTAAATATATAAATGCAGCCTAAGATAAAGGTGATCATTTTCTTAAATGCACATATCGCGAAGGAGCTCAACAGTTTTAGGTACGATTAAGAGAAGACATGGACAATGTTTGTTTAGATACGTATTTTTGTCTAAGTGCCTACATTTATAATTTTAACAAAGAACAACCTTGGCTTTATTCGTTAGAAACCACACCAAAAGAAAACAAAAAAAAACGATAGAGATCATATTTATCAAATATATACCTGTTGCATTGAATCAAACGATAATATCACTGGAGTCCGTGGTATTAGGAAAGGACACATTTGTGTAATGCATCAACAACAACATCACCAAGTTTGTACTATTGAATAAAACATGGATATGTGTGACTAATATATTCTATCGACACACAGTAGTGGCTTTATTGTTTCCAAAAGACAGACGTGTAATGTGTTAAAATAACCTCATGACCTGGTGACAGCAGCCAAGTGCGGCTGGTATTAAGCGTTGTTCATGATTTAATCTTGATGCACGCATCAATTAACGTAAGAGTTAAACAGTCACGAAAAACCCTGGTCGAGAAGCACGATGCTGTGAAAGGAACGTCAGGGATAGAAAGCCCACAGTTGGCAATGGCAAGATACATCGCCGCAAACAAATATTGTAGATTTTGTTGAATAGACATAACATTTCAGGGAGTGAATACACTGGATGATTGTGAATTGCATTTCTACTGATAACATGATTGTGAATTGCTTTTCTGGTTTGATGAGTAATTACAGGATGTGAAACGTTTCTGTGTTCTGTGTTGTGTGTTGTACTTTTGTTGTTCAGTGTGTTAGCCAGTCGTTTCAGAAAGGTCCGTGTGGTATTTAGGTGGTAACTACAACAACGTTCAGCATAGAACGCTAGACAATATTAAATAAACGAGTCTGAGAACTTGATGAAAACTAGATGGCTTAGACTCCATATTGATTCAACAGCAGTAAGATGACGTAAGACCCGATCCCTGATACCTGGTAAAGGTAATATCATTGTAAATTCTGTCGGTATTAGGCATTCACACATTCTAGGTCACATCATAATGAGGTTGATTGGCCAGTCTCCTGCCATTTCCAGAAAATTCCCAATTAATTCTGAAAACGGTCTGCGTAAATTCAGCAAATTCTGAGAATTAATGGGAGTCCCAATGTCGTACTGGCGAGAAACATAACTCTGCACTGCTAGTGACTGAACTCCTTGTGGCAGTGACAGGCAAGAGAACTAGCCAGCACGTCACCACGGCATTTTCTGCGATCACTCTCTATACAAGAATTACACAATACAAAATGTACCACAAGGAACATCGCTAATTGAGTCAAACATATGACACTAGTGACCAAATATATCACAGTCCTCCACACCCTCAACACCCCCACCCACGAGATTATTCTATATAAATGTTAACCATTGCAGCAGTCTTGTTTCTATTGACTTTGCATTCTCTTTTGTACTCCCTAATAACTACGCTGAGTATGTCAGTGTTGTGTATCCCACCCACATACAAGGGCAGATCTTACAAAGGGCCTCACTTACGACAGCTTTAGCCATATGGTGATACGCTGCTAACATTATTATACATGTGACGACATGCCGCATGTAGCTTGTAGGGATTATTATGTCTAACTAGCAATATGTAGGAAGAACACGCACGAGACTAAGTCTAGTAATAATCGACACATCGGCAACTACACACATATTTGGCCGCAACAAATAGAATTCATCCAACATTAAATTGTTGACTCCGGTAACTTAATTTCGGGTTGCAAGGAACCTAATATTAGCAAACATGTTGTCGGGTTTCCTCTTCTTTAGTAGGCTTGAAATGTGTCTGTATATGCTGTTGTCTCTTGTATAACCTTCACTCTCTTGTTTAGTGTTCCATAGAGGTTATCTTCCACTGTTCTTTCTCTAGGCCAGAAGTTTTTCCACGATATGTCGTATATTGGGCAGGATTGGAATATTTGATCTACTGTCTGCGGCGCCAGTTCAAACGTGCACATGGCTGATTTTCCAACCTTGAATTTTGTATACATGTGGTTGCGAAATCTATTGTGCCCTGTTACAGGGCAGGATAATTATTTGTTCGGGTCTGTTCATAAAGTGGTAACCATCTTGAGCTGGTGTTAGTGGCTCTCTGGTTGATTTGATCATTCTTCTCTTTTGGTAGTATGTAACATTAGACTGTCCTTCTGTTGCTCATGCCTTAACTAGCTGATCAGCTCTCTTGTTTCTGGGTACTCCACAAGGTGATGGTATCCACTGTATGGTGACCTTATTCTGGCTGCCTAGTTCAGAAAGTAGTGTCCTTAGTACTGGCAATTTTTTTAGACTGGAGCTAATCAAGTACTGATTTTGCATCTGTCAACAGCACAACAGACTGTGTACCATGGTTCGTATTTAATAAGTACGCGGTTGCTATCTTGACTGCCTGGATTCTAACATCACAGTTATAGCAGTACTTTCCTATTTGTACGTTGGCAGTTTCCCAAATAATATTTGGGTATTCTTTGTTCTTTCAAGATATGTTCTCATTACACGGTTATATGCCTATGGTGTTCTCATCATTCTGGTATAAAGCCATATCTCAAAATCTTCTCTCAAGTCCCAACTAGTCAGCTAATTGTTAACAATTTGCTTCCACACATCAGGATTAAAGGGATTACTGAAGAATTGTAACCCTCACCTGGATGTACAGAAGAAATATTGCATAGAATATTGTTCATCTCATGAACAGTTGCTGTTGCGTGGGCTATTCTACATTTAACACGAGTGTATATGCATGTGTACATTGTATTTAGTTATGTACCAACATATGGCTAATTCATCGAATCCATCTCTCCTATTCATATGCTCCATAAATTTAAACCTTATGGTTTCACTGAATGATCTAGTAACACCTGGTCTATCAGTACTTCGATGTCTGTTTTATTCTTTGACCATGATATTTTCGATATTCTTCAAAAAACTAATTCTCGTGTGTCCTATTTTTCTTGGTTATTTCATTGCGAAATGTGGAATGTTCGCATTTCTTATGTGTAGGACCTGTACTGCCGGCTTCGTGGCTTAGAGGTTATGACTTTTCTCCGTAATCTCGTATACTCTCGTCGGTGACGTGATGACGGTGAGAATCAGCAGTGATTCGAATCGCATATCGGTAACTTACGGGGTATGTGAGTCGGCCGCTCAGAAGGCAATGGCAAACTACTGAGCGTAATCTTGCCAAGAAATCAACATATAGTTGACAGATGCTGGTGTTGACAGTAAAGGATATGCAAAAAAAAAACAAAAAAGGGCCTATACTGGTCAATTAATTATTGCTTCCTCACTACTTTGTTTAGGTCTGCTTTAATTGACCTGTTGCTTCCAAGGTATGTGCCCATTTTGTACATCCACATGTTGCTTCCAAGGTATGTGCCCGTTTTGTACATCCACATGTTGCTTCTCAAAAATGTGCCAATGTTTGTGTATCCACATTGTGCTTTCAACAAGATATGTCCATTTGTTGTATATTTACCCCATGCTTCCAACAAGATATGTCCATTTGTTGTATATTTACCCCGTGCTTCCAACAAGATATGTCCATTTGTTGTATATCTACCTCGTGCTTCCAACAAGATATGTCCATTTGTTGTATATCTACCTCGTGCTTCCAACAAGATATGTCCATTTGTTGTATATTTACCCCGTGCTTCCAACAAGATATGTCCATTTGTTGTATATCTACCTCGTGCTTCCAACAAGATATGTCCATTTGTTGTATATCTACCCTGTGCTTCCAACAAGATATGTCCATTTGTTGTATATCTACCTCGTGCTTCCAACAAGATATGTCCATTTGTTGTATATCTACCTCGTGCTTCCAACAAGATATGTCCATTTGTTGTATATCTACCCTGTGCTTCCAACAAGATATATCCATCTTTGTATATCCACATTTTGCTTTCCACGGCATGTGCCCATTTATGTATATCCACATTCTGATTACACTAATTCCTGTTTGTAATTAAGTGTTCAGTCAGCGAGTCCATACAATATAATCACGAAGAATATACATAGAATTTGATGACTCACGACAGCAGGTCATGGGCTGATGTTAACCGCACTCACACATGCTAGATACCCGAAGTGTACACCAGAACACCCATAGTACACTTACTGGTAGTCCTGGTTTCGATGGCAGCCTGTGTTATCACATTGCCTGACTTTGTTTTCTTTATATGTTATAGTTTGTTAGTTGCATTTGAAATAATCTGTCTCAACTTAAAGCAGTATCTTTTATTATTGCTTGTGCAAATATTAATTTATATTCTTACATTTGCGAATAGTTTTGTACCATTACAACATTATACACATTATGTAACTGTGAAATCCACTGCAAATATGGAAGACACGACAATTATATTTGACTGTTGTGTATTATGTCTCGTTTACTGACAGAAAGCTAGAACAAGTAATGCATTGTAAATACAAACGTAGCTATAGGAAACGGTGATGAGTGTAGAGAACATTGTCCTGACCAAAACATACGTACATCGTTCCCCACTACTCACACTCATGACATGTTATTATTGTATTGTCAGTTAACAAAAAATACAACAGTGTGAACATCAAATCTGCATTCTATAGGGAAGGTAATCTGGATGAAATATTAACCACAGGCAAGCGTAAATCCTGAGTTTCAGTGGCAACACCTCACTTTGGCAAGGCGGAGGCCAAACTCTGTGCAACTACTAACAGTTGAAGTGTTTTCTTAAGTATCCCGTGGTAATGAATATAGCCACCCGACTGGAGCAACTGCCTGGCGGCAATTGACCACCCTGGAGTCTCGGTCTTGTGTTGAGCTGACTGCTTACAGGCCAAGTGACACACAGATGACACTCACGTGACACACACACAGGTGACACCCACGTGACACACACAGATGACACCCACGTGACACATACAGATGACACCCACGTGACACATACAGATGACACCCATGAGGAGCGCTGGTTGGTTACACCGGTGTCGTGTCCTGCTGCCCGTTGGGGACTTTTCCCGAGTCCAGGTCGTGCAGTTCGTGTTCCAAGGGCGGCATTTCATCAACCGAATAGTGGTTCACTATACCCGCCCCAAGGCTGTCGCCCATCACATTTGTCATGGTGCGAAACCGGTCCCTGTGGAATAAAATAAGCATGATACAGTTGAATAAAGTATCATATTTCTAACTGTGTAAGCAGCAATAATTACTTTTTCTTAACCAACTGTGTGGAAGAGCTGTATCACCCTCCCTCTCCTCAAATCCACCTATCCACCCCACCCCTAAATTTCCCCCCCCCCCCCCCCTACCTTCAAGGCAAGCAAGCGAAACTATCACATATTTATGAAAACATATTTATGATTACATATGCCAGAGTATTCACTCAGTAAAACAAGCAAAGAATTTTCCTCCTCTTGCGACATATGGGGTATATGGTGTTAGCCACATATTTCCATATCAATCGACAATCGATGAGTTATGTGGTCAGTAATCGAATAGTCACACTTATTTTCAAGTAAGTTTTTTGATATCCATTTTAGGCTGGGCTGGCCGGAGAGCTCGAATATTCGAAAAATAAATGCTTGTCTCGAAGGGGATTCGAATATATGACAGCTAGGCCGACAAGTTAGCGCCCCAGCCAACACACTCCCATAGCTCACAGAATAGCTAGTGATTCGTAAGGAATATCTGGGTACATATGGAAACAGCACTCGAGAGGAATTTGATTGATTGATTGATTGATCTAGGAATCCACATCACAGCATTCGGTGCATTCCCATAGGC
Organism: Cepaea nemoralis; assembly: GCA_014155875.1. Classification (NCBI taxonomy): domain Eukaryota; kingdom Metazoa; phylum Mollusca; class Gastropoda; order Stylommatophora; family Helicidae; genus Cepaea; species Cepaea nemoralis. The sequence goes on from JACEFZ010008488.1 coordinate 282,889, forward strand.
GCTCCGTCCCCATCCTCAGCTGCCAGTGAAGAGTCACACTGCTAATCGTTCCCACCGCCATCTGATTGAAAGTCCTCCTGATCTGTCCTCTCAGTTTTGAGATTCTACCAGAATCCCTGCAAATCCCCCGCAGTCTCATCCTTTCCACATAAGGGTTCTCAATATGTACCTTTGTTTATGTGCTGCGCATGCGCATGAGACACCTAACGCCACCTAACGAACAGGAATATAAATTTCGATGTTGTTGTCACATATGACCCTGTAAAAAACACCAACTACATTTACCTGCCATCCCACAAAACTGTGTGACTTACTTATTGACTAGCCCTCGTATGTGATTGTACATTTGTAGTGTATGGTGTTGCCATTTCGTTATATCACGTGACATTTAATTTATATAAACGAGTTATTAGTGCCTCTATAGTTCCGGAAACATAAATCAAAAGCCCACGGTACTAGGCTGTCACAATCGTCTGTTTGTTAAGTTAGATGTTTTTAATGCAAGTGTGGGCCATGGGCATCAAAGACAGTCGGGTTGCAGTGGTTCTCAACCGGTTGGGAATTCCCCACTAGAAAATTTTTAGGGTTTCTAGTGGTAAAGTAAGATTATTTCAAGATCGCGATTAGTGGATGTTGTTTTCCCCTCCATACTTTACAGTTCTATACTTCTCGTCCTACTGAAATTAGTTTTATAACGTAAGTAGACTCGCAAATCCCGTTTTATGTAGACGTCTAGATGTGTTCTAGTGTGTTTTACTAAATTTAGCTTCCATTTTTACGTATACTGTGTAGGGGAGGGGGATTTATAGGAGGAAATACAAAAAGAAGGGGGGGGGGGGGTGACATTCTGAACCAACGGTGAAGGGGTGCATGGGCCAAAATATTTTAGAACCACTGTTCCACAGAGTAGTTTCATTAGCCTACAGCCTGCGGGGCATAGGTATCAAAGACAATGTTCTACAGAGTAGTTTCTTTAGCCTACAACCTGAGGGTTGATGAAGGGACGGAGATGTTCTACAGAGTAGTTTCACTAGCCTTTATATTCGTCATCAACTCGTCACTGGGCTGGTGTCTTCATGAGGTACAATATTCGTCATCACCTTGTCACTAGTCTGGTGTCTTCATGAGGTACAATATTCGTCATCCTCTCGTCACTGGTCTGGTGTCTTCATGAGGTACAATATTCGTCATCACCTTGTCACTAGTCTTGTGTCTTCATGAGGTACAATATTCGTCATCACCTTGTCACTGGTCTGGTGTCTTCATGAGGTACAATATTCGTCATCCCCTTGTCACTGGTCTGGTGTCTTCATGAGGTACAATATTCGTCATCACCTTGTCACTGGTCTGGTGTCTTCATGAGGTACAATTTTCGTCATCACCTTGTCACTAGTCTGGTGTCTTCATGAGGTACAATATTCGTCATCACCTTGTCACTGGTCTGGTGTCTTCATGAGGTACAATATTCGTCATCACCTTGTCACTAGTCTGGTGTCTTCATGAGGTACAATATTCGTCATCACCTTGTCACTGGTCTGGTGTCTTCATGAGGTACAATATTCGTCACCATGACGCTCCGAGCCGCACTGCCATCTGATATTCTCATGAAGCTTGTATCACTTATATTATTATTATTTGTTGTCCAGCTGTTTAAGTTTACGCCTTAATTTTTCTCTGTCTTCCTCTGTCTATCTTTAGTCTTTCCTGACAGAAAAGCTAATGTAACGACTCTAATTTTACAGTCAATATACCCAATATATAACTAACGACGAATGCCTTAAAGGGGCTGGCGAAACTAGAACATTATATACAACAATAAGAAAGAGACAAAAAGCTTATTTTTGGTCACGTGATGAAAAGAGAGGCGCTGGAGAACATCGTGACAACTGGAAAGATGGAGGGGAAGAAAGGCAGAGGCAGACCACGAGAAATGATGCTGGATGGATTGTGACGGCGGCATGGAGGAATATCAACGGCAGAGTTGATCCAGAAAACCAAAGGCAGAGATCTGTGGAGAGTCATGAACGCCTACGCCAGTCGGCACGGCATTTGATGAAGATATATATATATATATATTTTTTTTTTTGCATATCCTTTACAGGACATCGCTGTCAACACCAGCATCTTTCAGCTGTATGTTGATCTCTTGGCAAGATTACGCTCAGTAGTTTGCCATTGCTTTCTGAGCGGCCGGCTCACATACCCCGTAAGTTACCGATGAGATTCGAACCACTGCTGATTCTCACCGTCATCACGTTACCGACGAGAGTATACGAGATTACGGAGAAAAGTCATAACCTCTAAGCCACGAAGCCGGCATATATATATATATATATATATATATATATATATATATATATATATATATATATATATATATATATATATATATATATATATATATATATATATAATATATATATATATATATATATATATATATATATAATATATATATATATATATATATATATATATATATATATATATATATATATATATATATATATATATATATATAAGGGGCGTTCATTTGAAATCCGTTCGTGCCCCACCGAGCATAATTACGTAGGTTGAACATGATCATGTCATAGTCATGTGATAAGTACTGAATAATCAATAAAAGAGCACGTGCTTATCGTCCCACGATCCACAGGTTCTGTTTCTGACCGTTGAGAAAATGGCCGGGTTGATCCAAATTCCGTCCAAAGAAGCTCAAAGGGTGGTGATTCAGTTTCTTTCATTTGAAGAATGTCGACCATTGGACATTCATCGAAGAATGCAGGCAGCGTACGGTAACAAATGTGTGTCAAAGACAACAGTGACAGACTGGGCACGAATGTTTCTTCGGAAAGGACGTCAGTTCACGAAAGATCTTCGACGGCCGGGCCAAGCGCAAAGTGTTGCAACAGGAAAAAAAACCCATCGCCAAAATTGATGCAGCAGTACAGATGAACCGTTGTCGGAACATACGTTCGCTAGCGAAAGAATTTGATGTGTCAATTGGGACAATTCAAAAAGCCGTTCGTAAGAAACTGCAATATCGGAAGGTGTGTTCACAATGGGTACCACGGATGTTGACCGACCACCAAAAATAGGAACGCATGGGATGGTGTTTGAACCACTTGCTGCGTTACAGGGTGGAGGGTGATGCATTTCTCTTTCGCATAGTGGCAGGCGATAAATCATGGTATCACCACTTTGAGCCGAGAAGCAAGAGAGAGAGAGAGAGAGAGAGAGAGAGAGAGAGAGAGAGATAGGGGGATAGAGAGAGAGAGAGAGAGAGAGAGAGAGAGAGAGAGAGAGAGAGAGAGAGAGAGAGAGAGAGAGAGAGAGAGAGAGAGACCGAGACAGAGCATGCAATGGAAGCATGTTGGATCACCAAAAGCCAAAAAAATCAAGTTACAGATTTCCGCTGGTAAGGTTATGCTGAGCGCATTTTTTTTTTTTACCATGAAGGGCTATTGTTGGCCGACTTTAAAGAATCAACATCAACTCTACCCACTACTTACAAACACTAGACAAGCTGCAGAAAGCCATCAAGAATAAATGACCCGCCATGCTTTCTCGCGGTGTGATTTTGTTGCACGATATTGCTCGTCCTCATGTCGCAAAGATTGTGCAGGAAGCATTAGCAAGGAAGAAGTGGGACATTCTACAACATCCTGTCTATTGTCTTGATTTGTCACCATGTGATTTTCATTTGTTATGACCTCTAAAAAAAGCTCTCAAGGGGCAACGATTTCACACAGATGCAGACGTAATGAACGCGGTAAACACATAGTTCAATGAACAACCACAATCTTTTTTTTTTTGCAGACGGCATTCGCCGCCTACCTAAGAAATGGGATGCTTGCCTGAATGCCTACGGTGACTTCTTCTGACCAACCCATGGTGCATTATTCAGCCTGCCTGCCTGCCTGCCTGTCTGTCTGTCTGTGCAGTAAATTCTCGCTTGTCGTCGATAATCCGACCGAAACCATTTGATGAAACCCGAAGCCAACGAAAACCGAGGCAGTTAGAAGAACGCGTGGGTCTCTTTGTTTTCGCAAAATTAGCAGCGAGTTCTTGTGGGCACGCCGATGAAATCCGAGGCAACCGACGATAATTCTTTCGCCGGAAAAATCAACGAAAACCGATGTCACTGTACAGAGTAGATATTCAAACAAAAAATGACCTGTTTTTATTTTAACGCTTTTATTATGTATACTGCATAGTGGAACGTGTGCTGTTTGGCAACCATTGTGCCGTATGGCAGTGAATTACGGATCATGAAGTCAATGGAGATGCGGCTTCTGTGACCTAAGCTGAGAATATCTTGGACTGTCACAAATACCTACCAACAAACACTTTGAAATTGCTAATGAAAGTAGAACATAATATACATATATAAGAGGACAGAAACTATGGTTTGTTTCGAGGCATTAGAGAACATCATGACGTCTCGGAAGATGAGAGATGGAAGAGGCAGACCGAGAGAAATGACGCAGACTGGACTGGGACGGTTACATCTTAGAACATCATCTATAGAATAAATTCAGAACATCTGGAGTGGAGATGTTGAGAGATGCATGAAAGGTTACGCCAGTTGGCAGTATGTGTCATTGTGTTGTTGTTTATGCGCAGGATCTAAAGAACCCTTACCTGTTTAATGTTATTTTAACAGATGTTGATAAACCGCAGCTTTGAGAAGCATACAACATGGCTGAAATACGGCAATTGCTTGAACAGAATAACAGTTGATTAAATAAAATATGTACATACAAACATATGGCTGTGGAGAAGAAAGGCGACGCATGCTACTTAAGCTTGGATAAGCTGCAAATGGGTATGCAGCCATGGATGAAAGAAGGGAAATGCCAAAAAGCAGAAGGCTTTGAGAGGGACCAGGGCATGCCAATGTCGGCTAATTCATTTTATGGAGAAAACGTGATCAATTTATCAATTTCCTGATGGATTTCCAGCATTTGTGAGCCATGCAAGCCTGCATTGTATATCCCATTCTGAAATTAGAGATTGTCTTTTCTCAATATCAAGACCATTTCAAATTAGCATCCCAGCAATTGCTTCTCTCTACGCTGGGAATTTTGTGGCAGGGAAGTGTGGGGCATGGTCGAGAATTATTACAGCGAGATAGAATTCCAACCTATAGTTATGTATACTATAGCTACAGTGTCTGGGGATTCTGCCTTCAACTTGTCACAATCGTAGTATCACGCAGACTGTCATATCACGGACACAAAGCACTGTCACAATATCACGCAGACTGTCATATCACGGACACAAAACACTGTCACAATATCACGCTGACTGTCATATCACGGACACAGAGCACTGTCACAATATCACTCAGACTGTCATATCACAGACGCAAAGCACTGTCACAATATCACTCAGACTGTCATATCACGGACACAAAACACTGTCACAATATCACGCTGACTGTCATATCACGGACACAAAGCACTGTCACAATATCACTCAGACTGTCATATCACAGACACAAAGCACTGTCACAATATCACTCAGACTGTCATATCACGGACACAAAACACTGTCACAATATCACGTTGACTGTCATATCAGGGGTACGGATAATTGTTACAATATCACGCTGACTGTCATATCAGGGGTACGTATAATTATCACAATATCACGCTGACTGTAATATCAGGGGTACGGATAATTATCACAATATCACGCTGACTGTAATATCAGGGGCATGAATAATTGTTATAATATCACGCTGTCTGTTATATAAGAGACAATAATCATTTTCATAATATCACTATGTGTGCTATACAGAGACATTAATCGTTGTCATAATGTCACGCCGACTGTGATATATCAGAAACAATATATCAGAAACATTAATCATTGTCATAATATCATGTTGTCTGTCATATTAGAGACATTAATCATTGTCATAATATCACGCTGTCTGTCATATCAGGGGCACGAATTATTGTCATAATATCACGCTGTCTGTCATATCAGAGACATTAATCAATGTCATAATATCACGCTGTCTGTCGTATCAGAGACATGAATCATGGTCATAACATCGCAATAACTGTTATATCACGGAGGTGATTTATTGTCACAATATGACACCGACTGTCATATCAGTCACACGAACTATTTGTCATAGTATCAGGTTGACTGTTACATCCAAGGGACACGAATCATGGTTCTGTTGGTTCACGGACTTGAAATACAAGTTTGTTTGTGTACACTACAGGTCCTTAGTCTAGGGGTTACACGGCTTTCTCCGTAATCCCTTATACTCTCGTAAGTGACGTGACGTGAGCGAGAATTGGTAGCGGTTCTCTCCGCGTCGGTAACTTAGGGGTATGTGAGCCGGTCGCTCAGAAAGCAATGGCAAACTACTGAGCGTAATCTTGCTAAGAAATTAACAATCAGCTGAAAGATGCTGATGTTGACAGCGATGTCCTGTAAAGGTAATGCGAACAAAAAAAAACCAAACACTACAGGTGCAAGGGTCACATCATTGCTTTTGTTTAATAAAGAAAATGACAAAATAAATTATTTTCTACGTATAAACTTGATAAATCACACACACCACACACACACACACACACACACACACACACACACACACACACACACACACACACACACAAACACACACACAAACACACACACAAGCACACACACATAGATAAGTACACACATACACACATACTCTCATACGCACACAAAAACATACACACATACACACATAAACACACACACACACTTACATACATACATACACATACGCACGCACGCATGCACGCGCGCGCACGCACGCAGACAGACAGACAGACAGAGACAGACAGACAGACAGACAGGCAGACAGACAGACAGAAAGACAGACAGACATCAGAGCTCTCCTGGGCTTTATTGTATGTCGAAGTTGTGTTTATTGAGTGTCACGTTATACTCATTTTTATGTATGTAACCGTTAAGTTGTTGTACTTGGTGAATCTTAACAACTTTACTTAGAGGTCAGAGGTTATTTAGTAACCACTCACCATTGTTAGTATTTGATTCTAGACCGTAGTTGGCTGTAGTATTTGCGTTTATTGTACTTCAATGTTTGTGTGAAAATTCGTTGTACACGGAGAAATAAAGAGTTTGTGTATTTGTCCTGATTTGTTAGTTTAGTCTGTGTAAGATTAGTATGTGCAATCACTGTTGTCATTACAGCCTAGCAGTGTAACTCATGTATTTGGTTGGGACATGCTCAGTCCCTTCCTATATCTTCAGAATCCTGGAACACTTTCGTTCCTTGTACTTTATCTATTCTTATTATCGTTTTATCTATTCTGTTACCCTAATTCTTGTGGCTCGGCTTCGCCTGAACACAGCGTTGCTCTCCTTACCTTGCATCATTGTATTTTCCCTCGGCTTTATATATATAACGTGCCATTCTACGTTCCCAGACGAAGAGAATGTCAGTGTCTTGTCACAGCTACTAGTAATAACCAAAAGGTACTAAGATATGGCGAGATGTTCATTATTCACTCAGGTAAATAACAATAATGTAAGCAGAAAGGTATAATCGTCTCTTTAAAACTGCAGTTGTCACATTTATGACAATGTGTCTTGTGTATTTCTATTGAAAGAATTCGTTATGTGTTTACCTGTTTTCTGTAGTATGTGAAATATGCCAGGCAATAAATTGAACAATGTTTGTTTTGTGTCTTTACCAGTCAAATTCACAACGGGAAAACACACACACACACACACAACACACACACACACACACACACACACACGCACGCACACACACACTCACACACACACACGCACGCACGCACGCACACACACACACACACACACACACACACATAGTGATAAAAACTCCGCCGCGGAGCAAACACGGCAGGGGGCATCTGATTGCTAGAAGTGGTCCGCCTTCCCCAAATGTTTCGGCTCTTTCACCTCTTAACATTTTCTAGACAATATAAAAAAACACAAAGTAATTCACATTTATATACCAGAATTAAGACACATACAGGAAGTTGCGGCGACTTGCCTCCATTAGCAACCAAATACATAAACAAAACACAACATATAGTCACAGAAAAGACCCTCCGGTGACTACATTAAGGCATAACGACGAGATGAGAAGAATAAAAAGATGAAAACATGATAGCAATAGAGAGAAAATGAAAATTTGAGAAAAAAGTGTTCCTACTTACCTGAGCTTAACATAGCAAAAACAAGGATAATGCTTACAGATAAAACTACTATGGAGAAAGGAATATATGTTAATGATGAAACATTGGAGGTGGTGGAGAATTTTGAAAGTTTGGAGAGAACAATAATGGAGGGGTATATGCCTGGGAAGAGAGGAAGTCCAAAGAGAAGAAGGGCGCAGGATGTGGCGGATGATCTCCAGATGGGTGTATCAGACGCGGGACATCTTCCTTGTGATCGAGCAGTTTTCCGGATAGTTGTTATGGCAGCGAGGTTAGGCACAGGACATACTACTGAATAAATGAATACATGAATATGCGTGTGTGGAAGGGTGTGTGTGTGTGTGTGTGTGTGTGTGTGTGTGTGTGTGTGTGTGTGTGTGTGGATGTGTGCGGGCGGTTTTTGTAATATCAGTACTTCCTTACTGCTCACTGCACGTAGCGAGAGATCAACAGCAACGAGAGAAGCTGGGAGCCTTATATCCTCAGTATACCAATCATCCGTGCTGTCTCTCATTTACACCTATCTGTCCTTTATTTCCTACAATGTACAACACCGAGAGAAGCTGTGGCAGACACACCCACAGTATATTAATTATCCGGGCTGTCTCTGGTACACGTCGTTCGCTGATTCCTATTATGGGATGTACACTCACACACAGCAATAGAAAACCTGTGACTCACGCACCAATACCACACAGCAAAATAATCTTGCTTCTCTGTGCCTACCCATATCATGTGTATTACCGGAGGACTGATCTTTATACACCCCCGATAACACAAGCAATGGGCGATTTGAACCTATAATACGTGGTATAACAATCTACCTTACTGACCCTGTTTAACAGGGAACAGTATGAGTGAAGCCTCGTATTTGTAGACCGTCCTACTCCATGTGGTACATCATAGGAACGATCTCTCTCTCTCTCTCTCTCTCTCTCTCTCTCTCTCTCTCTCTCTCTCTCTCTCTCTCTCTCTCTCTCTCTACCTTCCCATATATATCATGCACATGTGTATGTATACTATTGTATGAATGTTTGTTGATGGCTATAGATGTATGGATGTGCGCTCACACATATCAGTCCACCCAGAATTTAGGACTCGCCTCATAACAACATAAATGTGTACATAATATGAGTTTTCTTAGTATTACCATCATACGTGGGTGTACATTTAATTGCTCTTCAATATTCGTCCACTAGGGCCAACCCATTCACTGACACCCACTCACGCTTTGTAAGTACTATCCACTAGGACTCCTAAGTTTCTATTCCCAGATAACCATCACAGTTTCACGACCTACCTTCCTGCCTCCGCCCCCTCCGCCCCCCGTCTTTAATGTACCACTTCCACTCAAGTACCCAGGATGCTCTCTGAACCGTTACACCCACCACCCCGATATCGTCCTACACCCCACTTCCTCGACTGTGTATATAGGAAGATAACGGTGACATTCTGGTAATACACATGTTTGGGTTCTCAATTAATTAGGGACACTTGTTTTTTTCTCCTCAAATTTTCATTTTCTCTCTATTGCTCTCATGATTTCATCATTTTATTCTTCTCATCCTGTCGATCCGCGTTAATGTAGTCACCGGAGAGTCCTCTCCGTGAATATATGTTGTGTTTTGTGTATGTATTTGTTTGCTGATGAAGGCTAGTGGCCGCAACGTCATGTATGTGTCGTAATTCTGTTATGTAAAGTTGCACTACTTTGTGTTATTTTATATTGTTTAAATTTTCACAGCTTTACTGCAGTTCGACCAAATTGTTTAGATATATGCATAGTAAAATATTAACAGTTTCTAGGAGCGGGCCCGTCCGGGTCATGACTCCGGGCGTCTTTCCCTGCCGTGCGAGATGTTCGGTTCAAATCGTTGTCCATGTTGTTTGTGCTGTTAGCTGTGAACTCACACCACCATAATGCCTGTGGTCGTGGGATACAGCTTCTTTCATAGCCACTGCCTCTATCGCCTCCATTCGTCTTCGTTGCCATGTTCCTTCTTCGTGACCCTTTCATGGCGCCGCACTCTAGGAAGCCGGTTCTGCTTCTTGGTTTCACACGACTCACCTTTTGGGTCTCTGCTGTTGAGTGCGACTTACGGAAGACAACTACCGCCCTGGTATGGAGGTTGGACTCTTCGACATTTGACGACTGCCTATATATATATATATATATATATATATATATATATATATATATATATATATATATATATATATATATATATATATATACTAGCTGACCCCGCCCGGCTTCGCCCAGGCCCTGGAGGGGATCTATCTATCTATCAGTCTGTCTGTCTGCTTGTTTGTCTGTCTGTCTGGCTGACCCGGTCCGGCTTCACCCAGTCCCTGGTGGGGAGCATCTCATTTAATTCATATAAGTAGTCATATAAGCTCTCCCGTTCCCGACTATCTGTCTGTCTGTCTGTCTATCTGTCTGTCTGTCTGTCCCGGCCCGGCTTCACCCAGTCCCTGGTGGGGAGCATCTAATTTACTTCATATACGTAGTCATATAAGCTCTCCCGTTCCCGACTGTCTGTCTGTCTATCTGTCTGTCTGACCCGGCCGGGCTTCACCCAGTCCCTGGTGGGGAGCATGTCATTTAATTCATATAAGTAGTCAAATAAGCTTCCGTTCCCGACTATCTGTCTATCTATCCGGCCCGGCTTCGCCCAGGCCCTGGAGGGGATCTATCTATCTATCTATCAGTCTGTCTGTCTGCTTGTTTGTCTGTCTGTCTGGCTGACCCGGCCCGGCTTCACCCAGTCCCTGGCGGGGAGCATCTCATTTAATTCATATAAGTAGTCATATAAGCTCTCCCGTTCCCGACTATCTGTCTGTCTGTCTGTCTGTCTGTCTGTCTGACCGGGCCCGGCTTCACACAGTCCCTGGTGGGGAGCATCTCATTTAATTCATATACGTAGTCATATAAGCTCTCCCGTTCCCGACTGTCTGTCTGTCCATCTGTCTGTCTGACCCGGCCCGGCTTCACCCAGTCCCTGGTGGGGAGCATGTTATTTAATTCATATAAGTAGTCAAATAAGCTTCCGTTCCCGACTATCTGTCTATCTATCTGACCCGGCGTGGTTTCGCCCAGCTCCTGGCGCACAGTAACTTAAAAGAATGTCCTTCCACACACCATTCAATGAAAACTGTAGAAAAAGATGGGTTACAATGTTATGCATTATGCATTATTTTTATGAAAACTTTGAAAATGCCTTAAAGATTATATCATTATTTATTATAACTCATATGCCTGAAAATAACTATAGACAAAGAGTTTAACAATAGTGCAAGTAAGTCCAACAATATGACTATAAAGTATATAGAAATGTTATTAAAAGTTATGCCCCTTGAAATAACTTTTCTAGAGTGAAGTCCCCCTGCTATATAGACATTATATAATGAAAATGGAAAAGTAAATGTTATTAAATAAGTAGAAGATTTTACATTAAGAAACTATTATAGTCGGTTTCACAGGAATGAAAGGAAGACGTGTAGAAAATTTCATCTCAATCGGATGTACCGTTATCGAACGCATCCAATACATAAATACCCACAAACATACACTCTGTTTTATATATATATATATATATATATATATATATATATATATATATATATATATATATATCCTTCTTTATTTTGCCTGTCTGTTGATGTCTGTTGGGTTGATCCATGTAACATGTTCCATTGTTCATCAATAGTCTACACATAGACACAGACACACAGATACACACACAGACAGACAGACAGACAGACACACACACACACACACACACACACATAATATATATATATATATATATATATATATTATATATATATATATATATATATATATATATATATATATATATATTCACACACACACACACACACACACACACACACACGAAGGAAAGTCAAAATATTTTATTATCTATGTTTTAGAAAATTTGTACGGGTATTATAACATTAGTTTCCCTATTATAAGCAGTTCTTATTCTGTATCACCGTGTTTTGTTAAACTTTCAGTGCAGTTGTTCATCTCTTCTGTTATAATCTGATTCTTGTCGTTACTAGCAATGTTGAACACTGATAATTTAAATAACTATGCAGTACTAGCTACATAAAAAATATGTATGCCTATTTTTCACGTTATATCGTTCATTCTGTAATTCCAAATAATATCAATGAATGTGTGAATATCAGCAGTATTAATATTCTTATAGCTTTATTTTGTTTTTCTTTATCTAAACAATTTCTCATCCCCTTTCATGTTAATGTTTCTTTTCCTCTGTCTAATCTGCGCCTTTGTTCATTTAGTGTACTGGTGAAAACACGTTCATTGGGTGCCCGTCTTTGCTGATGTGTGTAGAGAAATGTGATTATCTGCCCGTAATCTGATTAAGTATTTAGTTGTGTATGCGTCTTCGATTACTTCCCCCTGTATCTTCCGGTCGTTTATTGCGTGTTTTCTCCCTCTCTATGCTTGCATCCCTGTCTTATAATACCTTACCTGTCAAGTGAATAAGAAACGGTTTGAGGTTTTGCTTAAGCGTAAAGATAATCAATAAATTGTCATTTACTAATTTGCGCAGCGAGAAAATGAATTGGCAGTGAGTAGAAACGATAGGACACCAGAAAGCTTACTACAAGTGATCAGTACAAAGAATATTTAATATGAGTTATGTGATAAAGTCCCTCTTTCGCTGATCCTTGGCGGCAGAGATGCCTTACAGCAGAACTGTCACTAGACTTGGTATCAAACAGTGCCTTTAGTCATGGTATCTCTTTTATAGTGACGAATGCCCATACTTCACGCACCAACACTCACACAGATACCTACACACATACTTGCATACACACATGTGTACACACAAACGTACACAGATAATACCCAGTGAATACGTACACAAGAAGGTAATTACGTACACGCGTGTATCTTTCCTTTTGCAACATGCAGATACGAACGAGTCTTAGGTCATTTAGCAACCTCTAAAGAAAGATTTCGGGGTATTCAATTTCAACGCGTCAAAAAAGTCGTTAGAATATCGTGGACCATAAAGAAGAAAATTACTTGCGTTCTTCAAGATGTGAGTATAGAAAACAGCTGTCTTGTCAACAGCATCATGTCTGGGAAATGAAAATAGCTCGGCCGCCCTGAATGTAAGATAGCTTGGAAAGGACAGCCATGGAAGACGTGGCTGGGGTCGACCAACCAGACGATGGACACAGGACATGTCAGACACCTTGGACATAAGGCAGGGCAGCTGGCCAGTGATCGAGAGGCTTTGATAGGCCCTGATGAGAGCTACATTCTGCAAAGAAGCTGCTGACTTTGCTGATGATGATGATCAGTGTGTGTATTTATGGATTAAATTCTCAACAGAGGCAGGGTTATGTTCTTGCCGACCAGTACGGCTGTCTGGTCGACTCACCCTCACATAAACGGGTGCCAGCCATTCTCAACAGAGGCAGGGTTATGTTCTTGCCGACCAGTACGGCTGTCTGGTCGACTCACCCTCACATAAACGGGTGCCAGCCATTCTCAACAGAGGCAGGGTTATGTTCTTGCCGACCAGTACGGCTGTCTGGTCGACTCACCCTCACATAAACGGGTGCCAGCCATTCTCAACAGAGGCAGGGTTATGTTCTTGCCGACCAGTACGGCTGTCTGGTCGACTCACCCTCACATAAACGGGTGCCAGCCATTCTCAACAGAGGCAGGGTTATGTTCTTGCCGACCAGTACGGCTGTCTGGTCGACTCACCCTCACATAAACGGGTGCCAGCCATTCTCAACAGAGGCAGGGTTATGTTCTTGCCGACCAGTACGGCTGTCTGGTCGACTCACCCTCACATAAACGGGTGCCAGCCATTCTCAACAGAGGCAGGGTTATGTTCTTGCCGACCAGTACGGCTGTCTGGTCGACTCACCCTCACATAAACGGGTGCCAGCCATTCTCAACAGAGGCAGGGTTATGTTCTTGCCGACCAGTACGATTGTCTGGTCGACTCACCCTCACATAAACGGGTGTCAGCCAACTTTCTACATGTTATGGGGCTTGTCTGGAAAAGAGACGCCTCAAGGAAGAAAACTCAGGTAACTTACTTCCATCGTCGACATTTTCTGCATTCTTTTTTCTGTCATTGTCCAGGTTTGGCAGTGGTAGTATAGAGTTGGTAGAAAGATTGTGATGTAGAGTGCTTTTTAATATATACTGACACGTTTTTTTTATAGACCGTCATTAGGCGACTGAGTGCAAAAGAATATCAACATTGAAAGTAGGAACTTGGAATGTAAGAGCGATGAGTGAGGATGGAAAATTTGATAACAGTAAGAATGAAATGAGAAGACTAAATATTAACCTGTTAGGTATATGTGAGACCAGATGGACAGGAATAGGCATTATAACGTCTGAGGAATATAGAATAATCTATTCTGGCGGAGAGAAACCACTGCGAGGAGTAGCAACTATAATGGATACAGAGAGATCGAAATCGATCAAAGGATATTGGACTGTATCAGACAGAGTATTACTGGTGAAGTTGAGTGAAAAACCTTTTGGTGTCAACGTCATTCAAGTTTTTGCACCAACAGCAGACAGTAATGATGACAGCATTGATTAATTTTATAATGATTTAGAGAAAGCCTTGAGGAAATGCAAGAATTCTGAAGTAAATATCGTAAAGGGTGATTTGAATGCCAAAGTTGGAAATCAACAGGACGGATGCATAGTAGGCAAGTATGGACTAAGAGAACGGAATGAAAGAGGTTGCAGACTTGCACAGTGGGTAAAATAGCATGATTTAGAAACACCTGGTATCAACAGCACCCAAGGAGATGATGGACATGGACGAGTCCTAATCATAAGATCAGTCATCAGATTGATTACATTCTCAACAACAGAAGATTTCGAAATGCCTTAAAAGTAGCAAAAAATATACCAAGCGCAGACTGCTACAACGACCATATATTAATCTTAAGCAATTTACATATAAAATTAAAGAAAGTCAAATATTCACCAAGAAACACAACATTTGATCTACAAGCACCGAAGAGTGAGGAAACAAAAGATAAATTCAACGTAGAGGTGAAGAACAGATTCGATACATTATGCGATATGGAAATATTATTTCAAGACGTCAGTGACCAGTGGGAAATATTAAAGAAATCAGTCAACCAAGCTGCAAAAACAATCATCCCAAAAATAAAGATAATAGGACGCAAGAAGTGGATGACGGAAGACATCTCAAAACTCGTGGAAATAAGAAGAAATAAAAAAAAATAACAAGGAAAAATATGAAGAGATTCACAGGAAAATTTGAAAGCTATGCAAAGAGGCAAAAGAAACATGGCTTGAGGAAAATTGTAAGGAAATCAAAAACCAACACAACACCCGGAATACCAAATTAATGCACAAAAGAATTCATGATTTCACTAACAAAAGAACACGCCCATCAAGGGGTTGCCTAAAAACCAAAGATAGAAAATCATAATAGAATAAGGTCAGATTTTACATGCGTGGTCAGATTATGTGAAAGACCTTTATGGTGATACAGGAGAAATACAATATAATCATCGGAATAATAATGCAGGACCATCAATTTTGAAGATGGAAGTTCAGAATGCTCTTAACCATATGAAAACTGGCAAGACCCCGGGTACAGATAACATCACAATAGAAATGATTAATGTCTTAGAAGAATAAGGAATAAACCAAGTCACCAAACAGCTGAACACAATATACGATACTGGAGATAAACCTCCTGAATTATGTAATTCTATATTTATTGCAATCCCGAAGAAATCAGGAGCGAGCCTTGGAATGTGATCAACATCGAACAATTTGTATAATGAGCCACATCACGAAGATTCTGCTGAAAATATATCATGCAAAGAGTTAGGAAGAAAATACATCCCGAAATAGGAGGAGAACAATGTGGGTTTGTAGAAGGCAAGGGCACAGTAAATGCTGTGTATATACTGAGAACTGTAACTGAACGTTCTATAGAAGTAAACAAAGGTCTATATCTTTGCTTTATTGACTACACAAAGGCTTTCGATAAAGTGAGACATGTCAACTTGATAAGGATGCTTGAAGATCTACAAATGACCTTAGACGTGTAAAAAAACATATAATGGAAACAACAAGCTGCCATCAGAATTAATAACGATGTAGGTCATTATCAGCCTATTAAAAGAGGTGTGATACAGGGAAGTGTAATGTCTCCAGATCTTTTTTCCCTATACAGTGAAAATATTTTCAGAAATGTAGAAGATATAGAAGGAATCAATATTGGGGGACGATACATCAATAACATTAGAAATGCAGATAACACAGACTTGAATGCAGACAGTGAACAGGACCTGCAAAATTTAGTAGATGCGGTTGTTGCACACAGTGAATAACAAGGGTTAGAACTGAATATTAAGAAGACACAGACTATGGTGGTCACTGGGAATAAGGAAATACCACAATGTGATATACGACTAAATTGGCATATTCTTAAGCAATTGAATCAATACAGTTATCTCGGCACAGTCATAACATCTGATGGGAGAGCCTTGAAGAGATTAGAACAAGAATTGACATTGCGAAGTTAGCGTTTTGCAAGATCAAAAACATACTGACCAATAAGAAGATATAAATTGAAACGAGAAAAAGAGTGTTGAAGTGCTACATAGAACATATATGAAATGGAAACAAATAGGTATTTTTAAATCCTGGGAAAAAAAACGAACTAAACATTAACAAACGTTGCACATACCTTACAAGGAGATCCACGTGTCGCGAAATACAGGTGAAAAATCCGAAATCAGAAGCACTCAATAAATATAAAAATGAATAATAAAATAAGATAAAATACACACGAACGCATACAATACGACACACAGACGTTTCGATTCTAAGAATCTTTGTCAATGACAACACAGATAGCTGACGACAAAAACACAAACACACGACCTATCACTTACAGTGCACAACCTGATAATTCCATGTGGGGCAGAAAATGTGACTTGGCCAGCTGGCGAAAACGCGTGGCGCAGAATTGAAAATGGGTT
Organism: Cepaea nemoralis; assembly: GCA_014155875.1. NCBI lineage: Eukaryota > Metazoa > Mollusca > Gastropoda > Stylommatophora > Helicidae > Cepaea > Cepaea nemoralis. The sequence continues at coordinate 300,153 of JACEFZ010008488.1, forward strand.
GCCAAAAAGGATTTGAGTAGCCAAAAAATGTGAACAGTCTGCTATGGAAACATAGAAATGTGGGGACAATTAAGTCTAGATATCGCGGGGGGGGGGGGGGGGGGGGACAGCACGGTAATAGGTAGTGTAAACAATTGGGGAAGATGCCACAGTTATACTGTAGCGTCCACGACAGTATTAATTCCTGTCGGGTGGATGCATCCCAGATTGTTGATTAGCTGGCATTCAATTCTAAGTCTGACACAGCTATTTGAGAAACAGGGTTTTAATGCCGTGACACATGCATCGTTGGCTCCATTGTGGTTGGAGGAATTGAAATGGTTGGGGACAGGTTTGTCAGCGCCCTGATTGATGTCTCTGAGGTGTTCTCTAAAACGATCCGCAAGACGTCTGCCCGTTTGGCCAATGTATTTCATGTCACATCGTTTGCAGATGATAACATAAATCAGATTGCGGGATGTGCAGGTGAAAGAATCTTTCAAGGTGAAGGTGCCTCGGGGAAATGCAATTTCTGGTGTCTGAACAACGTATGGGCATGTCAGACAGTTCCTACGATGGCATTCGAAGGTGCCCACGGATGAAGTAACCGTGGGGAGGCGACTGTGCACAAGGTGGTCTCTGAGGCTCTGGTTACGGCGGAAAATTACTCTGGGGTCATTTGAGAATACCTCACGAGTGGTAGGATCCGATTCCAAGATGGACCAGTGTCTCAGGAAAATGTGCTTGATGGCATAGCTGATAAGATAAAATAGTTGGCATAGTCTGACATGCTATATGTTGTGTTTTGTTTATGTATTTGGTTGCTAATGGAGGCAAGTCGCCGCAACTTCCTGTATGTGTCTTAATTCTGGTATATAAATGTGAATTACTTTATGTTTTTTTATATTGTCTAGAAAATGTTAAGAGGTGAAAGAGCCGAAACATTTGGGGAAGGCGGACCACTTCTAGCAATCAGATGCCCCCTGCCGTGTTTGCTCCGCGGCGGAGTTTTTTATCACTATGTGGTGTGTTGTGTGTGTGTGTGTGTGTGTGTGTGTGTGTGTGCGTGCGTGCGTGTGTGTGGTGTGTGAGATGTGTGTGTGTGTGCGTTTGCGTGTGTGTGTGGTGTGTGTGTGTGTGTGTGTGTGTGTGTGTGTGTTGTGTGTGGTGTGTGTGTGTGTTTTCCCGTTGTGAATTTGACTGGTAAAGGACACAAAACAAACATTGTTCAATTTATTGCCTGGCATATTTCACATACTACAGAAAACAGGTAAACACATAACGAATTCTTTCAATAGAAATACACAAGACACATTGTCATAAATGTGACAACTGCAGTTTTAAAGAGACGATTATACCTTTCTGCTTACATTATTGTTATTTACCTGAGTGAATAATGAACATCTCGCCATATCTTAGTACCTTTTGGTTATTACTAGTAGCTGTGACAAGACACTGACATTCTCTTCGTCTGGGAACGTAGAATGGCACGTTATATATATAAAGCCGAGGGAAAATACAATGATGCAAGGTAAGGAGAGCAACGCTGTGTTCAGGCGAAGCCGAGCCACAAGAATTAGGGTAACAGAATAGATAAAACGATAATAAGAATAGATAAAGTACAAGGAACGAAAGTGTTCCAGGTTTGTTCAGACACCAGAAATTGCATTTCCCCGAGGCACCTTCACCTTGAAAGATTCTTTCACCTGCACATCCCGCAATCTGATTTAATGTACGTCTTGTTTTACTACTGAGTGGCGGTTGTTGACCAGATCCTCTTGTTTTACTACTGAGTGGCGGTTGTTGACCAGATCCTCTTGTTTTACTACTGAGTGGCGGTTGTTGACCAGATCCTCTTGTTTTACTACTGAGTGGCGATTGTTGACCAGATCCTCTTGTTTTACTACTGAGTGTTGGCGGTTGTTGACCAGATCCTCTTGTTTTTACTACTGAGTGGCGATTGTTGACCCAGATCCGTCTTGTTTTACTACTGAGTGGCGATTGTTGACCATATCCTCTTGTTTTACTACTGAGTGGCGATTGTTGACCAGATCCTGCTTGTTTACTACTGAGTGGCGGTTGTTGACCAGATCCTCTTGTTTTACTACTGAGTGGCGATTGTTGACCAGATCCTCTTGTTTACTACTGAGTGGCGATTGTTGACCAGATCCTCTTGTGTACTACTGATTGGCGGTTGTTGACCAGATCCTCTTGTTTTACTACTGAGTGGCGGTTGGTTGACCAGATCCTCTTGTTTTACTACTGAGTGGCGGTTGTTGACCAGATCCTCTTGATTTACTACTGAGTGGCGGTTGTTGACCAGATCCTCTTGTTTTACTACTGAGTGGCGGTTGTTGACCAGATCCTCTTGTTTTACTACTGAGTGGCGGTTGTTGACCAGATCCTCTTGTTTTACTACTGAGTGGCGGTTGTTGATCAGATCCTCTTGTTTTACTACTGAGTGGTGGTTGTTGACCAGATCCTCTTGTTTTACTACTGAGTGGCGATTGTTGACCAGATCCTCTTGTTTTACTACTGAGTGGCGAGTGTTGACCAGATCCTCTTGTTTTACTACTGAGTGGCGATTGTTGACCAGATCCTCTTGTTTTACTACTGAGTGGCGATTGTTGACCAGATCCTCTTGTTTTACTACTGAGTGGCGGTTGTTGACCAGATCCTCTTGTTTTACTACTGAGTGGCGGTTGTTGACCAGATCCTCTTGTTTTACTACTGAGTGGCGATTGTTGACCAGATCCTCTTGTTTTACTACTGAGTGGCGGTTGTTGACCAGATCCTCTTGTTTTACTACTGAGTGGCGGTTGTTGACCAGATCCTCTTGTTCTACTACTGATGTGGCGGTTGTTGACCAGATCCTCTTGTTTTACTACTGAGTGGCGGTTGTTGACCAGATCCTCTTGTTTACTACTGAGTGGCGGTTGTTGACCAGATCCTCTTGTTTTACTACTGAGTGGCGGTTGTTGACCAGATCCTCTTGTTTACTACTGAGTGGCGGTGTGTTGACAGATCCTCTTGTTTTACTACTGAGTGACGGTTGTTGACCAGATCCTCTTGTTTACTACTGAGTGGCGGTTGTTGACCAGATCCTCTTGTTTTACCTACTGAGTGGCGGTTGTGACCAGATACCTCTTGTTTTACTACTGAGTTGGTGCGGTGTTGACCAGATCCTCTTTGTTTTACCTACTGAAGTGGCGGTTGTTGACCAGATCCTCTTGTTTTACTACTGAGTGGCGGTTGTTGGACCAGATCCTCTTGTTTCTACTACTGAAGTGGCGCATTGTTGACCAGATCCTCTTGTCTTTACTACTGAGTGGCGATTGCTTGACCAGATCCTCTTGTTTCTACTACTGAGTGTCGATTTTGTTGAACCACGATTCCTCCCTTGTTTTAATACTGAGTGGCGGTTGTTGACCAGATCCCGTCTTGTTTTACTACTGAGTGGCGGTTGTTGACCAGATCCTCTTGTTTACTACTGAGTGGCGATTGTTGACCAGATCCTCTTGTTTTACTACTGAGTGGCGGTTGTTGACCAGATCTCTTGTTTTACTACTGAGTGGCGATTGTTGACAGATCCTCTGTTTTACTACTGAGTGGCGGTTGTTGACCAGATCCTCTTGTTTTACTACTGAGTGGCGATGTGTGACAGATCCTCTTGTTTACTACTGAGTGGCGATTGTTGACCAGATCCTCTTGTTTTACTACTGAGTGGCGGTTGTTGACCAGATCCTCTTGTTTTACTACTGAGTGGCGATGTTGACCAGATCCTCTTGTTTTACTACTGAGTGGCGATTGTTGACCAGATCCTCTTGTTTTACTACTGAGTGGCGATTGTGACCAGATCCTCTTGTTTTACTACTGAGTGGCGATTTGTTGACCAGATCCTCTGTTTTACTACTGAGTGGCGATTGTTGACCAGATCCTCCTTGTTTTACTACTGAGTGGCGATTGTTGACCAGATCCTCTTGTTTTACTACTGAGTGGCGATTGTTGACCAGATCCTTCTGTTTTTACTACTGAGTGGCGGTTGTTGACCAGATCCTCTTGTTTTACTACTGAGTGGCGGTTGTTGACCAGATCCTCCTTGTTTTACTACTGAGTGGCGATGTGTTGACCAGATCCTCTTTGTTTTACTACTGAGTGGCGATTGTTGACCAGATCCTCTTGTTTTACTCACTGCGTGGCGGTTGTTGACCAGATCCTCTTGTTTTTACTACTGAGTGGCGATTGTTGACCAGATCCTCTTGTTTTACTACTGAGTGGCGATTGTGACCAGATCCTCTTGTTTTACTACTGAGTGGCGGTTGTTGACCAGATCCTCTTGTTTTACTACTGAGTGGCGGTTGTTGACCAGATCCTCTTGTTTACATACTGAGTGGCGGGTGTTGACCAGATCCTCTTGTTTTACTCCTGAGTGGCGATTGTTGACCAGATCCTCGTTGTTTTACTACTGAGTGGCGGTTGTTGACCAGATCCTCTTGTTTTACTACTGAGTGGTGCGGTTGTTGACCAGATCCTCTTGTTTTACTACTGAGTGGCGGTTGTTGACCAGATCCTCTTGTTTTACTACTGAGTGCGATTGTTGACCAGATCCTCTTGTTCTTACTACTGAGTGGCGATTGTTGACCAGATCCTCTTGTTTTACTACTGAGTGGCGATTGTTGACCAGATCCTCTTGTTTACTACTGAGTGGCGAGTGTTGACCCAGATCATCTTGTTACTACTGAGTGGCGAGTGTTGACCAGATCCTTCTTTGTTTTTACCTACTGAGATGGCGGATTGGTGGACCAGATCTCTACTTGTTTTACTACTGAGTGGCGATTGTTGACCTAGATCCCGCTTGTTTTCCTACTGAGTGGATCGATGTATTGACCAGATCCTCTTGTTTTAGTACGGAGTGGACGGATTGTTTGAACCAGATTCTCTATAGTGTTCTAAGCTGATGTGGCGATTGTTGAACCAGATCCTCTTGTTTTACATACTGAGTGGCGATGTTGACCAGATCCTCTTGTTTTACTACTGAAGTGAGCGGATTGTTGACCAGGATCCCTCTTTGTTTTACTAGCTGAGTGGCGAGTGTTTACCAGATCCTCTTGTTTTTATACTACCTGAGTGGGCGTATTGTTGACCAGATACCTCTTGTTTTACTACTGAGTGGCGGAATGTTGACCAGATGCCTCTTGTTTTACTACTGAGTGGCGGTGTTTGATTGACCAGATCCTATTGTTTTACTACTGAGTGGCGAATTGTTGACCAGATCCTCTTGTTTTACTACTGAGTGGCGATTGTTGACCAGATCCTCTTGTTTTACTACTGAGTGGCGGTTGTTGACCAGATCCTCTTGTTTTACTACTGAGTTGGCGATTTGTTGACCAGATCCTCTTGTTTTTACTACTGAGTGGCGATTGTTGACCAGATCCTCTTGTTTTACTTACTGAGTGTGCGGATTGTTGACCAGATCCTCTTGTTTTACTACTGAGTGGCGGTTGTTGACCAGATCCTCTTGTTTTACTACTGAGTGGAGATTGTTGACCAGATCCTCTTGTTTTACTACTGAGTGGCGATTGTTGACCAGATCCTCTTGTTTTACTACTGAGTGGCGATTGTTGACCAGATCCTCTTGTTTTACTACTGAGTGGCGGATTGTTGACCAGATCCTCTTGTTTTACATACTGAGTGGCGGTTGTTGACCAGATCCTCTTGTTTACTACTGAGTGGCGATTGTTGACCAGATCTCTGTCTTACTACTGAGTGGCGATTGTTGACCAGATCCTCTTGTTTACTACTGAGTGGCGATTGTTGACCAGATCCTCGTTGTTTTACTACTGAGTGGCGATGTGACCAGATCCTCTGTTTTACTACTGAGTGGCGATTGTTGACCAGATCCTCTTGTTTTACTACTGAGTGGCGATTGTTGACCAGATCCTCTTGTTTTACTACTGAGTGGCGATTGTTGACCAGATCCTCTTGTTTTACTACTGAGTGGCGGTTGTTGACCAGATCCTCTTGTTTTACTACTGAGTGGCGGTTGTTGACCAGATCCTCTTGTTTTACTACTGAGTGGCGGTTGGACCGATCTCTTGTCTACTACGAGTGCGGTGTGACCAGTCCTCTTGTTTTACTACTGAGTGGCGGTGTTGACCAGATCCTCTTGTTTACTACTGAGTGGCGGTGTTGACCAGATCCTCTTGTTTTATACTACTGATGTGGCGGTTGTTGACCAGATCCTCTTGTTTTACTACTGAGTGGCGGTTGTTGACCAGATCCTCTTGTTTTACTACTGAGTGACGGTTGTTGACCAGATCCTCTTGTTTTACTACTGAGTGGCGGTTGTTGACCAGATCCTCTTGTTTTACTACTGAGTGGCGGTTGTTGACCAGATCCTCTTGTTTTACTACTGAGTGGCGGTTGTTGACCAGATCCTCTTGTTTTACTACTGAGTGGCGGTGTTGACCAGATCCTCTTGTTTTACTACTGAGGTGGCGATTGTGACCAGATCCTCTTGTTTACTACTGAGTGGCGATTGTTGACCAGATCCTCTTGTTTTACTACTGAGTGGCGATTGTTGACCAGATCCTCTTGTTTACTACTGAGTGGCGATTGTTGACTAGATCCTCTTGTTTTACTACTGAGTGGCGGTTGTTGACCAGATCCTCTTGTTTTACTACTGAGTGGCGGTTGTTGACCAGATCCTCTTGTTTTACTACTGAGTGGCGGTTGTTGACCAGATCCTCTTGTTTACTACTGAGTGGCGATTGTTGACCAGATCCTCTTGTTTTACTACTGAGTGGCGATTGTTGACCAGATCCTCTTGTTTACTACTGAGTGGCGGTTGTTGACCAATCCTCTTGTTTTACTACTGAGTGGCGAGTGTTGACCAGATCCTCTTGTTTTACTACTGAGTGGCGGTTGTTGACCAGTCTCCTCTTGTTTACTACTGAGTGGCGGTTGTTGACCAGATCCTCTTGTTTACTACTGAGTGGCGATTGTTGACCAGAATCCTCTTGTTTTACTACTGAGTGGCGGTTGTTGAACAGATCCTCTTGTTTTACTACTGAGTGGCGGTTGTTGACCAGATCCTCTTGTTTACTACTGAGTGGCGATTGTTGACCAGATCCTCTTGTTTTACTACTGAGTGGCGATTGTTGACCAGATCCTCTTGTTTTACTACTGAGTGGCGATTGTTGACCAGATCCTCTTGTTTTACTACTGAGTGGCGATTGTTGACCAGATCCTCTTGTTTTACTACTGAGTGGCGATTGTTGACCAGATCCTCTTGTTTTACTACTGAGTGGCGGTTGTTGACCAGATCCTCTTGTTTTACTACTGAGTGGCGGTTGTTGACCAGATCCTCTTGTTTTACTACTGAGTGGCGGTTGTTGACCAGATCCTCTTGTTTTACTACTGAGTGGCGATTGTTGACCAGATCCTCTTGTTTTACTACTGAGTGGCGATTGTTGACCAGATCCTCTTGTTTTACTACTGAAGTGGCGAGTTGTTGACCAGATCCTCTTGTTTTACTACTGAGTGGCGATTGTTGACCAGATCCTCTTGTTTTACTACTGAGTGGCGATTGTTGACCAGATCCTCTTGTTTTACTACTGAGTGGCGGTTGTTGACCAGATCCTCTTGTTTTACTACTGAGTGGCGGTTGTTGACCAGATCCTCTTGTTTTACTACTGAGTGGCGATTGTTGACCAGATCCTCTTGTTTTACTACTGAGTGGCGGTTGTTGACCAGATCCTCTTGTTTTACTACTGAGTGGCGGTTGTTGACCAGATCCTCTTGTTTTACTACTGAGTGGCGGTTGTTGACCAGATCCTCTTGTTTTACTACTGAGTGGCGAGTGTTGACCAGATCCTCTTGTTTTACTCCTGAGTGGCGATTGTTGACCAGATCCTCTTGTTTTACTACTGAGTGGCGATTGTTGACCAGATCCTCTTGTTTTACTACTGAGTGGCGGTTGTGACCAGATCCTCTGTTTTACTACTGAGTGGCGATTGTTGACCAGATCCTCTTGTTTTACTACTGAGTGGCGATTGTTGACCAGATCCTCTTGTTTTACTACTGAGTGGCGGTTGTTGACCAGATCCTCTTGTTTTACTACTGAGTGGCGGTTGTTGACCAGATCCTCTTGTTTTACTACTGAGTGGAGATTGTTGACCAGATCCTCTTGTTTTACTACTGAGTGGCGATTGTTGACCAGATCCTCTTGTTTTACTACTGAGTGGCGATTGTTGACCAGATCCTCTTGTTTTACTACTGAGTGGCGATTGTTGACCAGATCCTCTTGTTTTACTACTGAGTGGCGGTTGTTGACCAGATCCTCTTGTTTTACTACTGAGTGGCGATTGTTGACCAGATCCTCTTGTTTTACTACTGAGTGGCGATTGTTGACCAGATCCTCTTGTTTTACTACTGAGTGGCGATTGTTGACCAGATCCTCTTGTTTTACTACTGAGTGGCGATTGTTGACCAGATCCTCTTGTTTTACTACTGAGTGGCGATTGTTGACCAGATCCTCTGAAAAGCCCATGCTACTGTATACTCCCTAGACCATAATAGTCTGTCTGTTTTCTGCATTAATTATATTTTACCAGAGAGTTCTTTACCACATCTGCCTTATCATGCATCAAATCACCCCTAGGGAGGGGGGAGGGGCTGACGAGGTATGGTGTCCGCCTCGAGTGCTGGATGTCCCGGTTTCAAGCCCCGGTGAGGACCGGGTTTTTTTAATGTGGACTTATAGTAACAAAATTTTCCCTGGTCTCTGGGTAGTGAGATCGGACGCCCGTGTGTATTGTTGCGCATGAAAAAAAAATCCCTTGGCAGTTGAAAATAGAAAACGAGTAGCCTAACAGCGCTGCCCGGGCAAAATGTCGAGTTAAAAATCTACTCAAAGTATTTCAGATTCCTCGCCCGTGCTAAGGAGTTCGTGCACTGAGCTGAGATTATCCGGACTCAGGCTTGAGGCAGGAGTGGAACGGAGCACTCATGGGTTACCACCAGTGTGCCGTGATGTTGATCCGTCGACTAAACTAAACTAAATTAAATCATCCCTTGCTGATGCTGCACCAGCCAATCTGTCTGCCTGTTAATTTCCAACTCCTGGAGTAAAGATCCAGCGAATGCTCATAACCCGCAACCTCTTAATCGATGTATGCCATTATCTACGAAACATGCCAGTTTTCATCTTTTCCAGCAAGCTTCGTGAATCAGTTACAATGCATATACAGTTTATTCTCCAACCAGCGGGAAGCTGCTACTTGAAGATGTTTTACAATTTCAGGAGTGTTCTTTCAGAAGAATCGTTGTTGTTAGTTGTATTCGTTGGTTATTGTTTTTACCTATATTTTACTTATGATAATTTTCATTTTGTAATTAGTGGTTGATCGTCCGCAAATAAGGGTTCTTTAATGGTGTAATTTTCGTTTGGGTCTCCTTCTGTGTTCTGTTCTTGATTAGGTTTGTTTCCATTTGGGTCAGTCCGATTATCCTGCGTTCTTTTTCTTCGAGCAGTAGGAAAATATCCCTAGCCGTTTTCCTAGACCAGTCGCAGGTTTAAATCAGGAAAATTTTACCAAGGGGAGTTAGTCCCTCATGGCTAGCGAGAGCCCCGTTGGCACATGATCTCGCGGTCATGGTTTCCCGGTCTACACCACGGGGAATTTAGGTTGACTTGTGTAGTCAGCGGATCATCGGCAGGCTACTAATTTTCACTTTTAACTCCCCCTGAGAGAGACTAGTCGATCCTAACTTTACAAGTTGCAGAGCTAGGTGCAGTCTTCCACGCATGTATTTTATTATTGTTCATTATTCACACTTAGGGAATCATAGCAATGCGACAGATACATTCACATGTGTTGTTTGGAACTGACCGAAGACATTAGAAAGAAGTAACCATCATCCGAGGGCACAATGTTAGCATAACAAATGACAGCTCTATACATACCATATTTGTCCTTGTGGTGTCTGAACTACATCCTAGTGTCGCCGACTGAGCTCGCGTACTTAGTAGGAGCTTGTGTAATTCCACACACACGTGCGCGCGAGCACACACACATACACACACACACACTCGCATGCACGCACTTAGTGCTTACGCACGCTCACAGCCGCACGATGCAGATATCTAAAATCTAATTCTGCAGTGTAATGTGTCTAAAGCCGCTCCTCCTTGGCGTAGAAGTTAAGGATGTTACTCCTAATCCCGTATACTCTCGTACGAAACACAGCTGCGTGAGATTCGGCAGCTGATCGCGTCGCGTTGGTTACTTACGGGAGTATGTGAGCCGGTCGTTAAAAAAGCAATGGCAAACTACTGAACGTAAGACTTGTCAAGACATCAACATCAGCTGCAAAATGCTGGTGTTGACTGCAACGTCCTGTAAAGGATATACGAAAAAAATTTACCCTATGATATATTGTTCTCCATGTCTTGCATTAGTAAATGACTGAATGTTGAATGCCTTGAGATATTCCCATGGACGTTCAGCCCCACATCTTAAAAAGCCACTAAAGAGTTCCGATGTTAATTATCCATGTAAATTAGTGATATGTATAAATATATGTATTCACTGTATATTGGTGTTACTCACACAACAAGTCAAAATATATTGGTGTTCAGTTAAAGCGAATGCCTCCTTGTCTGCCGTCAAATGCACTGAGATCTTCAGAAAGTGGAAAACTGCTTCTCAGCTGTATAAGGCTATCTAGACCTGACTAAGTCGTGCAGTGCCCTACTTTCCGCTCCAATGTTCTCCCCTTAAAGTTTCCTTAAGTCTTCTTAATGTTCTCCTCTATGTACTTGACACATCAGGACTGGCATAACCCTATCAATGAGTATTTATGGTTGCTCAATATGAGCTGTCATTACAGAAGGAGCGTCGAGAAGATGTGGGGTAATCCCATTTTTCAGCTGAGTGATTTGTCAATCAAAGAAAATGGAACCGTCGGCTAGAATAAATGCCAAGATGTCACAGCTGTTGGTTATGAGTATTATTAGGTTACTTTAGTAACACTGGTGACTGTGGAAAGAAGGCATAACAGGCCGGAGCGTAATCGGGGTGCCCTAGAACTGTCTGGTAGGTTATGTCCTTTATTTGTATGCGGTGCTCGTGTACTCCGCTGGCCTCTGTCCAGTAGCACATGTTTTGTTGTTGTGTATGTTTTTCAGGCGATGTTTCCTTGTGGGTTGTGGCAAGTGATATTTCTCTGTGGATTATCTAAGTGATATTTTGTGTCTGGATTATAACACTGATGTTCATGTGTCGATTGTCAAAATATATTCCTGTGAAACTTGTCAAGTTATGTGTATCGCTCTCTGTGTGTGTATGTATGTATGTAAGTATGTATGTATGTATGTATGTATGTATGTATGTATGTATGTATGTATGTATGTATGTATGTATGTATATATATATATATATATATATATATATATATATATATATATATGTGTGTGTGTGTGTGTGCGCGCGCGCGCGGGGGGGGGGGGGGGCCGGGGGAAAATATGTAATTATGCCTGAATAGTAAAAGAGAGTAATCGTTTTATATTACTTCAATGGTTTTGTATATTTTGTTGTTGGGTCAGAAGTCCAACTGCCAAATCTAAAAACTACTTTCCTTTGGAAGAGGGCTGCAGCGATTAACCTAAGAAGGAATGGGCTTATCTTCAGTTCAAAAATCCGAAACGTTAAGAATTCCAACTGTACTCTGTTGTACGCATCCTCAAGATCAATTGTTGCAGCACATGTTTCAGTCCCTGAGTGGAAACATTCATAAACATTAAAAGCAAAAACTGCTGCGTTGGTCCAGGTTTCTCTGTTTGAATGAAGGAGATTGGAGGTGATAAAACACGGCGAAAATTCTGGAAGCTGCACAGACAAATACAAAGAAAAGATCGCCCTATGACAGCGGGAACAATTTATAGAGATGATGGTATGCGCGTGACAAAAGACAAAGAGAAAGGGGAGGCGTTTCTCCAGAGATTTTTAGAGCAGACCAATCATATTGATGCGAACATCAGGGATGTAGCTAGAGAGGAGTTATCTGGCACCATGAAGAATATGCATTACGAAGACATCATACGGGTTGAAGATGTTAAACATATTTTGAAAAAGGCAGCCCTGACCATGCGGGGGTACGGGGGAATGAACAGGTTGATAGGATAACAGAGAATGCACCTCTTGGTGGTAATTTACCTATGGACAAGGGTGAGGTGGTTGTTTGTTTGTGGGACCAGGTGGAGAAGGCGGAGGAACAGATTGAGAACTCATATGTCGAAAGAATGATGAAACGATGGCGGCGGCGCTTGATCTCGAGAATGCATACAACAGAGCTAGATATGATATTCTGATGGAGAAGGGGGTAAATCCTTGGTTGATGAACTGGATAGCAGCCATCCTGTATTCTCGTCGGTTTGCTCTCCGTCTGGGTGCATGCACCTCAGAGCCACATATGTTAATCCCGGGACTGCCACAGGGGTCTGCAATCTCACCTGTGCTCTTTGACGTGTATACGAGCATGATTGCAAACCTAGAAGCACCAGGGGTTGGAAGGATACTGACATTTGCAGATGATGTTCTTGCATAAAGGCAGGGAAGAGATAGGGAGCAAACAGCCCAGGAGCTACAGGCAACAGTAGACAAAGTGATTGACTGGTGCACTGAAATGAGTGCTGTCATTCACCCGGAAAAGGCGGCTGTTTTATGGTGCTCTCTGGACAACAGGATTGTGAGTGCTGATGTCCCAAGCCTCACGATAGATGGTAGAAACGTCAACAGAGAGAACAAACTGAAGTATCTGGGAATCACATTTGACAGGAGCCTGTCTTTCAAGGACCATGTGGAGACGGTTGTGACAAGATCTCAAAAGGGACTCAATGCACTTAAAACTATGGCTGCAATGGACACAGAGCAGAGAATGCTTTTCACACTATACCAGCACTTGATCCTCTCAGTGATTGATTATGGACTAGGACTGCTCACTGTCTCAAAGAGTCAGCTGGTGAAGTTAGAGCGCATACAGAACGAAGCTATGCGGGTCATTCTGGGATGCACCAGAGACACCCCAGTAGTGTGTATGCGTTACATCCTTGGTTTGCCGACTGTTGCAGGTAGGCTCAAGGTGATGCAGGAGAAGGCATACCTCAGAGTAGCTGCAGACACAGATCACCCTTTGCATGAGGCGCTGGACGCAGTTAAGGGTCAGCGACTGATAAGAGGGAAATCATGGATGGCTCAGGCGGAGGATACGATCAGACATGTGTGCATCTTGGAGAACATTAGGCGAGGAGAGGAGTGGGTCAGAGTGCCAGCGGAGCAGTCAGACTTGTGCAGAGTTATAATCACATTGAGCCGGGAGTGCAGGGAGTGGCCAGCAGGGGCCACGGAAGTGGAAATCCAGCAACTAATTCAGGATAATGCTCGCTCGGGTGATGTGATTATCTACACAGATGGTTCGGTGTCGAGAGGTAGGAGAAGTGCCTGGGGGTTCATAGCAAAAGCTAATGGCCGACGTTTGGTGCAGGAGAGCCTGGCATATGATACCACAACATCTAGCTTAAGAATGGAGGTGGAGGCGGTCACTGCAGCTTTCCGCTGGATCGAGAATACGATACACACACATATCGTGATTGTAACTGACTCAGAAAGCATGCTGAGGAAGGTGAGGACAGGCATGCTTCGTGCAGAGTGGCTTGCTTCGCTTCGGAGGTCACGGGTGGCAAGTATCGCCTGGATCTTTTCTCCGGGGCATGCCGGTGTGCTGGGGAATGAACAGGCGGACAGATTGGCTGGCTCTGCAAAACTTGGTGGAGTATTGATGCATGACAAGGCAGACGTGGTTGCGGCCTTGTGGGAGCACTTGTACACCTCGGAGGAGCAAATGGATCACCATAGTTTGACAAGAATGAGGCAGTGAGGAGTGACGAGGGGATGTGGCCGACGCTCGACTGTCAGAGGAAAGGCGAGACGGATATATAATCAGATTGCTACTGGTACTATTGGTGTTGGAACTCTTAGCTGGCTGCTGAGGATGGGGACGGAGCGCCTATGGTAATGCACCGAATGCTGTGATGTCGGTTCCTAGATCAATCAATCAATCAATCAATCAATCAATCTCTGTTTGAACGGCACCCTCAAATGGTTGGCTGGAAATGATACTGCGTCTCTAGCTGGTCTGATATTTTTCTGGCAATGAACTCCTCTAGTAGCTTGTGTATTGTATTTTGCGTGGTTATTACTCGATATCCCTGAATTTGTGTGTGGTCTTGGCCAGACTTCGGCAAAGGAACCACTCCTCCTTGTTGCTAGCACCCACTCTAGCTCTGCAACTTGTACATATCTGCTAGTTCCTCTAACTCGTTGTCGGTAAACATACTGATGTCATCATGCCTTATACCATCAGGCCCTGGTGAGCTGTTTTTTGTTCGTCGAAGCATAGCCCTGATCTCTTTCACTGTCAGCATGTATTCTTCTGAAATTGTCTGGGCTTTACACATGTTGAGGTCTTTGCAAAATGTCGGCCTCTCGTGTCTTTATGGTTGCTCTGCTCTAGATAGCTTACGAACAGGGCTTTGCCTTTATTCTCATCAGTCCTCTGCCAGATGAGATCAGCAACCTGGAAGTCAGGAATACTCTTATCCTTGTCTGCATCGCTCATACTTTTATGGAGTCTCCAGAACAATCTCAGTGACTTGTCTTTGCTTATTCTTTGACACAACTCTGCCCGTTTTTCACTTTTTACCACTTTAACCATTTTGTATGTGATATCACAACTGAATTCGTTTATAATGTTGAGTATGAAAGAGACATCTTGCAATAATTCTCAGACACGAATAATTCAGAAGAATTCCGACCATTGCAGATAGCCAGGGTAGGGCAGTAACTAGAGCGCTTGCCTACCCGTCCGGAGGTCAAGTGTTCCAAATCCCAATGATACCGAATTGTTTAACCTTGACCTGAGCTCGACAGTCCATCTAGCGTAACAGGGCATCATGAAATGTTCTGGGAAATAAATGCGGTCTGCGTGATACTGACTACATGAACTGTCGGATACCGTTTGTGACGGTATAACAGGAAGTGTCGTTTGTTGCATATCCTTTACAGGACTTCGCAGTCAACCCCAGTATTATCTGACTGTTCCTAGTTTCTTGGCAAATTTTACGTTCAGTAGTTTGCCATTGCTTTCTGAACGACCCATACCATTAAAAAAAAAAAAGACAAAAAACCAACTCGAGGTGGTCTGCTGCCAAGTCGCCCACATCTGTGTTTCAACGCGGGTATGCGGGATTACGAACTGCGTCCGTAAATCCTTTCGCCACGGAGCGGGCATAACAGGAAGTAGATGTATGAAGTGACAGGGCATATGAGAATGTTACTGTTTTTGTTTTGAATTAACGACGTTGCTATAAATAGGCACACACACAAAATGTAAAACCTAAATTAATTGATGGTGTAGAATTATCAGCTTTTGGCTAGAAACAAGAGGCATCAAAGAGTGGATACTAGAACACATAACTTAATGAAAGCATGTTACAGATATGAACACGCAGAACATGATGAATACATCGTGTATATTCACTACATGAGGGCAGCTGTAGCCCAGTCGTCAGCACTATTGCCTAAAGGTCAAATAACCATGTGTTCACATCCCGTTCAATTAGAGGATTTAAAAAATAAAAACAGACTGAGTTGAGCTAACAGATCTCCACAGTGTACAGTTTGTGCCAGGAAATGTTCTGGCAAATAAAGTCGACCAGCGTGCTATTTATGACATCATTCAGCAAGTGCCGATTGGCATATGAAAAGTGGATCTAGCACCATATACCTAATAGGTTGAAAGCTTGGAGAAAGATCCTTGAACGTTTATCTGGCATAGCAATCAAACATGACTGGTGATACTTACAAGAACCAATCAACAACCAAGATCAGGGTGACGTCATCAATAGGAAGTCCCACTGCCGCCAACACTATCACCATGGTAACCAGACCCGCTTGAGGTACCCCAGCAGCACCCACAGAAGCTGCAGTAGCTGTGATGCTGGAAAAGTATAATATAGCACTTAAACTTCAGCTTCATATTTGTCTGTCTTATAAATGTTATCAGAAATAACACAACGCTAAACAGATATGTCATTGTCTTAACAGTGTGACAAAACCCCAAGAAATGCATGCGGATTACTTCTTGTTATCCTTCTTAATATTAGTCAACTGATATGACGCAACAGTTGCAAATACGTGGCATTATCATTATGACAAAGAACTTTCCATTTATACTAAGAAGAATAATGGTGGGAGAGGGGGGGGGGAGGGTGAGGAGAAGCGCTGTTAATTATCTTTGTTCACTGCTTTGGCAAGGAACCGTGGCCGCCTTCGCTTGTCGGCATTGCATTTGATGGTGGATGTGAATTCCACAATACAATATACGCTTGCTAAGGCCCCTCTGTGTGAACATGTACTCTAGGCCAAGCATACCCAGAATCATTGCGTGGTGCTGCTGTCTGTCTTTGATGGTTGGCCAGCTTCTTACTTTTGCAGTGCAAATCTAAAGTGCACACACGCCGTACAGTAAGCAGATTATATCGGCTAACAAGGTGATTCTTTCAGTACGCACACCGAATGCTCAATGAGTGGGTGCATGTATGTGTGTGTTTGTCTGTACACTGTTGTATTTATTCTTGGTTTGCTGTCATTGATTTTATTCCACGTCAGACATCGTAGTGTAGTGGTCAGTACACAGATACACAAATGCTGGCAGAACATGTTCCCAACCAATGAACTCGTCCAATCCTCATCACATGTACACTAGGAATATCACTAGAAATGACCAAACGGCCCGAGTAATACAGACCACATGTCATCTATTGTATTATATAGTCACTGAGCCTAAAACTATATCGACATTATGCTTTACTGTACCATCCTCAGTTAGTGGTTTAACATTACATAGAACGTTTTAGAAATACACGTCTTTACGATTTGTGGGGAGCTTGATCAATGTGTGAAAGGGTAGTGTTGGCTTATAAGGAGATAATCAGTCTTCACATTTTCTCGCGACGTTTACCAGGTCAGAGTTTTATTTTGAAAGTAAGTAAACTACAAGTAAAATAGAACAAGAAGAACAAAAAGACGGACCGATAGGGAATTAAAATAGCAAGAACATGAAAAATTGCTTCGATTTGTCCGACGGGAGAAACAGGCTCTCTTGACTGTCGTTTAACTCAGTGGCATTAACAAGCTGAACATCTAGAATAGTGTGGGGTAGTAAATGTGAGTACCATATGAAATGGACCGAAATAGTGTCTAGGGAAATAAAGGCCACGGGTACCTGTATAAAGCTTTTGATCAAGACAGTTTCTTTCCTAAAAAGTCTCCAGGCATAGAGTAGTTATTGGCTCTATTGAGGTAAGACGGGGTTTATGGTCGGATAGCCTCCACCCACTTACAAGATAAACTACCTTCCTGAAGAATAAAACAGAGAATCGGTCACTTAACCACATATCTCTATCAAGAGGTTATTCTTGGATAACATATCTGAGACTGTGTGTTGGTCGACCTCCCACTGGATTCTCTGCAAATAAAACTACAATAGCACAGTTCTATACACTAACAAACAATGTTACACTGGTCACGGAGACAATGAAAAAACTCTCCCTGACGAACATATATATATTTTATTGACAGAATCTAGTAATATGGAAGTACAAGACTCTGTCTCCACTACAATCTAACATAACATCAAACAACAAATACATTCTCAAGTAATGTATTAAATTCTAATTTAACAACTCCCTCCTCCTCTTCTCTTCCTTACACCAAAAAAAAAACCCAATCATCCACCTTTGCTGGTTCTGCTCCTACACGGGATGACTGGTTCTTGGGTCATTGTTGTAACTACGTTCTTGAAGACCCCAATCGTATAAATCACGAAAATGTAGACTCACTCCACACTGGGCTTCTCTATAACTGTCTTCATTCTACCACAAGAACAGTTCTATGACGACACTTCTACCATTCTACTTTTAACTCCTGCACGTACTCTACGGCTGAAATACATGGGCTCTCCCCATGCACTGACATTTCCTCACAAGGTGCCACTGATAAAAACACTAGGTTCTCTGGATGCTACCTATGATTGTGGATATAAACTCAGTGACGTTGTTAAAGTCCTTTGGATGGTAGAACTCCGATTGACTAGGCTCCACACAGAGTTACTGTACAAAGGCTCTCCTGGTGCTGAACACGATGATAGCTACATGAAACAAATGACGTTGATCTCATCACTTGGATGGTGGATAAAGACTCGATGATGTTAATAAACCAATCCTTAGGATGGTGGGATCTAAATAACCGACAAATGTAAACGGTCTTGATAAAAATGGTGAGGTTGTTGTTGTGGGGCTTGAATAATGGACCAATCGATCAGCTTACGTCTTGAGAGTAAATTAAGTCTGCACACAATAGGGATTTCCCCCATTGGGATCATTTTCCCTCTTTCGGGAAAGGTGGAAGCACTGACTATTGACAAAGGTGTAAAGGGGTCAGTTGAAGAAGCTCCAGTAGGCAACCTAGCCGATAGGGGGTTAGTATTCTTACATCGTAGATCAAGATACATCCCGATGTCTCTGCACGACATCGCCTGTAGTTGGCCATCACTGGTTCTAGATAGACGTCTGCGTTCCTCGACTACATTTGGAATTGATAACCCCGTTCTACCGCTCCTCTAATAGTTCGGGCAGCAGGCTCTCTGCATCTCTCAGACCTATTTAGTGGGTATATGATGACACCCACTGTACTTGGCCCCTGGCAGTATAAGCATGATGACAAAACTCAAAGGGGGGGGGGGTAACCCTGACTTGACTTGTTCACAGCTACCAGCAAAATAACAATGGATGAGTTCCCTTGGTCACCGCCTGAGTTGGTTCTAGGAAGGAATGCCAAGGTGCAAGCGTACTATTTGACTCCTGATTTGAACTGGCTTCGCTCTTCCAAAAGATTTCTATTCCAACATTATCTGCCAAACGTTTACTGTCCATTTTGTCCATAATTTGACTCAGCCAAGATGTCTTTATTTAGATTTAGCCATGAAGTCCCATGCCCTCATGCCTCACATGTCTGTAAGATTAAAAATTGACAAGCCGTGAACAATCCAGCTTATAATACATTTTCATAAGACTCACAGAGACAACAATTAGACATATAGTCTGAGGACAAACCTCATATCATGATGGGTGTGGTATCCCCTGTGGGCCTGTAACGTATGGGTCTATTTGGCGGGAAGGTGGGCCGGTAATCTGAACCTCTTCCCCAACCTCACTCTTCTACCGATACTACGAACAAGACATCACAGACACCAAATGGAGATATATTCTCACACATAAAAACACTCCTCTATATGGGAGGACACAATCTGTTACAGAACATGAAAAAGGGTTGGGGTTGGTGTGTGACTAAGGTTGGAGGGGTGGAAATATTGGCTCCAATGTCCTGTTATTTTGGCAAGCACACTGCACGAGTTACGGCAGGTAACAATGAGTATTTAGGTATGTGAACCGTTCTCATAAATATGATTGTGCCAATGACATACAGAGTCTACCAAAATCCGCCAAAAGCAATGGGGTGCCTTATCTGTGTCCCCAGCTGTCATACACACAAATTATACGATCCGTCCCCTGCATATTCTGCACACAGATAAAGTAAAGATTCACACACACAATATATATATATACGTGCAAGATCTGAATCTTTAACAAAGGCATTATTTAACACCTGAATATTTTACCAAGAGTCCGGTAAAGATAGGCCCTTCCCTAGATGAGATGGAACCTAAAGTGAAGATAGATTGAACTCTGCAGACACGGTACAGCATTTACAGAGACATCAAAGTCTTCAAAAGAAGATGAATCAGTATTAATAGCATGATAAGGATTGCAAGCAGAGGATTAAGATACTGGGGTATAGACTTTGAAATGGCCAATTCGAATCTCAGTCTGGCTCTTCTACAGAAGCAATGGTGCAGTAGCAACTTCACCCAAAATACATAAATGACAGGTATTATTACTTGGCATATCACACAAAGATTGTATTAACTATCTAACATAAATCTTATTCTTCAAAAAGACATATGTATGCTCACCAATGTAACATAGAGGCCGAAAAATGATGGCCTACTGGGGCCATCCCCTCTCCCTAACGAATTCACATCTTACTTGATGGCTGGCCACAACTCAAGTGACTATGGCGGGTCCCGCCCGGGAGTTATTACCCAACTAGTCTATGCTATTTGGAGCTACTGGTGCATTCCTTGCCTCTTTCTGAACAATGATATGTGCGCTAAGCATTTCCATATAAGGCACTGCCAGTCTCCAATCCGTAATATTTCTATTTCCTAGAAAAGGTATTTATAATCGTCTGCAAGCTGGAATAACTGGGACGTTATGTCACAAGAGTCCCCAATTCAACTTGTTTGTTGAACAAGGAAAACCAGTTAAAACAGCTTCCAGACTCCATGTGGTAACCACTTTCCTACTCCCTGGTGCCTCTCCTAACCCATCTACTTCCGCCTGATTTGTCTATACCACCTCCTTCTAGCTCACAAGTTCTGCTGCTATAAATCACGAATCTTCTTTCTTCCTGAGCCGCCTGCATTCATATTCTGAAGGTATATTGGCGAACTCAGTAATAAAATAGAGGTTATACTCCACCTCTAAAGACGTGTGTGAACGAAAAAGGAACGCCTCCATGGATCTCCTCTTTTCTCACAACATCATAAAAAAAATAGAAATCTATCCGTAAATTTCCAACTTCGGATACCGATTCTATATGAGAGAAATGTTGGATCCCTTCCACTAAACTTAGTCACGTCGGCCTACGGAACCGATAAAATTATGACTGGCACTACATGCTAGTGATTCCTGTTTTGCCTAACACCCAGAATTTAAAATCCACTTTGGTAGACATGAGTTAATATAGAATAAGATCTATGACTCATTTGATTCTGGCGATTCGCAATCAGAATTCGTTCCGTCGTTTTCCTATGTAAATACTACACTTATATGACTAGCGGGAAAGGGTAACATACTCTCTTCCCTCCCACTCCGATGTCTATTGTCGATTCCAAGGTTAAAACTAATCCGTGTTGGGATAGTCTATTCTCGGCCGTCCTATCGACTGTATGTTCAACTCAACATCCAAGAATTCTCCGGTCGTCAGTGAAGTAAGATGTCTCAGTTGGTGATGCGTCCATGTTTACCAACATTGTCCTAAACTCTTCCGGTTAAGCGAAGGGAACTTCCCTTCTGAAATTCCACGTATAATTATACCTTACGTATCTCCCGCGGGCTTTCCTGAAAAGCGGTCAATGCAGATGAACAAACTGGTTTTAGTTTCAGTTTCAACCCGCCGTCTCCTCTAGTTGTTGTAACCTACTTTTCCGTATAAAAACTGTTTCAGCCTGGATGTACTACGAATGCCGTGTTGGGCGAACTAAAACCAGGTCAACCTTTTTCATTAACTCCTCTCCGACCTAGATTCATAATTAATTGGCTATCAATACATGATTCCAATTGAAGAATAATTATTCCAAGCATTTTGGGCCTCAAGGTGACGTTTTAAAAATGTCATGCTATAGAATAATTTAAAAGACTTCTCCTGCTAGTAGCATTGAGGTCTAAAGTCTACTTATTCGTAGAACCTCAAGAGATTTCGTATCCGGAACGAACTCTTGTAATTAAAAGCCCGGAATAATAATAATAATAATAATGTGCACTGATTTCCGGTTATTTTCCTGCTGGCTAAAGAGGGTATACTTTCTCTCTCTGTCATTTTACCTCGCTAAATGGACGGTAAAGATTAAAGCCAACAGTACTTAAAGAGAAAGACGGTAGAGCTCCGCTCTGCCTCTTCTCACCTGTCATACGTGGAGACTAGGTCTGCACAAACTTTTCATATCATTACATATTTGAAGATAAATATGACAGTTCATGAAACTATACTGGGAAGCTACCGTTGCCGGCATGTTCCCGGTTCCTCTGGAATGAGGATAAAGAAAAGATGTCGCCGAAGTGCTGTATCCTACCAACCTCGTAAATTAGAGAGTTAATAGGTGAGGTCCACTTCTAAAATCACGTACAACTTTTCATAATTCGGGATAAAGGCGAATCAATAAAGATGAATACACCTGAACGCTTATTTCGACGGTTCCATAATGAGAAGTAGAGAAAGCTTCTACGACTGAAAGCCTATGGAAGTCCTTTAAAGGTTCCCGAAATTCAACTGCACTTCTATTGATAGGGTTTAGCACACCGCTTCTAAGAAAAATGCAGCTGAAAAAAAACCCTCTGTGCCAAACCTGACACTTGAGGTCGACCAGCTATAGCTGATCTATTTTTAAACTGGATACGGCGAATAAGGGTCTGGGAGTTTCCCGAAGAATGTGTCCCAATTTACCTTACGCCTCCCAGTCATACTCACATGTAGTTAGCTGACGGAAAGATGAAAAAAAACTCGGAATCTTCCCGACTTGGATTACGCCCTGTTTTCTATAAACCTGACATCTTTTTTCCGTTCCCACATGTGAAACAATATATGGACGAGGGACATAATATGGCTTACTAATTTAATGAGAGGGGTATTTTATCCCTTGTATTTCCCATGTCTTCCTAACCAAATATATGGGTATGTATTTTTACAAGCAGATTTTCGGGAAAATAACGAGTTGCCTAAGTCCTATAAAAAAATGTTTTGTGCCTCGTTATTGCTTGGTGAGTTTACAACAACTTAAAATAATAACAGATTGTTATGGCAATTGTTATGGCAACATATTTTGCACAAATCATATGGCAATATTGACAACTGGTTAATAAACTCAAATGGTTAAATATGAGCATCTGATGATATACAAACTCAACATTATAAAAGGTTCCAGTTATCACCCCATCAAAACACCATCTGTGAACACCATCAATCAATTTACGTCACATCAACATTCTAATAATTCAATGGATTTCTCCTGTGATGTAACATATGCTTTTCCATACATTATGAGCACTTAAGAGTTAATAGGAAGAATCTGAAATTGATCAAAGTGAAAGAAAGGAGAAAAAAATATCCCGGAGGTGCACTCCAAATTGTGGGGTAGTAAATGTGAGTACCATATGAAATGGACTGAAATAGTGTCTAGGGAAATAAAGGCCACGGGTACTTGTATAAAGCTTTTGATCAAGACAGTTTCTTTCCTAAAAAGACTCCAGGCATAGAGTAGTTATTGGCTCTATTGAGGTAAGAAGGGGGTTATGGTCGGATAGACTCCACCCACTTACAAGATAAACTACCTTCCTGAAGAATAAAACAGAGAATCGGTCACTTAACCACATATCTCTATCAAGAGGTTATTCTTGGATAAAATATCTGAGACTGTGTGTTGGTCGACCTCCCACTGGATTCTCTGCAGATAAAACTACAATAGCACAGTTCTATACACTAACAAACAATGTTACACTGGTCACGGAGACAATGAAAAAACTCTCCTGACGAACATATATATATTTTATTGACAGAATCTAGTAATATGGAAGTACAAGACTCTGTCTCCACTACAATCTAACATAACATCAAACAACAAATACATTCTCAAGTAATGTATTAAATTCTAATTTAACAACTCCCTCCTCCTCTTCTCTTCCTTACACCAAAAAAAAACCCCAATCATCCACCTTTGCTGGTTCTGCCCTACACGGGATGACTGGTTCTTGGGTCATTGTTGTAACTACGTTCTTGAAGACCCCAATCGTATAAATCACGAAAATGTAGATTCACTCCACACTGGGCTTCTCTATAACTGTCTTCATTCTACCACAAGAACAGTTCTATGACGACACTTCTACCATTCTACTTTTAACTCCTGCACGTACTCTACGGCTGAAATACATGGGCTCTCCCCATGCACTGACCTTTCCTCACAAGGTGCCACTGATAAAAACACTAGGTTCTCTGGATGCTACCTATGATTGTGGATATAAACTCAGTGACGTTGTTAAAGTCCTTTGGATGGTAGAATCCGATTGACTAGGCTCCACACAGAGTTACTGTACAAAGGCTCTCCTGGTGCTGAACACTATGATAGCTACATGCAACAAATGACGTTGATCTCATCACTGGGATGGTGGATAAAGACTCGATGATGTTAATAAACCAATCCCTAGGATGGTGGGATCTAAATAACCGACAAATGTAAACGGTCTTGATAAAAATGGTGAGGTTGTTGTTGTGGGGCTTGAATAATGGACCAATCGATCAGCTTACGTCTTGAGAGTAAATTAAGTCTGCACACAATAGGGATTTCCCCCATTGGGATCATTTTCCCTCATTCGGGAAAGGTGGAAGCACTGACTATTGACGAAGGTGTAAAGGGGTCAGTTGAAGAAGCTCCAGTAGGCAACCTATCCGATAGGGGGTTAGTATTCTTACATCGTAGATCAAGATACATCCCGATGTCTCTGCACGACATCGCCTGTAGTTGGCCATCACTGGTTCTAGATAGACGTCTGCGTTCCTCGACTACATTTGGAATTGATAACCCCGTTCTACCGCTCCTCTAATAGTTCGGGCAGCAGGCTCTCTGCATCTCTCAGACCTATTTAGTGGGTATATGATGACACCCACTGTACTTGGCCCCTGGCAGTATAAGCATGATGACAAAACTCAAAGGGGGGGGGGGGGTAACCCTGACTTGACTTGTCTCACAGCTACCAGCAAAAATAACAATGGGTGAGTTCCCTTGGTCACCGCCTGAGTTGGTTCTAGGAAGGAAGGCCAAGGTGCAAGCGTACTGATTTGACTCCTGATTTGAACTGGTTCGCTCTTCCAAAAGATTTCTATTCCAACATTATCTGCCAAACGTTTACTGTCCATTTTGTCCATAATTTGACTCAGCCAAGATGTCTTTATTTAGATTTAGCCATGAAGTCCCATGCCCTCATGCCTCACATGTCTGTAAGATTAAAAATTGACAAGCCGTGAACAATCCAGCTTATAATACATTTTCATAAGACTCACAGAGACAACAATTAGACATATAGTCTGAGGACAAACCTCATATCATGATGGGTGTGGTATCCCCTGTGGGCCTGTAACGTATGGGTCTATTTGGCGGGAAGGTGGGCCGGTAATCTGAACCTC
Source organism: Cepaea nemoralis (assembly GCA_014155875.1). NCBI lineage: Eukaryota > Metazoa > Mollusca > Gastropoda > Stylommatophora > Helicidae > Cepaea > Cepaea nemoralis. The sequence continues at coordinate 325,328 of JACEFZ010008488.1, forward strand.
TTCCCCAACCTCACTCTTCTACCGATACTACGAACAAGACATCACAGACACCAAATGGAGATATATTCTCACACATAAAAACACTCCTCTATATGGGAGGACACAATCTGTTACAGAACATGAAAAAGGGTTGGGGTTGGTGTGTGACTAAGGTTGGAGGGGTGGAAATATTGGCTCCAATGTCCTGTTATTTTGGCAAGCACACTGCACGAGTTACGGCAGGTAACAATGAGTATTTAGGTATGTGAACCGTTCTCATAAATATGATTGTGCCAATGACATACAGAGTCTACCAAAATCCGCCAAAAGCAATGGGGTGCCTTATCTGTGTCCCCAGCTGTCATACACACAAATTATACGATCCGTCCCCTGCATATTCTGCACACAGATAAAGTAAAGATTCACACACACAATATATATATATACGTGCAAGATCTGAATCTTTAACAAAGGCATTATTTAACACCTGAATATTTTACCAAGAGTCCGGTAAAGATAGGCCCTTCCCTAGATGAGATGGAACCTAAAGTGAAGATAGATTGAACTCTGCAGACACGGTACAGCATTTACAGAGACATCAAAGTCTTCAAAAGAAGATGAATCAGTATTAATAGCATGATAAGGATTGCAAGCAGAGGATTAAGATACTGGGGTATAGACTTTGAAATGGCCAATTCGAATCTCAGTCTGGCTCTTCTACAGAAGCAATGGTGCAGTAGCAACTTCACCCAAAATACATAAATGACAGGTATTATTACTTGGCATATCACACAAAGATTGTATTAACTATCTAACATAAATCTTATTCTTCAAAAAGACATATGTATGCTCACCAATGTAACATAGAGGCCGAAAAATGATGGCCTACTGGGGCCATCCCCTCTCCCTAACGAATTCACATCTTACTTGATGGCTGGCCAAAACTCAAGTGACTATGGCGGGTCCCGCCCGGGAGTTTTACCCAACTATTCTATGCTATTTGGAGCTACTGGTGCATTCCTTGCCTCTTTCTGAACAATGATATGTGCGCTAAGCATTTCCATATAAGGCACTGCCAGTCTCCAATCCGTAATATTTCTATTTCCTAGAAAAGGTATTTATAATCGTCTGCAAGCTGGAATAACTGGGACGTTATGTCACAAATAGCCTACAATAAACAGTACCAAAAAACAAACTGGATTGGACGGGTGGACTCTTGTAACAACAAGCAAGCAGACTCTGGCCAATTAGGGCCCGTGACGTGGAGACTTCCTCTAAATTAAATTTGTGAGGAGTGTGGCTATCCAGGATGACCCCAACTGGACAGTGTCTGTACTCGGGATCTGGGAGTCGGATGCAATACATTATCATTATTTGTAATTACCACCAAAATACTTTACGATGAGCTAGAGATTACCATTTATTTTCCGTGTCCTGTACATGTTGCCGGAATATTCTCACGATACACACAAGTAGATGTGTACAGCCAGGGAGAATATTATGCACATAACAAAGGAACAATAATATTGCCAGATGTTACAGTGTGTACTTCTCTCCTTGCTCTCCTCTGTCGTATTTCAAATAATCTGCCAGATAATAGAATGTATACTTCTCTTCTTGCTTTCGTCTGTCATATTTCAAATAATCTGCCAGATGTTACAGTGTACACTTCCCACCTCTTTTGTTTTTCAAATAATCTGACAGATGTTACACTGTATACTTCCCTTATCTGTCGAATTTCAAATAATATGCCAGATGTTTCAGTGTTCACTTCTCTCCTCTGTTGTATTTCAAATAATCTGCCAGATGTTACAGTGTATACGTCTGCCCCTGCTCTCTACCATGTTTAGTTGGTATCGACATGTTACATGCTAGTGTTAAGATATAGCTGGGACGCCTGGACACTCAGTAAACAAGAAACAAAATAACAAACAAATTCGCGAAGCGTCAAAGATGAGATAATACAGAAGACTAAAGAGGATATCGTGGACAGCTAAAATAAGTAATTTAAACGTTTTGACAAATACTGATGGTGTGATGAAGCTAGGGCAATGGTCAACCCAACAAAGTCAACAGTGACTTGGTTCTCGTTGAATAATCATATTGTCAACACTCCAACACCAACTGTAATGCTGTGTTCAGAGACAGTGGAAAGAACGTAGGCAATGAATTACCTAGCGATACGGTTTGATCGAAGCCTTGTTTATAATGAGCACATAGACCAGGTGATAACAAAGGCCAAGCGGGGATTGGCTGCAATGCGGGTGATGGCGGCAGCAAACTGTGAGCAGCGCCAAGTATGTCTTCTGTACGAGGGGCTGGTTATGTCTGTTTTGGAGTATGCAATGGCAATCCTGACTCAGCCATAAGCAGATAGAAAGGATGGAAAGGATACAGAATGAAGCTATGCGCATTGTTCTTGGATGTACAAGAGATACAGCATGCAGGGCGATGCGCTACCGTCTTGATTTTCCAACCATTGAAGAGAGAATGCAAGTTTGCAAGGGCATGCGCCTACCTCAGAGTTAACGCAAACACACAACATCCACTGCATAGTGAAATTAGGAAGGTGAAGGGCAGCAGGTTAAAAAGAGGACGGTCGTGGATGGGTCAAGCCGAAGACATTCTTCAACAGGTGTGTTCACTTGAGGACTTAGAACCTGGCGAGGAGTGGGTGCAAGTGCCAACAGACTTCTGCACATCCTTTTCAGTTTGCATCCAACTAGACAGGAAATGCAGAAAAGAAAATCCGGCTGCTGTGGAGGGTGAAGTACAAGCGTTGATTTTCGAGAATTCGCTAGACAGTGACGCGGTCATCTACACAGATGGGTCGGTCGTCCGACATGTGAGAAGCTCATGGGCCTTTACAGCTCGGGCAGGAGGGAGAATTGTGAAGGAGGACTCTGGTGCTTTCACTGAAACCACAAGTAGCCTGACCATGGAAGTCATGGCAGTAAGTAAAGCAATAACATGGCTCGAGACACAGACATTCACTAGGGCTTGTTTCCTTAGCGACTCAATGAACATGATCAAGAGGATAGAGGAGGGGTCGATCCGAAGAGAATGGTTGCTGCCTCTGGAGCGGTCTCGGCTGGCAAAGATTAGTTTCATCTTCGTGCCAGGGCATGCGGGAGTACAAGGAAATGAGCGGGCAGGTGAGGCTACTGTGGAGGGCGGACGCGCCATGGACCAGGCTGACATTCTGAATGCTCTACGAGAAGTAAGACTTTTGCGAGAACCAAGTGATGACTGTGAATCTACAACAATGGCCAGACTGCTAGAGCAGCAAATTAAAAGAGGGGTGGCCAAACAAGAACACTACTCAGGAAGCCAAAGAAGATTGATAAACCAACACAGAACTGGCGTCGTTAGCCGCTACACGCTGCGGGATTTGCTGAGGAGGGGATCCGAGCACTTATGGACTGAATGGTTCGATGTGCAATGAGGATGGTCTGTCGACTAACTAACTAACTAACTAACTGACAAATACTGAGATACAATGGCAACGCATTACACATATCAGAAAGAGGCAATCGTCAGTTTTGTACACACCATGAGAAGAGAACAACTAGAACATATTGTGACAACTGGACAATGTTGTGGAGAGATAGAGGAAGCTAGTCAGAACATATTCTTTACAGCCGGTTGTCTTGGCAAGGATTGGTGGTCTCACAGACAATTTATATATGCTGTTGGAGATCGGAATAGAGAGAGAGAGAGAGAGAGAGAGAGAGAGAGAGAGAGAGAGAGAGAGAGAGAGAGAGAGAGAGAGAGAGAGAGAGAGAGAGAGAGAGAGAGAGAACTTCAATTAACAGTCACTCGTGTTTAACTGACATTCTCTGTTATCCGCCATCGTTCTCTCTCTCCCCTCCCCCCCCCTCACCACCTCCCCCATAATGAGTGCGTATCAACAAACAGATATACATCTTTAAAATTGTCCGCGGATTACATTTACACCCTACTGTATAAAGCTGGAAGTGACTGTACTGTATGTTGGCGGAGGTGACTAATCGTTGGTGGCGGAGGAGTTGAGCTTGATCTGGCGCGCCACAAACCCATCACTAACCAGTAGCTATTTTGTTAAATACTGGCCTCAGTCGTGACAAAGTAGCTTGTGTGTTCGAATGCATGTTTTGTTTCGTAATGCCTGATTAACGTTTTCGGCATAGAGTTACGATAATGCTACGCTTCTGTACGAGGGTGAGTTAATAAGTAAGTCACAAATGGCTGTAGAAAAATAACTAATTATGATAACAACTTGAAACCAGTTTATTTTTATAAATACATTGTCCCTTTATTTTTTAACATAATTTCCACCAACATCGATGCACTTATCCCATCGTTTTATCAGTCCTCCCAAACCGGCTGCATAAATCTGGATCTGGTCTGGATCTAGAACAACATCAATGTTACTACACCAGATTACCTCAAGGATCCAATACCTGAACACCATCCCCCCCCCCCCCCCAAAAAAAAAAAAGACCATATGAAAGCAGCTAAATGCCTCTACATCTGCAACAAAGGGAATCATCTGATTGTTTGCAACCCTGTTTATGTGCTGGAATTATTCATCTTTCTATATATGTAGGTATATATCAAGTCTGGACCTAGTCACAGATACTACCATGAGATGCCTCTCAGCCATATATGTTCCGACACTGGACTGTTTCATAAAAGAATGACTCTTTGCTGGTCCCATGTCAACCTAAATACCATCATCAAATGTGGAATGGGTTATAGACTTGAGACTGGGTGGGTGAAGCCTCTGTGTGAGCCCAATTTGGGATTCGGATAGTTAAAGCCGAAAAGCTGAATGAACGTCGACTTTTCATCAGACCTGATGATAAAAAGAATTACCTTCTGCAGAGCTTAAGTGGAACTCCTGAAGTATGACCAACCTGAGGCCCCAAATTTCACAAAGGCACCGAGCCCCTGACAACAGAATATTCTTGATTCTAGCCCATGGAGAGATATGTGGTGTGTGATATTTCAGTTCCTGGAGTATGGATTATAAAATATTCACCAACCAATTACCAGTGGATAAACATATAAGGAACACAACTGAGTGCCTTATTTCGGTACCCAGATAATGGGAATAGGATCTAATATACATAGGAGATGAACACTTAACCTCACACCAGGAGATAAAGGACCCTATTAATTAGTTGAATTAAGAGCTTTTTACTGCTTTGTATGTGTTTTTTTTTCCTATGCCATGGATTTATAAGGTAAATATTGTTTTATTTGGTAATAAGGTATAACCAAATGGTGGTTATGGTATATAGAGTATTTTGACACCAACTCATTATTTTTGAATAAGAGGATGGTAAAGGGTGTCAGAAACAACTGTTTTATATGTTGGGTTCTATGAACTTAGATCATTATTTGCCTTAACTATGTAAGGTGGGTCAAGGAAAGTAGACCCAATCTGTGGTTGTTGTGTTGTTTGTAATAACATTGTTTTTTCTTGGGACAAAGGGGGTAAATGTGTTTTGCTAATGCCAATCATTCCCATGCCTGTTCATGAAAATTAACGAGACTATTACACTTTCATGTATGTAACTACAGATATTGATTTAATACTTGAACTGTTTGTCCAAAACAATTAAATGTGGTGTTCACCAGTGGTTGTTTATATGTTGTGAACAATCAATGTCTTCTAGCACTAGATAAACTTTAGAGGGTGATAAGTGGGAATGGAGTGGGAACTCATAAATACAGCTATGAACAGGAGTGAAGTATTTTCCTTCTTGTGTTTATGGTAGAATTCCATGATCACATAAAGTGGCTAAAATAATAGAGAATCAAATTAAATCCCCTAAACAACTTAACAAAATATTCTCTTAAATTAAAATCCACATGCCACAATTACATTGTGGTATTTCGTTTTTCCTAGTGACGACCATAATCTGTGTCTTTTTACAATTTAATTCTAATCCAAGTTGTTCACTGTGTGCAACAACCGCATCTACTAATTGTTGCAGATCCTGCATGTATTATTCACTTTTATATGATTTTATTTTAATTTTCGCCCCAAGTCCGTAGTAAAATCACACTACTGTACATATGTATTAAGAGATTTTCGTTATCGGCTTATTCGATTATCCGCCACATACCTGGTCAGGAAAGTGACGGTTAATCGAAGTTTTACTCTCTCTCTCTCTCTCTCTCTCTCTCTCTCTCTATATATATATATATATATATATATATATATATATATATATATATATATATATATATATATATATATATATATATATATATATATATATTAACCTCATACACCATATCACTAAGCTTTTACTCATAATGAATCATAATGAGAAAAACCAGAAAGAAAATGAAAATGGGAATTAGTGAAGAGCAGTATGGATTTGTGGAGGAAAATGGCACAAAGAATGTAATATATACATTACGGACACTAATAAAAAGGTCAATAGAGAAACAGAAAGACATATATTTGTGCTTCATAGATTATACTACGGCATTTGATAAAGTAAAACATGATGAACTGATTAAAATGTTGGAAGATATCAACATTGATGGGAAATATTTAAGAATAATAAAGAATATTTACTGGAACCAAGTAGCAGCAATTAAAATGGGAAATAAAGAGGGTAGTTACGAACAGATAAAGCTAGGAGTACGACAAGGTTGTGTCTTGTCACCAGATCTCTTCTCCATACATTTAAAAAATGTTTGCATATACTTTACAGGACATCGCTGTCAACATCAGCATCTTTTAGCTGATTGTTGATTTCTTGACAAGATTACGCTCAGTAGTTTGCCATTGGTTTCTGAGCGGCCGGCTCACATACCCCGTAATGTACCGACGCGATTCGAACCACTGCTGATTCTCACCGTCGTCACGTTACTTACGAGAGTATACGAGATTACAGAGAAAATTCGCTAACATCTAGGCCAGGAAGCCGGCTCTCCATATATAATGAAGTAATAATGAGAGAGATCAAAGATTGATTGATTGATTGATTGATTGATTAATTGATTTAGGAACCCACATCACAGCATTCGGTGCATTCCCATAAGCGCTCCGTCCCCATCCTCAGAAGCCAGCGAAGAGTTCCAACCCCAAAAGTACCAGTAGCAATCTGATTATATGTGCGTTTCGCCTTTCCTCTAAGCTTCGAGCATCGGCCAGATCCCCTCGTCACTCCACGCTGTCGCATTCTTGCCAGACCATGGTGATCTATTCGCTCCTCCGAGGTGTACACGTGCTCCCATAAGGCCGCAACCACGTCTGTCTTATCATGCATCAGTACTCCACCAAGTTGTGCAGAGCCAGCCAATCTGTCTGCCTGTTCATTCCCCAACACACCAGCATGCCCCGGAGAAAATATCCAGACTATGCTTGCCACCCGTGACTTCCGAAGCGAAGCAAGCCACGCAGCACGAAGCTTGCCAGTCCTCACCCTACGCTGTAATCTTTCTGAGTTAGTTACAATCACGATGTGTGTGTGTATCGTATTCTCTATCCAGCGGAAAGCTGCACTGACTGCCTCCACCTCCATTCTTAAGCTAGATGTTGTGGTATCATATGCCAGGCTCTCCTGCACCAAACGTCGACCATTAGCCTTTGCCAAGAAACCCCAGGCACTTCTACTACCTCTCAACACCGAACCATCTGTGTAGATAATCACATCACCCGGGCGAGCATTATCCTGAATTAGTTGCTGGATTTCCACTTCCGTGGCCCCTGCTGGCCACTCCCTGCACTCCCGGCTCAATGTGATTATAACTCTGCACAAGTCTGACTGCTCCGCTGGCACTCTGACCCACTCCTCTCCTCGCCTAATGTTCTCCAAGAGGCACACCTGTCTGATCGTATCCTCCGCCTGAGCCATCCATGATTTCCCTCTTATCAGTCGCTGGCCCTTAACTGCGTCCAGCGCCTCATGCAACGGGTGATCTGTGTCAGCAGCTACTCTGAGGTATGTCTTCGCCTGCATCACCTTGAGCCTACCAGCAACAGTCGGCAAACCAAGGATGTACCGCATACACACCACTGGGGTGTCTCTGGTGCATCCCAGAATAACCCGCATAGCCTCGTTCTGTATGCGCTCCAATCTCACCAGCTGACTCTTTGAGACAGTGAGCAGTCCTAGTCCATAATAAATCGCTGAGAGGATCAAGTGCTGGTATAGTCTGAAAAGCATTCTCTGCTCTATGTCCATTGCAGCCATAGTTTTAAGTGCGTTGAGTCCCTTTTGATATCTTGTCACAACCATCTCCACATGATCCTTGAATGACAGGCTCCTGTCAAATGTGATTCTCAGATACTTCAGTTTGTTCTCTCTGTTGACGCTTCCACCATCTATCGTGAGGCTTGGAACATCATCTCTCACAATCCTGTTGTCCAGAGAGCACCACAAAACAGCCGCCTTTTCCGGGTGGATGACAGAACCCATTTCAATGCACCAGTCAGTCACTTTGTCTACTGTCGCCTGTAGCTCCTGGGCTATTTTCTCCCTATCTCTCCCCTGCCTATATGCAAGAATATCATCTGCAAATGTTAGTATCCTTCCAACCCCTGGTGCTTCTATGTTTGCAATTTTGCTCGTATACACGTTAAAGAGCACCGGTGAGATTGCGGATCCCTGTGGCAGTCCCGGGGTTAAAATATGTGGCTCTGAGGTCCATGCACCCAGACGGAGATGATTCCGACGAGAATGTAGGACGGCCGCTATCCAGCTCACTAACCAGGGATTGACACCCTTCTCCATCAGTGCTGTCATCAAAATATCATATCGAACTCTATTGTACGCATCCTCAAGATCAAAAGCCGCCGCCATCGTTTCTTGTCTACTCTGGAACCCCTCTTAAACGTCAAAGGCAAAAGTGGCTGCATTTGACCACGTATCTTTTCCTGGCCTGTAGTTCCCCAGGCCTCATTGAAGAAGCTTCCCCTTTTCCAAAAACTCTTGCAGCTTGACAGCGACTATCTTCTCTAAAACCTTCCCAAATATATTTTGAAGGGTGATGATCCTAAAGCCGCTAAGCTTTGAATGATCCTTGAACGTTTTTGCAAAGTGACGAGAGAGACGTCAGGAATACTAGTTGGAGGTTATAATATAAATAATATACGCTATGCAGATGACACAGTATTGGTAGATAATTCAACAGACCTACAATAATTGCTGGACATTGTAGTAACAGAGATTGCAAGGAAAGGACTCTCCTTGAATATGAAGAATATAGCAACAATGGTGATATCAAAGAAAATGGTGACACCAAAATGTGAAATAGAAATAGAAGGAAACATTCTTAACCAAGTGGATAAATTTAAATACCTAGGGACATTGAGGGTACAAGCCTTATCCTAGTGCGAGGAAATACAACCTAAATGTAATGGCAGAGGTGACTAGGCCTTGGTAGACAACTGGTCTAGGATGGTCAGGCGGACAGTTAGATCATTGCTTTGCTGATCTGGCAGCTTCTTCAGCTTATCTTGTTCCAGATGCATTGATGTTACCTTTCCTCTAGAGTAAACTGGGCAGGCGGAAGAAGGATTCATCCTGCATTGGCAACAAAAATTTAAGCTAAGGCTTTGTGCTATGGAGAGTATAACTTCATTTCACTAACTATCTTCTGTCAAGACGGTAAAGTACCTGCCAGTAAAATACTCCGAAATGAGCATTATACATCTGCCACCTGGTGTTTTAATAGGTAACCATCAGCAGTTTTCCATAGCTTGGTTGTTTGATTTTTTTTTTTTTAATGGCGTCCGAACAGTTGGCCCCAGTGCAGAAGCAAAGTTTTGTGATGGAATGTTTGGTGAAAGAATGTTCAAACCCGACTGAAATGCATCGCCGACTGACATGTGTGTTTACATAACAGTACTTTCCTCAGAGTTTTAATGGGGTAAACGCTTTCGTGAAGGGAACCCCTACAGCCGCCAAAACCATGGCCTCTGAAACAGCATGTTGGAGGACACCCATTTGACACGGATGACGAAGTGCGTGAAGTAGTTCTCTAAAAACTCAATGAATCAGTCAGGTGCAGTCTCCACAGTGAAGGTTGGCTGCAATGGTTCTCCAACACTGTCTGTCTCTCGCCTTGACTGTACATTCTGTCAAGCTGATGTTCGTCCATCTCTTGATGCTATCTTCTCACTTGTATCGTTGTCTTCCTCTTGCTTGCATACCCTCAACCTTACCTTCCAGTATGGTTTTTATAATAGTATCATGTCTATTAACGTGTCCGAAATATTTCACTTGCCTCCTCTTTAATTCTTTCATCAGCTCTCTCTTCATTCCCAGTTTTTCCAGAACCTCTACATTTGATTGTTTTTGTTTCCATGAAATACGACATATTCGTCTGTACATCCACATCTCAAGGGCTTCAATGCGACTTTCTGGTTGCTTGTTCAATGTCCAGCCTTCAGCGCCATACAGTGGCGTTGAATATACGTAGCATTTGACAATTCTCATTTTTAATGCGTTGTTAATCTCTCTAGATTTTAATACTGATTTCATGCCGTTGAAATCATTTGTGGTCATCCCTATTCTCTACCGTCATCTGTTATTATATATTCAAGATAGGAACAACTCAAGGACCAGCAAAAATATTGTTATACTGTTGAAATACACAAGCTCGTCGTCTGATGTGGAAAGTATATTGTAGTGGCAGGTGGTTACATCGAAAAAACGGTACAGTTAATTTCAATTAATCTCGTATAATTATCTAGAGATTACATAAGTCCAGATATATAGACACCTACATGTCTTTTGCGCCTAATTTTACACCAACTCGTTCGTCGTTGTTGACATTTCTGCGCATAGACTTATGCCACTATGGTGCCAAATATTTTAAATGCTGATATAAACTTGCCTAATGTCTTCTATATAGGGCTTCCCCAGGCTTTATTTAAATACAACTTGCATGTTAACTAACACCAGTTATTCCAGGTTTCTGATGCCGTGTCCAAAACATGTGGACTTTTGGTGCAAATAACCATGCGCTGGTTTCTTTCTAGACATGATTGTCATTGAAGGTGGCAAGGTACGTGATGATGATTTGGCGTATCATGGCGAATCATGACCGCCCACGCTTACCGGCATTGCACATGATGGATGGATGGAAGTGGGAGTCTTGCGTAAGCCGAGAGCGTTAGGACTGGTTAAAGGGCTCTGTGGATACCCCGGGTACCAGATATCTGATATGTGGTGACTTCAATGCGCGCTCCAAATATTGGGCAGGTTGGGCGAGAACTGCTCTCTCTGAAGCCTTGCTTGAGACGGTATGGTCTGTATAAATCACGGGAGACCAACTAGGCTAGCACTGAGACAGGACCATTTACCTGGCACTTGTAACCCAAGAAACTGCTCCGTGGCGAAGGAGTTCCGAACGCAGTTCGTTAGACCTACATACCCACGTTCGAAATACAGCTGCGGGAGATTTGGCAGCAGACCGCCTTGCGTTTTTTTTTTTTTACGAAATGGCATGGGTGCCGGTCCTTCAGAAAGCAATGGCAAACTACTAAACGTAAACTTCCCAAGAGATCACAACAGCAAAACAAATGCTGGTGTTGACTGCGACGTACTTTAAAGTATGTGCAACTAATTTTTTGTATCCCCAAAGAAGATTTCCCATGCTGATGGTATATGGTATGTGATTGAAAGCCTGCTTGCATTTTCCTTTACAGGTTGCGTGTCGCCCTTACACTCTGCTCATAGCCCGCCGAATCAGCCTCTCCATATGTTGGCCCTGTGTTTGACTATACTTTCCACTCGATCTCAGAGAGGCTGCAACACTTCAGTCTCCAGCTCGCCGACCAAAGGAGCAGCAGCAGCCATTCTATCCACCTGTTCGTGTCCTCGCACACCCGCCTGCACTGAGCAGAAAATCCATGATATGCACTTGACCCTCTTTTTTTGGGAGCTATGCAAATAGCTCATGGCGGAACATACCGACCAGTATCTATGTTATTTAGCATTCTTTGCTAGTCTGTCATAAACACAACATGTCATTCTGCACTATTCTCCAGTCAGGACCGTGAGCGGGATTTTCTCAGTATGATGCAAAACTTCGCACTGGAGCCCCTTAAATGCCGTTTTCTTTAAAATAGTCTGTGATGTACAGACTTTTCGTGTATTGTGAGGGATCTTATCAGATTTCCCCTGTCAGAATAGTCTTTTGTTTTTGGGGTCAGTCACCAATAGCAGACGAATTATCAAATAATATACGGCAAAAGCAAAAAACGGCATCATTTGTAACAGAGTAAATCAACCAACTTCTCTCATCGACTTCACCATTGCTCAACACTTTCAAATAATGCCATGGTGAAATTCTACGCTTTCCTTTACTAATAGGAAACTCGAATTCTTTAATTTGATATGGACCCCTCTCAATCAGTATTTGTTTATTTGTTGAGTTTCAGATGACATGCAGAAAGCATTTCATAATGCAGGATCAGAAGGAATGTCGTTGAATAACTGCTGACAGTCACTGCTACTGCTACCCGGCTCTTGATGAACTTCTGATGTTATATTTTGGTTCTCTTCAACTTCTTCTGGAAGTGATTGGGATGGCACTGAGTTTTTACTTGCCAAATCCAAAGCAGTCGCTGTTGATATGGATGTGGAGGGCTCATCTACACAGGACTTCTGTACTAAGAATTCCTTCATTAAAAAAGTCGCTTAAAAGTCGACATGGTGACTTCATTGCACCGGTTTAATATTAATCCCATATGGCTCGGTCTCTTTCCGCAGCGCGGAAAGTATCGCACAAAGCATGAACTCCGTAGCTCTAGCGACGACCCGCAGGAGTCTCCAAAAAATTTCACTCGTTAACCGAAGCATGCGGCCCGGAATCGAACCCACAACCTTCGGAGTCCGAGTCAAACGGCTTGACCACTTCGCTACGCAGACTCCCAAAATACTATAATAATGCTTAGAAAATGCTTAGAAATGCTTAGATTTCTTCCTTGTTCCTCTTTCTTTAAGTGTTTATTTTAATTTTGGCTTCTGGACAATTTTTTTTTTCCTTTTCTGTTCCATACTGTAATATACGAGAGTAAGTTAATAAGTCACAAATGGCTGTAGAAAAGTAACTAACTATGATAACACCTTGAAACCAGTTTATTTGTATACATACATTGCCCCTTTATTTCTCAACATAATTTCCAACAACATTGATGCACTTTATCCAATCGTTTTATCAATCCTCCAAAACCGGCTGCATAAATCTGGGTGCCCTGTTTTCATTTAAATGCCATCCCACAAAACTGTGTGACTTACTTATTGACTCACCCTCGTATCTTTTTTCTACCCAACTATGCACCGTTTTACGGGAAATCGCTAGGGGTTAAGTACACTGAAAACCCACCTTGGCGGGAGACATTTCGCGAATGAGGATGAAGTTGAATGTGAAGTGAAAACGTGGTTTAGAAAACAGGGCACGCAGTTCTATGCAGCCGGTTTTGGAGGACTGATAAAACGATGGGATAAGTGCATCAATGTTGGTGGAAATTATGTTGAGAAATAAAGAGACAATGTAATAAATAAATAAATAAATAAATAAATAAGTTTAAAGTTGTTATCATAGTTAGTTATTTTCTACAGCCATTTGTGACTTACATATTAACTTACCCTCGTAAATATTAAATATGAATTCACAGTCCTTCGCAAAGATGCCACCAGAGGGGGAGGGAAAGAAGGGGTCATTGAAAATTATTAAATATGATGATGCTTATAATGCTATTAAACTAGGGTAGATAAAATAACAATATAAATGGGTTTCAGAGCTAGTAAGAGCCTTTGGTAACAAAACATAATGAATAGATAACGAATTTTGACATATGCCTTTCTTTAACTTGTTGTTGTATTGTCACCACTTCAAAGTATATGAATTTGGTTTAAAAAAATGTAGAGCAACAAGTAACGCAAAAGTAGGCAAATGCAAATACAGTATATTCTAAGCAACTCTCTCTCTCTCTCTCTCTCTCTCTCTCTCTCTCTCTCTCTCTCTCTCTCTCATCCCCCTCTCTCTCTCTCCCCCTCTCTCTCTCTTTCTCTTTCTCTCCCCCTCTCTCTCCCCCTCTCTCTCTCCGCCCCCTCTCTCTCTCTCTTTCTCCCCCTCTCTCTCTCTCCCCTCTCTCTCTCTTTCTCCCCCCTCTCTCTCTCCGCCCTCTCTTTCTCTCTCTCTCTTTCTCCCCCCTCTCTCTCTATCTCTCTCTCTTTCTCTTTCTCCCCCCCCCCCTCTCTCTCTCTCTCTCTCTCTCTCTCTCTCTCTCTCTCTCTCTCTATCACACTCAGAACGCAAAAGTAGCCCGATATTACCTAAATAACTCTCTATCTATTACACACGGGCACACGTTCCGTGCCTATGATATACCCAGTCCATGGAATGCTACTTTTAAATTCGAGTCCCTGTTGTCACAACTTAATATTTTTTTTATGATAGTAAGTAAATACAATTCCTGTAAAAAACAATAATTCTCTTACGTGATCTACCTTTTTAGCACACAAAATGAATTAGTTTAAATGGGAAAATATTATACTGATACAGCTATATCTCCGATATACTGATTTAAACACAGCACAGCCACTTGCCACATCTCAAGACAAACTAAAATTGAAAATATTGTCTATAATTGTCAGCTCAAAGCAGAACTATTAACGCGTAACACGTGCAATTGTCTTTTGTGATAATTGCCGCCTCAGCTTTTAGGAGGTATACAAGTATAGGCGCGGTATACAAGTATTACAAACAAAAATAATAGCTGTTAGATCAACAGTCTTTCGGCGAGCGCTCTCCAACGATGCACCTGCACCAGAAACCGAAATCCAAGGGTACCAAATGCGCTTAGGCAGAGGCGTGCGATAAATCATAAATCGTATTCATCAAAATTGGAATAACATAGGCCAATATAGAAACGCCTTGCGTAAAGATGTTTAATTATTGATTGCTTCAAATTGTATTTTGATTTCGCTGCTTATGCCACCCCCTTACGGTGCCGTCTGATACGACCGTCTCTCTGTGTCATAGCACGGCACCGCCCTGTCTCCAGCCATCGGAACACCGCCGTTACAATCTTCACATCCATTCTCACGCTGGTTGTGATCATACAGCATGCTTTCTTTTCTAACACAGCGTCCCTTAACTTTTTCAACGAAGCCCCACCCAATCCGTTTGCCTCTCTCCACAGAACCATTCGTGAATATTATTACCTAACCTGGGTGTTAATTGTCACTCATCAACTGTTGCAAGGACGCCCTTTTCTCACACGCTGTCCGTCCCTGACACCTGGATTCCACTGAGACTATCACTGTATGTAAGACTGCTTCCTGGGCTTCATATTGGCCTATTTCTTTTCCCTCATTATCTGGCCATTTTACAGACACTTCTAATAGTTTCTTCAGCGTGTACCACAAAAGAACTGCCTCTCCTCATCATGTGTCATGCAATGCCTCATACATAGGGTGTTCCTTGTCCGCTAGGAGCGTAATGTATGCTTTTTGCGTTGAACACTATGTGGCTATCTTGTATGGAAAATAGAGCAATCAGATGTTGCATGCCCACAATGGGTGTGACTCGTTTGAAAATGCGAGTGCATTTAATGCTTAATGATTGTGTAAACTGTAAAGTATTACTATAGTTTAGTTTAGTTTAGTTTAGTTTAGTCGATGGATCAACATCACTGCACACGGGTGTGCACAAACCTGAGTCTGGAGAAACTCAGCTCATTGCACGAACTCCGTAGCACCAGCGAGGATCCTGAAATAGGTTGGGTAGATTTTGCCCCGGCAGCGCAGTTAGGCTACTATTTATTCGATTTCCAACTGCCAAAGGATTTTTTACGTGCGCAAGAATACACACGGGCGTCCGATCTCACTACCCAGAGACCAGGGGAAATTTTATTACTAGACGTCCACGAAAAAAAATCCCGGTATCACCTGGGCTTGAACCCGGGACCTTCAGCACTCGAGACGGACACCATACCTCGAGACCACGCAGCCCTCTTAAAGTATTACTATGTTGTTAAGTAATTACAAGTAAAGCTTAATGATTGTGTAAACTGTGACTTATGACCGTATTGTTCAATAAGAACAAGGACAGCTTAATGATTGTGTAATTGTGACTTATCGCCGTGTTGGTCAGTAAGTACAAGTAAAGCTTAATGATTGTGTAAACTGTGACTTATCACCATGTTGTTCAATCAGTATAAGTAAAGCTTAATGATTGTGTAAATTGTGACTCATTACTGTGGTGTTCAATCAGTACAAGTCAAGCTTAATGATTGTGTAAACTGTGACTTATTGCCGTATAGTTCAGTAAGTATAAGTAAAGCTTAATGATTGTGTAAACTGTGACTTATTGCCGTATAGTTCAGTATGTATCAGTAAAGCTTAATGATTGTGTAAACTGTGACTTATTGCAGTATTGTTCAATCAGAACAAGTACAGCCTAATGATTGTGTAAACTGTAGCTTATTGCCGTATAGTTCAGTATGTACAAGTAAAGCTTAATGATTGTGTAAACTGTGACTTGTTGCCGTATTGTTCAATCAATACAAGTAAAGCTGAATGATACAACCATCTGGTGATCATCAGCCACATCTGGCACCCATCTTCTCCTTTACCTTCCTTTTCCTCTCTTCCCAGGCATATACCCCTACATTATTGTTCTGTCTAAACTTTCATGAGTTTTCAAGTGACCACAATATTTCAATTCTCTTTGTTTTATCGTCTTTAATAGCCAGCCTTCTTCAATATTCAACACTTACATGGTTGTTAATGTTTCTTGGCAAGTTTTGTAGAAGGTAGTTTGCCATTGCTTTCGTTCTTGGCAGTGACTGTACTAGTCGGTGCCATAGCCTTTGTCTCTACTGATGAGATCATCTGCCTATCGCCGCAGAGTGCAGACCATAACCAACAACAATCTGTTGGCTGCTCTCACACTCCATCCTCCACCTGCTTCTATCCCTTCACGTAACCCTGATTGGGGGGAGGGGCGGGGCGGGTACTCCACCTTGCCCAAGGGTGTCCCGTAGACTAAACGGGTACTCCACCTTGTCCAAGGGTGTCCCGTAGACTAAACGGGTATTCCACCTGGTCAAGAGTGTCCCGTAGACTAAACGGGTACTCCACCTTGCCCAAGGGTGTCCCGTAGACTAAACGGGTACTCCACCTTTCCCAAGGGTGTCCCGTAGACCAAACGGGTACTTCACCTTGCCCAAGGGTGTCCCGTAGACTAAACGGGTACTCCACCTTGCCCAAGGGTGTCCCGTAGACTAAACGGGTACTCCACCTTGCCCAAGGGTGTCCCGTAGACTAAACGGGTACTCCACCTTGCCCAAGGGTGTCCCGTAGACTAAACGGGTACTCCACCTTGCCCAAGGGTGTCCCGTAGACTAAACGGTTACCCCACCTTGCCCAAGGGTGTCTCGTAGACTAAACGGGTACTCCACCTTACCCAAGGGTGTCCCGTAGACTAAACGGGTACTTCACCTTGCCCAAGGGTGTCCCGTAGACTAAACGGGTACTCCACCTTACCCAAGGGTGTCCCGTAGACTAAACGGTTACCCCACCTTGCCCAAGGGTGTCTCGTAGACTAAACGGGTACTCCACCTTACCCAAGGGTGTCCCGTAGACTAAACGGGTACTTCACCTTGCCCAAGGGTGTCCCGTAGACTAAACGGGTACTCCACCTTACCCAAGGGTGTCCCGTAGACTAAAAGGGTACTCCACCTTGCCCAAGGGTGTCCTGTAGACTAACGGAGGAAAGGAGGCGTCTTAGATTTCCCTTGATAGGGGATTACCCTAGCCTGCTAACACCTCAGGGTTGATGTGGTCCATATCACTCCAACCGTTTTCACTCCCCAAGACATTTCCTGCTGGCAAGCATAGGCTGGGTTGACCTAATTAAAACAAAATCCTTGTCGGTACGTATTCAAACCCATACCATCCAGGCCCGCAGGCAAGGGTCTAGCCACGCCCTTATTCCGCTCCAGTACTGTTGTATGGGTTATATATAATGACACTTTTGATATGATAAACATATTACATCCCCACTTTCCAGGATTTTCAGAAAGCAGTTTGCAGATGGCGTGGTTGATAGCTTCTCAGCCTGCAACAATGTCCAGAGACCTAATCGAAATGGCACTGTTTTCCAGGGAAAATGAATCGCCCGCTTGCCTCAGACATAACCATATAAAAAGCTTCACCTCATCACGACGGTTCTCGTCAATTTCCATAAGGCCTCTGTACGACAAGACAGAACTTGCAGTACGAACGCATTTCCCATCAACGCACGCACATTTCCACGTTATATTGATTAATTATCAATATTCACAACTGTCTCCCTGATCATATCGTAACATGCACACACATACACAGAGCTAGAAAGACAGATAGGAAAGGTAGGTAGTCCGGACGTCTCTGTGGATCGGAAAAAGACAGAAAGACAGACAGACAGACAGACAGACAGACAAACAGACAGACAGAACGGACGAACGAACGAACGAACGAACGAACAAACGAACAAACTTTATTTTCAAAGGGTTGAGAATTGGGCATGCAGGCCCGTCTAACATTCTGCCCTTCTATCACTCTCTTTCATACATTATTTCATTCATACATCATTCATGGCTAACAGAGAACAGCAACAATATAAAAGATATGCATTATGAAGGCATGGGCAAAATGCGAACATCAATACTACTCGACTCAGTAATATTAGATAATGGTGTGACAGATGTTATTAGCTATGTGGAATGTACTGGTCTACAAAAATGGCTGTTATACTAGGGTGTTGTTATCATTATTATTTCTATTATTAAGGGGGAAGGTAATCCGTACTGAGATAGTTTTCGAATAACTTGCTATTATATGTATAGCGATTGGTGATGCCTTTGATTTCTTGTGGAAGATTGTTCCACAGCTGAGCTGCCGAGTACGTTAAGCTTGTTTTGTATAAGTCAGTCCTAGGCTTCGGAATGTTTAATATATTTAATCGTTTACTGTATTAACCTCATAAACCATGCCACTAAGCTTCTACTCATAATTATAATGAGAAGAACAAGAAAGAAAATAAAAATGGAAATTAGTGATGAACAGTACGGTTTTATGGAAGGAAAGGGTACAAACAATGCAATATATATATTACGAAAACTAATAGAAAGGTCAATAGAGAAACAGAGAGACATATATTTATTCTTCATAGATATACTAAGGCATTTGATAAAGTAAAACATGTTGAGTTGATTAAAATGTTGGAAGATATCAACATTGATGGGGAAGATTTAAGAATAATAAAGAATACATACTGGAACCAAGTAGCAGCAATTAAAATGGGAAATAAAGAGGGTAGTTACGAACAAATAAAGCTAGGAGCACAACAGGGGTGTGTCTTGTCACCCGATTTCTTCTCCCTATATAGCGAAGTAATAATGAGACATATCACAGAGAAGCCAGGAATACTAATCGGAGGATATAATATAAATAATATACGCTATGCAGATGACACAGTATTGGTGGCAGATAATGCAACAGACCTACAACAATTGTTTTACATTGTAGTAACAGAGAGTGCACAGAAAGGACTCTCCTTGAATATCAAGAAAACAGTAACAATGGTGATATCAAAGACAATGGGGACACCAAAATATGACTTAGATATAGAAGGGGAAATTATCAACCAAGTGGATAATTTTAAACACCTAGGGACACTTATAACATCAGATGGAAGATGTACAACAAAGATTAAGTGCATAATAGGGCAGGCTAAAGCCGCATTTCAGAAAATGAAGAGTATTTTATGCAATAAGTCGCTATCAATGAATGTAAGAGAGTGTTAAAATGCTGTATAGAACCAGTTTTGCTGTATAGCAGCGAATCTTGGAATGTAAATGAACACATTAGGAAGAACTTAGAAGCAACAGAGATGTGGTTTTTAAGGTGAATGTTGCGAATTCCTTGGACTGCCAGAGTAACTAACAACGATTGCCTGAAAGAGGCTAATGAAACTAGAACACTATATACAACTTTCTTTGGTCATGTGATGAGAAGAGAGAATTAGAGAACATCGTGACAACTGGAAATATCGAGGGGAAGAGAGGCAGAGGCAGATCAAGAGAAATGATGCTGGACGGATTGAGACGGTGGCATGGAGGAATATCATCAGCAGAGTTGTTCCAGAACACCAAAAACCGAGATCTGTGGAGAGCCATGAACGCCTACGCCAGCCGGCAGGGCACTTGATGACGACTGTGTCTAGCATTATATTTAAACAATGGCCAAAGGTAATTTGGGGTATTCCGATGTAGGATTTTGTGAATTAGTTTGGCCTTATTTAAAAAGCAGGCGTTTGCGGAGTGGCAGTAACTGAATGCGTTTATGCAGGCTAGGATTGTCAGATAAATGTTTGTTATAAATTAAACTCATTGCTCTTTTCTGGAGTGAGTAAAGTCACTTGGTGCTTGAATTAGAGCAGTAGTCAAAATGTGTCTGTATGTGAGAAGTATAGAATATTTTCCTTGTGTCCCCATCAAGGAAGTTTTTTATTTTGGCGAGTTGGTAGACTTTTTTCGCTGTTTGTTTAATCAGCGCTTGAACGTGGGTATTAAAGGTTAGGTTTCCATCAATGATTAGGCCTTATGTTTTGTGCTCAATTACACTTTCTACTGGCATGTTATGGATGCTAAGTTGAAGTGAAGTGTGTGAATTTAGAGTTTGAAGTCTTTGTCTGGTTGTTAGTAACATTGATTTTGTTTTAGTGATGTTAATTTGCATACGGTTTGCATAGCTCCACATAGCTACATTATGTAATTCTTGTTGCAAAGACGACTCCAGCAAATTACAGTTTTCAGCGTTTGCATACACTGTACAGTCGTCTGCAAATAGGTCGCAGGACAACGAAAGATCCAAATGTAGATCGTTAATATATATTGCACATAATAGAGGGCCAAGAATAGAGCCTTACCGTACTCCAATATTGAAGGTAGTGGTTTGAGACAGAGATTTATTGTGTGATACTACTTGCTTTCTGTTTGATAGAAAAGATGTTATTAGAGTGATTACATTATGGCCAATTTTAATTGTCTCTAATTTTTTAATTAAATTAACATGGTCTATCATATTAAATGCTTTCCTGAAATCAATAAACACAGATTCACATAGACTGTTGTTGTGTATATTCTAGTGCCAATTTTTTATCATGTTTGTTAGGGCCGTATGGATATGTTAAGAATGTATGTAATTAATTTGTTGGAATATATAAGAATATAGAATATGTAAGAATATGTTGGTCGAAATCCTGATTGACTGTCAACAATAAGCTTGTTGCGAACTAAATACTCTAATGTTACTTTATCGATATGTTTTTCTAATGGTTTAGATAGTGATGATAGTAAGGAAATGGGTCTGTAATTGTTAGGGAGACCATTGTCCAATGAACCAGATTTAAGAAGAGGATACACTTTAGCGATTTTGAGAGATTATGGAAAGTGACATTTAGTGAGACACTGATTATATACATAGGTTAGTGATATGCATATTACTGGCGCGGCACAACGGAGAATCCGGTTGCTGATTCCATCTAACCCTGATGAGGTTGTGTTTTTTAGGTTACTGAGGTAAGTGAATACTTCAGTGATTGTCATTAGCGGTATGTCGGAAAAAATATCCCGGGAGCATCTATTCTCGCAAAATGATGACCGTAGAGATAAGTTGCAAGGATAATTTGGTACTGAAGCCTTCATCTGGTCTATGTCAGTTTGAAAAAATATTGATGAATTAGTCACATGTAATATGATTTAATGGTAAAGAAATTGGGAAGTTATACTTGTTTGTCAAGGTGTTAATTGCCTTCCATATATCCTTACTATTTGTTTTATCCATTACTAAGTTCTTAAAGTAATTTTTCTTTTACCTTCGTATGGTATATTGAATTGTGTTTCTAAGAGTGCGATGTGTGTTGAGATCCCGCTTTTTATGTGCTTTATCTCTGTCTGTCATAATTTCAAGTCTTTCCTGGATGATCCAAGGTGGTTTGACGTGGTGTTTTACTCAAACTTCCTTGGTTGGCACATGTCTATCAACCACTTCAATAAAGCCTTAATCCAGAATTCCAGTGCATCATCCGGGTCAGGAAGTTGACAAACATTGTCTAGGGGTGAACTAGAAAGACAGACAGACAGACAGACAGACAGACAGACAGACAGACAGACAGGCATGCAGGCAGGCAGGCAGGCAGGCAGAGAGAAAGAGAAAGACAGAGAGAGAGAGACAGACAGATAGATAGATAGATAGATAGATAGATAGATAGATAGATAGGTTGATTGGTAGGTAGGTAGGTAGGTATGTATGTAGGTAGTTAGGCAGGTAGGTAGGTCGGTAGGTAGGTAGGTAGGTAGGTAGGTAGGTAGGTAGGTAGGTAGGTAGGTAGAAAGATATTATATACATGTGCACGTATTTGCGTGTGAGTGATCGTCTCTCTCTCTCTCTCTCTCTCTCTCTCTCTCTCTCTCTCTCTCTCTCTCTCTCTCCCTGTGTGTGTGTGTGTGTGTGTGTGTGTGTGTGTGTGTGTACACACACTATTAGCCAGGCAGTCACAACCTAAAAGTGCGTCCGATGACTGAAGTATGTAGCTTTCCGTAGCGCTGCCGTATTGTCACGTTTCAATGTGACTGCCCAGGTCAATGTGGTGCCTACTGTATCTGAGGACAGTTATACATGTGCATTTCTTGTCATTGTGTGTACATCTACAAAGCCAACTTCCATTTCAGAGCCGCAACAACATCATCATTATATACATGTTTGGATTAGCTGGCTGTGAAAACAAGCCCCGTCCATAAGCGTTCTACTACTTCTAGTTCACTGCACTGATGTTTGTGTGTGGACTAGCTTTCCCTTTTACCAGTTTCCCTTGTCATCCGGAGACCATACCCTTACATTTGAGGATACTTGTAATTTACATTTTAATTCAACTGACCGGTGTAGAGGTTGAACCCGTTACCTCGGCGGGAAATCGCCACACATCGGACATGTAAGAGCGAGCGATCTAATCCATTCGTCCATGCTGACCTCATCAATATGTAATATGGCATATACATGCTTCTTCTCGTAGTCCATGCCGTGTGGACTCGGTGATCATGTATGTCCACAACCTTCTGTTGTACTGCCAACTATTTCAGATACCGATCTTCCTCATGCCATGATGCCAAACTACCATCTTCTTTTGTGTTCCCCCCCCCCCCCCGCCTCTAACACCCTTGCGCTGTCCCGTTGTGATGACATACTCCAGTTTGCCCCCTCTCATGGTTGTCTTCTCCTGATGCAGGTAATCAGTTCTCTCTTGAGTTAACTAATCCCAGGATATGTTCATAACTCTTTCCAACTGTCGCCAGTGTTCTCCTGATGCAGGTAATCAGTTCCCTCTTGAGTTAACGCCTCCCAGGATATGTTCATAACTCTTTCCAACTGTCGTCAGTGTTCTCCTGATGCAGGTAATCAGTTCTCTCTTGAGTTATCTCCTCCCAGGATATGTTCATAACTCTTTCCAACTGTCGTCACTGTTCTCGCCATTCTTCTATAAAACGCCATTTCCATATCCTCCACACAATCCCACACTTGTCTTCTAATTGACCATACTTGGCTTCCACACGTCAGGATTAGCCTATTATTGCTTTTAATTACTATTGTCCCCACCTCGATTGGCATAGATCCATTACAGAGAATATTCTACATCTGGCTAAATGATGCCTGTGTTTGGCCTATTCTATATTTAACTTCTTTAATACATCTTTCATCTGCTGTTAGTAAAGTACCGAAATACTTACATTCATTGACCATACGTGCTATTTCCTTTAAAATCCGTGCTTCATCTTCATTACGTGGAATACAAGCGTTCAAGTTACAAGGTTGATATCTGAGAGTCAAGTCCCAATGAACGGACATCTTTCGAAATATGTCAGTGCTTAAAAGCTGATAAATTTAGCAAACTATGGAATGTTTGCTGGTCAGATTGCTGTACAATGAATATCTATGGGAGTATTACCTCAGTTTTACTTATAAATATGATGTAATTCAGAAACAATCTAGGACAAAACACTGAACACGTTCAAAACCTACAGCAGTTGAAAAAAAGATCTTGTGTTCTCGCAACAAAGCCCTCTTTGTGTCTTCCATTAGCGCTAAGTTAAGCCTCATTCCTTTATAAAGCCCAGAGTAGACGAATCTCATTAACTGTCGAGCATCAGGCATAGTTGCAGATATAATGAAATATCTCCTCTGCATCCCGCCCCTCTAATCGATACCACAAGATGTTGAAAAAGGACCCAACTTGCAGTGCCTTCATTTCCCGAACCAGCCGCCATTGAATGGCTTTCAAACATTCATCGTTGTTTGTTTAGTTCTGAAGAAAGCCTCAGATTTTCTTCTTCAAAAAAATCGATTTCCCCCTCATTTCGATGTTAGAACTTTAAATCATTCTGGCAGAAATATAAGAATAGAAAATTTGCGGTAAATGAAATGAATTAATTTTGTTTGTAGTTGTTATAATCCTCACAGAACTACACAGTCTCTATTTGTCAGATGTAAGCAAATTCAATTAATACAAGGCCGTTTGTTGAATATAAATAAAGTATCAACAACGACTAGAATTGTTTTGAATCCTTCGATACATTAATCGTTTAATAAGTTTTTCAAATGTATCATTATTTTATTTAAGCAAGTACTGCTTTTATTATGCGAAACTGATTACAGTCGTGTATTTATTTAATCCGTTTTAGTGAAAGAGATATGTTACAATTATATCTCCTCTGTAATATAAAGACAAGACGAGACAGAGAGAGAGAGAGAGAGAGAGAGAGAGAGAGAGAGAGAGAGAGAGCGAGAGAGAGAGAGAGAGAGAGAGAGAGAGAGAGAAAGAGAGAGAGAGGGGAAAGAAAAAGGGAGAGAGAGGGGGGAAAAGAGGGAGATAATCAAGGTGACATACATATAGACAGACAGACAGACAGACAGACAGACAGACAGACAGACAGACAGACAGACAGACAGACAGACAGACAGACAGACAGACAGACAGACAGACAGAGAATAGAAACAAAGAGAAAGAGGACATCAGTTAAATGTTAAAGAATTGGAGCTGAAGGCTCAGTCTTCCCCTCAAGCAACCTCAGAAATGGGAAGCACTTCGATGAGTGCAAATGAGTCTCAGTCTGCTTCAAGTATAGGTGAGGGTGGGCTGGGGGGAGGTCATGCTTTGTCCCCTAAAACCATTTCAGGAACAGTGGGACCAGATAGATGATGTTTTTAAAAAAATGTTTCTTTGTTGTTTTTTTTAAAGGCTAAAGTGAAGTGCCCTGAGACAGATAAATGAAATACTAAATTATTCCAGGTCTTAAGAGGCGCAGCATATGACGTACATTTTAAACTTACTCCTGGTGGGAAAAATGACCATGCAACTCTCAAGATTGCCATATTGAAACGATATGAGTTCATATCTTCTGCACATGGATATAATTTTAGAAATACAGAGAAAGAAGCAATGAGACATACCACCAATATCATATGAGATTATAGTCTTATTTCGAAAGTTTGGCTGGTGTGGAGATGACCTATGAAGGTGCTGAGAAGGCCTTTGTAGGTGTGAACGCAATGGTGCTAACAGAGGCAACTGTTAACTCTACGTACCGACCTCTGAGGATATTAATTTCAGAGCAAGGCATTATCAGGTCAGAGGATATTTTAATATTTGCCGACCGTTACTTAAATGCTTGTAGAGACAGTATAGTTCCAAAAACCATAGCACCATATATCCAGGGTAATCACAACCCTGAGAACTCCAACCAACCTCAGAAATATGAAAGTAAAGGACCCCAACCAAAATGTACATCTACTACTCACACTAGCACCACTTCACACAGCCACAACACCCGAGGACAAGAGTAGTATGTCAAGTGTGTTCGTACAAATACCCATAGTACGGATAAGTGTAGGAGAAAACCTGCAACTCTGCTGCGACCGTAGCAAACACGGACAGTAAGACAAGCAGTGGAGAACACTCTGGACGCAAAGATAGCCCCTGTGATCGCAACATTACAGTTAATGGCAGACATTTGTTCACGCTATCAACTTCAAAAGTGTAATCAGGTGAATAGGTTTAATGAACTCCTAATCACTATTCTAATTAAATTAGCCAAGGAATAGCCTGACAAGTTGGATGAATACATTCCAGCAGTTCTATTTGCTTGCAGAGTGGTACCACGTGGATCTAAGGTCTGTCCCCATGCAACTGTGTTGTTTGAACGACCATTCAAAGGACTTCAAGAAGAACTAGTGATATTGATGAATGAGACTGTCCTAAAAGTATCAACCTATGTGGTAGAGCTGAAGAAAACGCTAAAATTAGGATGGAAGTTGGCCGCTAAAGATTGTAAGAAGGTTCGTAAAAATCATACTTCATACTATAACCGAAAAGTCAAGGATCGATCACTAGAAAAGGGCGAAAGAGTTCTGCTGCTGTTACCTAGTGGAGAAAGCAAAGCTATAGGTAGGGTGAAGAGAGCCTGTTGTAGTGGAGGAACAAGTGTTCAGGACAAATTACCAGATCTCAGTCTGTGGTATTTCAAGATGTATCACATCAGTGTGCTGAGAAATTATACTGAGAGTGGCACAGAGGGACCCACCAATCTAATAGTGATGGTGGTAACACCAGCGGTAGAAAGTGGAGAAACCACCAATGTAAAGTCTCTACTAGAAACCCAAAATGCTAATAGATCTAAAGGAGAAAGGAAAGTCACCACTGAACTGTCATCGAACTGTGCTGATTCGACATCTTCTTCTTCTTCTTCTTCTTCTTCTTCTTCTTCTTCTTCTTCTTCTTCTTCTTCTTCTTCTTCTTCTTCTTCTTCTTCTTCTTCTTCTTCTTCTTCTTCTTCTTCTTCTTCTTCTTCTTCTTCTTCAGCTTTCCGAGCCATTGAGGTTCTTTGATTCGACATCTCTGGCGGAAATTGTTGGAAATTAACATATAAGGAACGTATTAGTTATATTATTAAGGAAAATATTAGTGCTTCCATATTGATGTGGATAGGCCTTAAGCTCATACCAGAGTGCGATCGGCGTTGCCAGTAGTGGGTTGTACTCAATATTTAAATATAAGGAACGACCAGGCGAAATCATTATACTATTCCATTTGCGAAAGAGGAAGAAAGCCACGTGGAGAGTGTAGTAAGTACAAACACCCAAATAGTTTCTCTAGATTTCAGGTAGAACCATTGCCTGAACAAATGCAACGGTTCGCCAGATTTAACAAGGCAACATATTCAAGAATTAATCAAGGAAAAAGGATCTAACAGATCCCTTAAATCAAACAGAAAGTAAAACCATATTCTGCCTTCAGTACTGATATTGCAAAGTATGAGCTCATTAACAAACTTATACGTGGTGAGATCAAATGCCAGGACTGTATCCTAAGAAATAAAACGGACTTTAACCATTAAAAGAGCTCCAATTAATAGGAAAGACGAGTGTATTGAAGTGTGTTCAACGCCCATTGGAGGAGGATGAGCGAAAAAAAAACCTAATCAGGAAATGTATAAAATGGGCATTGGGTGGATTAAATAACAGTTGAAGAATCATACTTTTATCTTCAGACGGACAATTGTAACAAAACTACCTAATGTCCAGACTTAAAATTGCGCGCAGATTATTACAGCCTATTGTTGGTGCGACAACAGATGTTTTGAATCAACCTGCAGCACACCAAACGCTGGGGCTAACACGAATTCGTCGTCATGATGACACTCCAGGGGCTGCATGTTAGAGTTAAACACAGGAAAGACAATCTAAATTACCAGGAAATATTGGAATTTCTCATATGTGAAAAAGAAGGAGGGGAATAGGGATAGCCAACAGAACTTTACATATACAAAATATGGCCAGGGTATAAGGACAAACAAACGAATCAAAGGGTTACAATGGGCACGCAAAAAAGATATGGAGTCAACTCAATGAGATCTCCATTGGCGGCAATCATAGAATTCGCCACCCGAAATTTCGGAGTGCTAATCTAAACAGGCCGGTCTCTCTGGCCGAGGGGTTACACCACTTTCTCCGTAATCCTGTTTATCACGCAGAGTTTCGAACTGGGAGCGGTTCGTCCCCCGCTGGTGACTTGCGGGATAACTGAGCCGGCCGCTCAGAAAGCAATGACAAACTACTGAGCGTAATCTTGCTTTGAAATCAACAGACAGCTGAAAGATGCTGCTGTTGACAGCGATGTCCTGTAAAGGATATGCGAATTTAAAAAAAAAAATCTAAACAGGGTGAATGGTAGCCAAGTTTTCATGGGGAGAAGACATGTTGAGGTTGTCAATTTCCACATGCTAGGGAGACAGTGAGACAGAGTAAATATTCCTTCACAAACAGAAACTAATGGCACAGAGACTAAATCATTTGTTGTTTCTCTAAATAATTTGGGAAGATAATATGGGAAATGCTGAGTGTATTGTATAACACTATGCTGTGAATATTTGCCTTACATATATTTTCTCAATTTGGCTTTCTAGGGAAACATGAATATATGTGCTTTCTATAAATAATAAGTGAACCCATATCAATTCTGAAAGGAAGGAAATGATCCATTATGTAAGAGGTAGGCAGATCCAGTGCCATTCCTCACTTGTTAAGTCAGATGCAAACTGACTGTTCCACTAGAACCAAGGTGAGACAACCCAAGCACTGGGTAAATACTCAGGACAGGGAAAAGGTACCCACCCTTCTCCTGTAAATGCCCCGCCTTGTTTTTATTGTATTATTCATCTGAAGACCTACAGTTGTATCCGGTTAGACTGTGTCTTACTCAACTGAAGAGGGTCAACAATGCTTCAACTCTCAGTAGCATGCCCTATGTCATTATAGTTGATCGGGAGTGGTCTACAATTGGATGGATTAAGAACAACGGGGTTATTTAATATCTTTTCTGAACAGTTTCTTTTAATATCTTTAGAATATCTATTACTCATTATCTTAAACTTCAGTTTTCAATTGTTGTGAAAATTGTCATGAATGTCTACCTTCAACCACCCTTACACAAGTTTAATACAACATACACTGTATTACCATCAATTGTAATCCTTGTATGTGCCACTTGCCAAGTTACATATATAGATTGAATATTGAGCAACCTGGGGAGGTTGTTGGATGTTACGTGTTTAAACATATAGATGTTAGGTAGCCCAACTCTAGCGTTGCTGGTAATGGTGACTGCTCTGAATATGTGGGTTTATTAATAATTTCCTGGACCTTTTCTAAAGTTTGGAGCTATTAATTAACCACAAACACACATATTCAAGACATTTCACATAATAGGGAGAAACTAGGAATGCTGTTTAATAATTGTAATAAGTGTGTGATTGGTGTGCATGTGTGTGTGTGTGTGTGTGTGTGTGTGTGTGTGTACAGATACTAGCTGACCCGGCCCGGCGTCGCCAAGCACCTGACAGGGAGCGTCTCATTTAATTCATATAAGTAGTCATTATACATTCAAATACATTTCTCTGAGCGCACAGAGTACGCGTTCGGCCCCTGCTCCTGTTCCCCTTGCTCGTCTGTTTATGATGCTCCCGTTCCCGTTACCGTTGCTCGCCTGTTTATGATGCTCCCGTTCCCGTTACCGTTGCTCGTCTGTTTCTGATGCTCCCGTTCCTGTTCCCGTTGCTCGTCTGTTTCCGATGTTCCCGTTCCCGTTGCTCGTCTGTTTCTGATGCTCCCGTTAAAAATTAAAAATCGATTTTAAACTAACTAACTATTTCAGTTGGATCCGTGGGAGTGAGAACAACATCTGTATAAAATTTCATCTCAATCGGATGGACCGTTCGGGAACGCATAAAGGACACACAAAGAAAAAAGCTTTCTCTTTTATATATATATATATATATATATATATATATATATATATATATATATATATATATATATATATATATATATATATATATATATATATATATATATATATATATATATATATATATATCAGATATCAATAACTTGGCCTTTTACCGTCGTTACGTGGACGATATACTAATTATCACCACAGACGAGCTACAAGCAACGTCGTTCCAGGCCACAATGAACGAGACACATATAAATATCTTTTTATCTATAGAACACGCACACAACGAAGCGTTGCCGTTTCTAGATATCCTAATGAGACGTAGAGCAGATGGCACAATTCAAAGATCGGTGTACCGCAAAGAAACATGGACTGGCCAATACTTAAATTTTCAGAGCTTCGCACCTGTCCAGTACAAACGGGGCTTAGTACGGACCCTGTTTGACCGTGCTAGGAAGATATGCACCCAGGACACACTGACAGAGGCATTTAAAACTCTGAAGAATGCCTTAAACCTGAATGGGTACTCCACAGGATTTATAAAGCGCCACTGCCAACAGCCCAAACCGAAATCAGAAGTAACTACAGTCCCTAAACTCAAAGTATTCATCCAGCTAACCTTCCGAGGAGATGACGTAATGCAACGTCTGCGGGACCGGCTCACCACAACAGTCGAGCGAACATTCTGCGCTGCAGCTCTAGTCATCAGGTACAGAAACACACCGATCTCAGTCCCAGCAGTAAAAGAACCTGTAGCTTTGTACGCCAAATCAAATTGTATTTACCAATTTACACGCAGATGCGAGGCCATCTACATAGGCAGAACTGAGCGACAGTTACATTGCAGGGTTTCGGAACATATTCCGAATTGGTTGGACAAGATACTACACACAGAAGATGGTAGCCTAGGCAGGCCGACACACCGGAAAAGTCTGGCTTCATCGGTCGGGAGACATGTGCTCGAGAGTGGACACGTGGTTGAAAGAGACAGTGCCTTCCGTTATTGTTCAACACACAAAGTAGTCGATTGTTAAAGTATGCTGAAGCTATACTAATCAACCTTCGTAAGCCGTCCTTGTGTAAGCAGAAAGATATGTTAGTCAGTTTAAAATTACCGTGGTAGACAATCGACATTACTGTGCGAACATGTGTATATTTCAGTTTGAAGGATTTATCTAATTAATTCACGTAAGTTGTGTGATTTCTGCAGTATGTACCTGACGAGATGCAGCGAAATATGCCAGGCAATATATCATGCAATCTATTGTTTGTGCTTCGTTATTCAAATTCATCACGGGAAAACATTGTTTTGAATATAAAATAACACAAAGTAATGCAGCTTTACAGAATAGAATTACGAAACATACAGGATGTTGCGGCGACTAGCCTTCAGCATTAAACAAATACATACACACAACTTCAACATATAGTCACGGAGAGGACCCTCCGGTACAGCTATGTCCTATGTGTGTGAGCAAAGTGTGTATGTGTGAGATGTGTGTGTGTGTCTACAGAGGAGGGGGAGGTGGAAGTAAATCTATTCTGATGTATTAACTAATACAGA
The DNA here is from genome assembly GCA_014155875.1 of Cepaea nemoralis. Lineage (NCBI taxonomy): Eukaryota > Metazoa > Mollusca > Gastropoda > Stylommatophora > Helicidae > Cepaea > Cepaea nemoralis. The sequence goes on from JACEFZ010008488.1 coordinate 356,727, forward strand.
ACAGTTATTATGTAACCCAGACCAGTATTTGCAAGCATGTGTAACTATCCATCAACAATCCTGGACTAATCACAATACCTGTTTTACAATCTCGGAGATAATCGGACATTCTGTCACCCTCTACCCCACAAGCCGTCTGACGTTTATTTATTATTTCATACATCGCGGGTGTTTTGTAACTATGTCAGTGCCAAATCTGTTTATGATTTCATACATCGCGGGTGTTTTATAACAATGTCAATGCTAAGCTTGTTTGTTATTTCATACATCACGGGTGTTTTATAACTATGTCAGTGCTAAGCTTGTTTGTTATTTCATACATCGCGGGTGTTTTGTAACTATGTCAGTGCCAAATCTGTTTATGATTTCATACATCGCGGGTGTTTTATAACTATGTCAGTGCTAAGCGTGTTTGTTATTTCATACATCGCGGGTGTTTTGTAACTTTGTCAGCGCCAAATCTGTTTGTTATTTCATACATCGCAGGTGTTTTATAACAATGTCAGTGCTAAGCTTGTTTGTTATTTCATACATCACGGGTGTTTTATAACTATGTCAGTGCTAAGCGTGTTTGTTATTTCATACATCGCGGGTGTTTTGTAACTTTGTCAGTGCCAAATCTGTTTGTTATTTCATACATCGCAGGTGTTTTATAACTATGTCAGTGCTAAGCTTGTTTGTTATTTCATACATCGCGGGTGTTTTGTAATTATTTCAGTGCCAAGCCTGTTTGTTAAATGTGAGTAAGTTGTTTTCAGTAACTACACTCGGGGATATACATAGGTTAAGTAAAAAAAAAAAACACACACACACCTTTGCTACAGTAGTATGTGCATTAAACACTGCGGCAAGAGTTCATGTAGCCAAGTTTAGGGCAGAAAGTGTTATTTTTAACAGAATCTTAAAAGTGAAAACAAGCAAGCTTGCCCACCAAACATGAGACAAACCTTAATTTCGTTTGTAGAGTTAACTCACACGTGTTCACACATGTATACGATTCATTTGTGATTCGTATTTCATTCACATGTGAATTATCTCATAATTGTTGGTATTTTTATACCAATCGTTGCTTGCTCAAAACAGGTCCCAGAATAAAGGCTGTAACTTATGTTGAGGTTTATGTTACTTTGTAGTTGTGGCGCCTGATACGAGGTCAATTATTTGCTTCATAAACATTGATACGTAATTTGTTTCGCAGAATATAACTTTAATTAAACATAGATTTTTGAGCTGGCAGACATTCATACGCACTGAGCATCACTAGGAGAACTCACTCCTCCAGATAGGACAGATGCTGTCAGTGTTAGGCTGGCAGGAATAATCTCTTAGCTGCGGGATAAGATGTGTCTACACTTAATACGTAACTGTTGGTGATGTTAATTGTTGCAGGAGAGAACAATGGAAGAGGGATGGAAAGAAGCTGGGGAGGGGTGGGGAGGTGAGCAGTTGGAAGACAGCGCTAGTGTTGGAGGACAAGATTAAGAGACAGAATGGGAGACATTGAAAACAATGGTTCGCTCTGTTATTTTGAACAAGGTACCCAGAATCAGCAAGCTGCACAATATACTGCCGCATAGTTCGCAGCATCTCGTCAGATGCTTACTGTGTAGTTATTCATCGGGCTCCAAATGTCGCTGTATGTAGCCGCGGCGGGGTTGGGGTGAGCGTCCAATCTTGCATAAATACCCCAATGACTCGTGGATCCATCACATATGCAGGAAAGGTCCAACTCCTGGCCTTCTAACAGGAGAAGGGGTAGCTGCGAGTCACTAGCGCCGAGAAATAACTAGAACGCTCTAGATATGTATGCACTTACATGCATGCGCAGACACGTGTGTGCGTGCCTACACACCTAAACTCGAGTAAGACCACAGTCTGCTCTAGCAAAGGAAATGTGCTGAAGACGGAGGCAACCAGCCAGGAGGCGCACCACAAAAATCAGGATGCCACGTAATTACACCATGAAATATGTCGACTATTGCTAAATGTTATGGTGCTCGCCCTGCTTTGGACCCCCAGGCAGGTGCAGTGCCGGGCCCTATGCCTCGCGAAAGGGTCCAAACACAGCTATTGGAAGTCCTTCTCAGATGTCATGTGGAGAGGGGGGACCTGAGAACAGCGCGTCTGGCCATACCAAACAAAAACTAAAAGTAATACACTGGAATGCGGAGGGAGTCAACATTAAAAAAAAAATAGAACTGAAAACATCTTGGACCAAGAAAAAGTAAGCGTATGTTGCTTGCAAGAAACTCACCTCAACGAAAATATAGCCTTCTAAAACAGAGGCTATCTGTGTTACCGATCTGACCTAAAGGACAGGAGAAAGGGTGGGATACTGACCCTTGTGAAAAAATAACATCACTGTTTCTCAAATTGAAGTTTACATGGAAGGGGCTAGTATCAGACACTTAAACTTAAACAGGTAATACAGACCTTTATCTGATAGTTACTACTGCCCAAGTGACCGCCAACAGGCACTGGACACACTACCATTAAAAGAAAAAAATAATTGAGTGTGGCGACTTCAACAGCCACTCGCAGAGCTGGGGCTATGATCACATGGACCTGAGAGGAGAGAGAATGGAAGACTGGCAGAATGAGAATAGATTCATCTTGATTAACAAGCCGTCAGACCCACATACTTTCTACTCGAGATCATGGCACACTGCAACCACACCTGACCTGGTTTTTCATTCACCAGACCTGGAATGGAACATTACACGAATTGTTGGGAAACAACTTGGTGGCAGTGACCATCGGCCAGTCTTTCTAACTGTAGAAAATGAGCTTGTGAGTAAAAGCAACACCCTCTCGAGGTGGAATTACAAGAAAGCAGACTGGGCAATGTACAAGCATTGCACCAGCATGCTGGTTAGAAACCTGAACACTGAGAAAGACATAAATAAAGTAAATGAAGAGTTTGGGAAATGCATACTACAGGCAGCACGAGAAACAGTACCAAGAGGAGCCCGTAAACATTATAAACCCTACTGGAGTAGTGAACTGGAACAGTTGCATAATGATGTGGAAGTGTGTAGAAAGCAAGCAGAGGCCAAACCCAGCCAAGAGCACCACAATAAATACCAGCACGCAAAAGCCAAATTTCAAAGGGCCAAGCTGCAGGCTAGACGGAAAAGCTGACAGGAGAAAACAGAGTCTCTGAACTTTGAAAGAGACACAAGGAAATTGTGGAAGCTAATAAAACAACTTAACGATGAGGGCACAGGGAGAAACTCAAAAATTGCACTACATAAAGACGGAAACATCTTAACAGGAAAGCAAGTGGCTGACCATTTTGTGGACTCATTCGCACAAGATAATAATATCGACATTAGTCCAGAGAAACAACAAGAGATTCGAGAGAAATGGCAACATACAGGACAGAATGAAACAGTACATGAGGTTCTGGGGCACCTATCATAATCAGCGAACTGGAGCTAGCCATATCAAAACTGAAAATGAGAAAGTCACCAGGAGCTGATGGTATTTCCAATGAAATTATCAGGAACCTAGGAATAGAGACCAAAGCAAAGCTGTCGCAGATCTTCAATAACAGCTGGATCTTAGGCAGTTTTCCACAAGCCTGGAGAGAAGCTGCAAGGAGAGGACCTTTTAAATTACTTTCTCCATAATAACATTCTACACTTTCTCCTTCATAAAATTCTCTGCTTTCTCCAGTTCATCTTTGTAGCACCTACATCCAGTAATATTTTTCATATTTTTAAGTTACAACATCATGTGAACTCATTGATTTGTCTGCGCATAGTTTGTGAATCTTTAATAGGATTTAATTTACGTTGGTTGCACTGTTGCAAAAATCAGGAGTCTCAGTGGCGAAGTGGTCAAGCTGTTTGACTCGGGCTCCGAAGGTGGTGGGTTCGATTCCGGGCTGCGTCGTTTGGTTCACGAGTGAAATTTTTCGGAGACTCCTGTGGGTCGTCGCTAGAGCTACGGAGTTCGTGCTTGGTGCGACGCTTTCCGCGCTGCGGAAAGAGACTGAGCCATATGGGATAAAACCCGGTACAATGAAGTCGACCATGTCGACTTTTTGGAGAGAAGCAATCATGATACTCCACCTAAAATCAGGGAGAGATGGTTCCATTGCCTCTAGCTACAGACCAATTAGCCTCACCAGCTGTCTCTGTAAAACAATGGCGCGCATCATCAATAACAGACTGCAGTGGTACATTGAAAGTGAAAACATCCTTGTGCCACAGCAAGCTGGCTTTAGGCAGTGCTACTCTACGGAAGATCAGACAACCTACCTCTCTCAAGAAATTGAGGATGCATTCCAAGAGAAGAAGCTGGTGCTTGCAGCTTGGATAGATCTGAAGAAAGCCTTTGACAAAGTCTGGAAAGAAGGTCTGACGAAGAAAATGAGAAAGTGTAAAGTCAGTGGAAGAATGTACAAATGGATGAAATCAAGCTTGCACAACAGAAGAGCCCGAGTACAGATAGATGGACTCAAGAGAAAGAAAGTACTACTGCACCCCGGTGTTCCCCAGGGCGCAGTCTTGTCCCCAACACTTTTTTCTAATCTTCATCAATGATCTTGTTGCTAATCTACCGCATAGAATTAAAGCGGCAATGCACGCCGATGACCAGGTTCTATGGAGCACAAATAAACATGCATCAGTGGCCACCAGATCGCTACAAAGTGCTGTAGATACATTTGTTGCATGAGCAAATAAATGGTGTGTCAGCAGAAACACTGACAAGTGCAGCACCACTCTATTTACTTTCTCTCCAAAACAAAAGGCAGGGATAATCCAGTTAAATGGAATACCCCTTAAAGAAGATAAAGAACCAACATACCTTGGAGTAACATTTGATGGCAGGCTGACATGGAGAAAGCACATCAACAAAGCAGTAGCAAAAGTCAGAAGGAAACTAGCCATCCTGAGAAAACTAAGTGGAACTACATGGGGAGCCAGTGGAAGAAAATACTTAGCAAAGTTTATCAACAGAGCATAAGACCACACTTGGAATACGGGTCAACTGCGTGGTGTTCAGCATCAAAAACCACACTACAAGAGCTTGACAAGGTGCAAAATCAAGCACTTAGAGTCACCACAGGAGGGATGAGATCAACCCCTGTAGTGGAGATGGAGAAGATGGGGAGGACACAAGCACTGAGAGAGCGCAGAGATACGAAAACGCTAATACAAGCAGAAAAGTTCCTCAGCTTGCCAGGCCACCCTATGAAGAACAGATTTGAAAACTTAGCTATGGGGCGGTTGAAAAGAAGCAGTTTTATCCACCAGGCCAAACGACTCTGCAGAGAAATCACGATCTGCCCACAGTTGATATCCCCCTGAAAACTATACCAGAGCGAACTCCATGGAAAGATGAACGTAGACTACCACTACAAATCCAGACAAAAGTGAGAGGAGTATTTGACAAGGAAGAATAGAACAGTGTACAGCACTGATGAAGAACTCTCAGCTTCCGTGATGAAGAATACCCACAGGACCTCTGGATTCGAGTCTACACAGATGGGTCAGCACAAAATGCTGTTCGAAATGGAGGAGCGAGAGTGTACATAGAATACCCAAATAATACTAGGGACACGGCCATAGTACCAACAGGAAAGTACTGCCATAACTATGATGCTGAAATTTAGGCAATCAATATAGCAACAGATAAATTACTAAATCCCAGCCATGGTACACAACCTATGGTGCTATTGGCAGATGCAAAATCAGTACTCGAGGCGCTCCTGTCTGGGAAATTGCCAGTAATAAGGACACTACTTTCTGAACTTAGCATTCAGTCGCCATACAGTGGATACCATCCCACTGTGGAGTACCGGAAACAACAGAGCTGATCGATTGGCCAAAGGAGGAGCAAAAGAAGAACAGCCTGATGTGACCGTTACAAACCACCAAAAGAAAAGAATGATCAAATCAGTCAGAAAGCCACCAAAACCTGCTCAATACGAATGTCACATTATGGACAGACCAGAAAAGTCATTATTCTGCGCCTCAGAAGTGGATACAATAGATTACGCAACCACATGTATACGAAATTCAAGATTGGTGAATCAGCCATGTGCACATGAGCATTGGCGTCGCAGACAGCAGAGCACATACTCCAAGATTGCCAAAAATTACAACATATCTAGGCAAACCTTTTGTCCTAGAAAGATGACAGTGGAAGATAACCTCCATGGACCACTGTGAACTAAAAAAAAAAGACAGTTAAATTCATACAAGTAACAACATTGCAGTTATAGACATATTTCAAGCGAACGAAAGAAGAAGAAGAAATTATGTATCGCATGAAATTAATAGTTGAATTCATTTCTATCTCTTGAAATGCAAACATAGATTTGAAGAAGAAAAATAATATCATTTTTGAACCCACACGGATCATCCTCGAGTGCACCAGAAAATATCTTGCCGAACCAGTAGATGCCTTCTGGTCTTCCCGACTATGAATTTTAAAAAAAAAAGAAAAACAGGACCAGAGCGCAAGATGTCCTTAATGTGAAAGCCAATCCACGACCACAAATTTCACGCTGTCCTGTTAACACCTAAAGGAATTCGTCTGAAGAGAGGCAAATGCTGGATAGGACGTGCTGAAGAAGCCATACATCGAGTAGGCAGACCGAGTGACATCAGTCTTGCAAGGGGGTTAATACCCGTGCCAGCAGTTTCCTCTAATAATATGTGAGTTCATATCGCTCTTGACAACAGTGGCTTAGAGAAAGATCCCACCGCAGTAGACAAACATGTCAAAGCACTAATTCATGAAAACACTCGAGAGGGCGATGTATTGGTGTCTACGGATGGATCTGAAATCCCAGGAAAGCGGTGTTAATGGGCATTCTCGGCAAGCTCAAGTTGTTTTTACGACATACGACATGAGTGATTCGACATGAGTAACTCGACATACGACATGAGTGACCCGACACACTGAGTCAAGTCAAGCTAACTTTTATATATGTACCGGAGCACTCAGGCGTGAAAGGCAACGAGCGAACCAATCGGTTGGCAGACACGGCGTGATCCAAGTGCGAAGAGCAGTAGACACCTTCACCGCCATACGAGGCGCCGAATGAACAGATGACTTTAAGGAAACGTGTGAACCTGCTTCCTTATCCAGAATGAGGGCGACGGGAGTGAAGCGGAATGCCGCCAGACATGAACGTGTTGTAAGAGCACAAGACATTTGATTAACCAACACCGAGCTGATGAGATTAGTCGATATACGCAGGCGGAGATGATAAAGCTGAGCTCGGAGCACTTATTAAACTAACTAACAAAACTGACTAACTTTTGAAACTGTCCAGAGTGCGACGATGACGATCCTAACTAATGATATATTACAGGCAAGGCATAGTGCAACCTATTGCCTGTAGCTTCCTTGTATGAGCTGAGAGAAGCCTACATGAGTGCACCGTGAAGATGTAGCAGCCAGGGTGTAGCAGACTCGCTATAGACAACCTCCATTGCAGCTGACGTTTGAAGAATTATGATCTCGCATATCGACGCGGGGGGGGGGGGGGGCGCACATACCTAAAGGGTGTCACCCATCTCAACGTGGCTTGCTATCTGAATACAATAAACTACTGTTTAATATACGCCTACCCAAATATTAAGAACAGGTCTAAAGTGATATTAAATTGTTGATGGGTTCAGATGTGTTGTATAACACAGCTGCTTGTTGTTTATCATTAGTATAGGTTGGCGCTGTGCTAATGGTTTCCTATTAACTGACTGCTAATTGTTTCCTATTAACAAGAAATAATCCGGTTAACCTGCCTAAATGTTAACTTGTTGGAATAAGGCATTTTAAATGTATATATGTGGCAAATCACTCAGGAAAGTGCCTGTGCCTTGATTTCATGTTTACTTGGTTATTGATAATTTCAATGTGCCCGTGTAGCGAATCTGATCAAATGTGTTATTTTGATTGCTTGGTTATGTCAAATCATTGAAAAATACTGCATGAATGTTGTCTTCATTGCCCACATGTGATACTATTATTATTCGACGGCGTTAGATGATTGATAAACTAACAGCACCTACCTGATGGTGATGATCTGTCCAAAGTTCATGTTCTGATTGTTAACCTGGGCAATGAACAGAGCTGCCACTGCCTCGTACAGTGCAGTGCCATCCATATTAATTGTGGCGCCCACGGGGATCACAAAGGATGCCACCCGTGAGTCCAGGTGGTTGTTATGTTCCAGGCACCGCAGTGTCACAGGCATAGTCGCAGAGCTGTTGATTAGAACATTCAGTAAAATTCTTATGCTAGCTGTTCACGTGAAGTGTTGACAGAACATGACTAAACACATATAATAAAACTAATATAACTAAATTGGAACCTGAGGTAAAATCTCTTTGCAGCAAGCATCAAGCGCAAGGATCTCACTAAATTTAAATAATAAATAATTAATAATAATTAAAATAATATAGGACAATCTTTTATTAACATTATTTTGTAGTTGAATTTCAGTCCTCCATTATATGTTTTGAAAATTTACTTACTGTGTTTGCTTAATAACGTCCTAGTGATTTCTTCCTAAAACCTATCATTCAAGTTTCTTTAGTAATAATTTAAATTTTTTAATATTAAAAATTATGTATATGTTGGGGGGGGGGGGGGGGGGGGCATTAAGAATCCTTAGAAAGGCCTAGGTGGGACATAGCACAGAAAAGGTTGGGAAACACTGGTCTAACATGATAAACATACTAGCTGTAAAACATTGAGTATATTCAAAATCTAAATTGTATTGTATCTTATACATTTATCTTACAGACACATTTCTAGAACATCTTGGATCAGAAAGAAGAATAAACACTGACAGAATAACACAAACAGCGAAAACTGGCTATTACACATAATCATGTATGGAAAATTAAAATACCCTGATGATAGTAAACGTCCCTGTGGTGTAGACATAATAGGAAATACGATGAAGATAGTACACGTCACAATGGTGAAGATATAACAGTAAAGGAAATACCTTGCGATAGTACACGTCACAATGGTGAAGATATAACAGTAAAGGAAATACCTTGCGATAGTACACGTCACAGTGGTGAAGACAGAACATGAAATACCTTCACAATAGTACACGTCACAGTGGTGAAGATATAACAGTAAAGGAAATACCTTGCGATAGTACACGTCACAATGGTGAAGATATAACAGTAAAGGAAATACCTTGATGATGGTACACGTCACAGTGGTGAAGACAGAACATGAAATACCTTGACGATAGTACACGTCACAGTGGTGTAGACAGAACAGGAAAGGAAATACCGTGATGATAGTACACGTGACAGTGGTGTAGAAAGAACAGTCAAGGAAATGCCTTGACGATAGTACACGTCATAGTGGTGTAGACAGAACAGAAAAGGAAATACCTTGATGATAGTGCACGTCAAAATAGTGTAGACAGAACAGTAAAGAAATACCTTGATGATGGTACACGTCAAAGTGGTGTAGACAGAACAGTAAAGGAAATACCTTGACGATAATACACGTCACAGTGGTGAAGACAGAAAAGGAAATACCTTGACGATTGTACACGTCACAGTGGTGTAGACAGAACAGTGAAGGAAATACCTTGACGATAGTACACACTACAGTGGTGTAGACAGAACAGTGAAGGAAATACCTTGACGATAGTACACGTCACAGTGGTGAAGACAGAAAAGGAAATACCTTGACGATTGTACACGTCACAGTGGTGTAGACAAAACAGTAAATACCTTGATGATAGCACAAGTCACAGTGGTGTAGACAGAACAGTGAAGGAAATACATTGACGATAGTACACATCAAAGTGGTGTACACAGAACAGTAAATGAAATACCTATTCGATAGTACACTTCACAGAGGTGTATACAGAACAGTACAGGAAATACCTTGATGATAGTACAGGTCACTGTGGTGTAGACAGAACAGTGAAGGAAGACATAGAAGAAGAGGCCGAGCTCGGCCGACAGGAAGATTGACGTGGGACAATAAAGATACCTTGGAAATGACAATGCATTAGACCAAGGAACTTGAGGAGGATCGGGAGTTTTTCTGGTGGGTTGTGATGATATCGGACTTTTGCAAATGACTTGCTATGTGATTTTGATGATTCAGCATAATTTTAATAATTACATTTACTAAATATCAGCGCAGGTTATTGGAAACCAATATATTGCAGTGCACTACGTTAATGAGCATGTAGGGGTAAGAAACCTAACAACACGCTATAGAAAATTAGATTTACACTTCAAATCTCCTGATTTTCTTCTCAGTTAATCACGTCCTTAGCATTGTCTTCAGTTAACTTTGCTATTTCATGCAATTCATTGCACAGACACGAGGCTACCCCATTCAAGAGCAATGTAAATAAGAGTGACAATAATGATGCGGTAATCTATAATTTGCACCGAAAGTCATCACTAAGAGGCCAGGTAACAAACATAACTCCTTACATGCATCAAATATATGACTGAATACTGTCTTGGCAAGAAAACATACTCATTGTGACGTGTCTCCGTCTGCAAGCTGCAACGGAATTTGTGTGTTTATATGTTGACCCTGAGCTAACTGATCAAGTAGCACAGTTAGTGGGGTGGTTTCCTAAGTCTTACTTGTCACAAGACGGACACCTGTCTAACAAAGACACTGGCGGCTGCCGTACAGTCAGAAGGAGTATAGTCACAGCCTAGAGATGGCAGACCCCATAGAAATATCTAACTACATCGGATACACTGGGCGCTAGATCTAATATAACAATGTGACTAATTCTTGTTATAATTTAGGAAAAATAAATAAACATATCAAATGTGTAATTAACCGTGGCACATACAACAACATGAACCCATTACAATGATACAGCTGTAAGCATAACCAGTGTGGTAGGGGATCAATCCTTAAATAGACTTACGCCATGTGTGTTTGCATAGTTAGTTAGTTAGTTAGTTAGTCGCAGTTCCAACTTCACAGCAACGAGTCGTCCCCATTATGCTCCGTTCCTGTGCCAGTGAACATCACACAAAACGCTCCCCACTGCCCAATGTAAAAAGTGCAAAAGACAGGAGTCTCGACAAACAACAGCCCGCACAAATACATTGTGCATAATGCCGCCACCAGAATGTCAACACACCAGTCCCCCACGAAACACCCAGTTCATCTCTGATGGAATCGGCTGTCATTTTCCTATCTGAATGTTTCCTAGATGTTCACCCACACAGTCCACGAAAATACAGTTCATCGCTGATGGCAGTGGCAGTCATCCAGAAGCCCATCAGCCACGCATTTATGCATAAGGCAAAAACCGGTCAACTCTGGGACATAGCCACCTGCCATCACTCCGAACATGCAGTCACATTCCAAAAAAAACCGCAGGCGGATTCAAAAGCATTTTACACGAAACTCACAGCTCACAGTGTCGCGCCACGCACTCACTCAGTAGCAGGGCGACGGAACCATCAAGCCTCCTTAGTCGCCTCTTACGACATGCGTGGTAGGCTACAGTGTTGCTATTCTTTGCTTCCCTTATGGGCCCCGGCAACACATGGGAGGTGTGTTTGCACTTGGTGCTTACTGTAACAGCATGGCAGCAGTGATATCTTACCTAGATGATGTTCCAAACGCCGTGGCCAAGGCTTGTGAGATGCCGTAGATGAAAGTGTAAGGATTTTTCCTGACAGTGATGAAATAGAGAAACGGAAGAACGATGGATCCGTGTATGGCCAGGCCGATGAGGACTGTAATAAAGTACATGCCAACCTTCCCAAGTAAAACTGTGAAGTCTTCCATTCCCACAATTTTGGCTGCAATTAGGAAAGCGATACCAATGGGAGAGTACCTGGTATGGACGATATGAAATAATATTGGCACAGTTTAACAGTATTAAAGGAAGCACATGTTAAAATAATAAGGGGAAAACATGTTCAATTGAATCGTGTGTGTTCATTCTTTTTTTTTTTTTTTTTGTAAAATATGAAGACAGCTCAAATAATTATACAATATATATATATATATATATATATATATATATATATATATATATATATATATATATATATATATATATATATATATATATATATATATATATATATATATATATCAAACAGTACACACGCAAATGGAATTTGTCGAGCTAAAATGTTCCACAGTAATAGTTAAAACACCCTATCAAGAGTACATCAAATGTGTTCATCGATGACTACATACTCGTCAATAATTTTAGGCTTTCGAAAGTTGCGCAGAAGCCATGCTAATCTTCTCTGTATCGTTCCAATTTTAGTATATGTACTGCTTGAAGAGTACACAATAACAACAACAACCACAAAAATAACGTTCTAACACATCTTAATCATCATCATTATATCTCATGCCGATAATCGTGGGCGGTCATGTATTGTCATCTCACACGTTCACTAGAGCCTTTAATCAGCTCTATGTTCCTGTCTCTGTTATGTCTGGTGGCCAAACCACCCAGATAATTAATCTCTCTACGTTTCCCTTGTTTTTTTCCCCTAAAACTTGACAGTTGTCACTAAGTTGTCTAGTTCATTTCTTCTCATAACTTGAAAAAAAAAAAAAAAACTCATGACTCTCTATACCTGGTTTCTTAAATCAGTTTATGGCCTTGACTTGTTTCTTGAAGTGGTTTTTCTGTCTGTCCATGAGATTCTTAGCATTTTTCCTTTAAAAAATGGCGGACATACAAGTTGTGATTTTGTTCAAAAAATGTGTTGTAAGTGTGAGGCATTACCTCAAAAGTCGGAGTAGGTTCGCCTGACGGAGAGGGATACCGGTACTAGGGAACGCCAACCCAACGCAAAAATAAGTCCAGTGTGGACTACACTTGAATTCAAAGCGAGCGAAGGAAACACAATTTAGTAACATAGATTTTAAGATTATTTATTGTCGAGGTGAAGATCGACACAGGGGAGTGGCAATAATTTTGGACCGGAAAACATCAACGTCTGTTCAGGGATATTGGGCCGTGTCGGACAGAGTTCTACTAGTTAAATTGAGTGGCAGACCTTTTAACATAAATGTTATTCAGGTATATGCCCCAACAGGAGAGTCCAGTGAAGATAGTGTAGAGGAATTTTATAATGACATAGAGACTGCCTTAAAGAAATGTAAAAATTCAGAAATAAACATCATAATAGGGGACTTCAATGCAAAAGTAGGAAATCAAGGGGATAGATACACAGTAGGAAACTATGGTTTAGGAGAGAGAAATGAAAGAGGATACAGACTAGTAGAGTGGGCAAAAGAACAGGAAATGATTGTAGGAAACACCTGGTTCAAGCAACACCCTAAGAAAGATTATGGACCTGGAGGAGTCCTGATAGCAGGATTAGAAACCAGATTGACTACATTCTCATTAGCAGAAGATTTAGAAACGCGCTAACAGTAGCAAAAAACAGTTCCCAGTGCTGATTGTTATAATGACCACAGATTACTCACAGGAACATTGAGGATAAAGTTGAAGAAAGTCAAGTATATAACAGGAAACACTAAATATGACTTGTGTACATTGAGTAATGACAAGGAAATACAAAACAAATTCAACATAGAAGTACAGAACAGATTTGAAATATTGTCTGATCTAGAGATCCTATTCCAGGATGTGGATGATCAATGGGAAATGTTAAAGAATTCAATCAATGTGGCTGCAGAAACAACTATTCCAAAATTACAGAAGGTGGGTCGTAAGAAATGGATGACTGAGGAAATTTTACACTTAATGGAAACAAGAAGACTCAACAAAAATAATTTTAAAACAATGTTTTCCTGTAGTGAATTTGAATAACGAAAACACAAACAATAGATTGCCAGGCAATAAATCGTGCAATCTATTGTTTGTGTCTTCGTTATTCAAGAATAATTTTGTCAAATATGAAGAAATATTCACAGACAAGTCAGAGTATTATGTAGGAAGGCAAAAGAATTATGGCTTGATGAAAAGTGCTTAGAAATTGAAAAATAACACAACAGTCAAAATACCAAATTAGTGCACAAAAAAAATCAGGAACTTACTAATAAAAGAACAAGTACATCAACAGGGTGTATAAAAACTAAAGATGGCAAAATCATAATAGAAAAAGATCAGATTCTACATGTATGGACAGATTATGTGAAAGACCTGTATAATGATAACAGAGAGGAACAGTATGCTATTAGATTTAATAATGAAGGACCAGAAATTTTAAAGATGGAGGTTCAAAATGTTCTTAAGCATATGAAAGCTGGTAAGGCCCCCGGTGCAGATAACATCACAACAGAAATGATTAAAGCTTTAGAAGAATTTGGACTAGAGCAAGTCACTAGACTGCTGAACACATTATATGATACTGGAGATATACCTTCTGAATTATGTAATTCTGTATTTATTGCAATCCCAAAGAAATCAGGAACCTTAGAATGTGATCAACATAGAACAATTAGTATAATGAGTCACATCACAAAGATTTTGTTACGAATTATCATGCAAAGAGTGAGGAAGAAAATACAACCTGAAATAGGGGAAGAACAATGTGGGTTTGTAGAAGTAAAGGGTACAGTAAATGCTGTGTATATGCTGCGAACAGTTATTGAACGTGCTTTAGAAGTAAACAAGGATATACATCTTTGCTTTATTGACTACACAAAGGCTTTTGATAGAGTTAGACATGTCAACATTGTGGATATGCTTGCAGATCTACAAATTGATGGGAAAGACATTAGACTTATAAAAAACATATATTGGAAACAACAAGCTGCCATAAGGATTGATAATGAAGTAGGACAATATCAACCTATTAAGAGAGGTGTTAGGCAGGGATGTGTAATGTCTCCAGATCTTTTTTCCCTATACAGTGAAAATATTTTCAGAAATGTAGAAGACCTAAATGGAATCAGCATTGGAGGACGAAACATAAATAACATTAGATATGCAGATGATACAGTATTGATTGCAGACAATGCACAGGATCTGCAACAATTAGTAGACGCTGTTGTTGTACACAGTGAGCAGCTGGGGTTGGAATTAAATTGTAGGAAGACACAGGTTATGGTCGTCACTAGGAAGCACGAAGCACCACAATGTAATATACAAGTAAATGGGAATATTCTTCAACAAGTGAATCGGTTCAATTATCTCGGAACAGTCATAACATCTGATGGCAGATGCCTTGAAGAGATTAGAACAAGAATCGCCATTGCGAAAGTAGCCTTTAGCAAGATGAAAAACATTCTGACCAATAAAATGATGTCAATTGAAACGAGAAAAAGAGTGTTGAGGGGATACATAGAGCCTGTTCTTTTGTATGGATGTGAAACTTGGACAATGTGCAGTCAAGCTGAAAAACATCTGATGGCTGCAGAAATGTGGTTTCTGAGGAAAATGCAAATAATACCATGGACAGATAGAAAAACCAATGACCAAGTACTACAAGAGACAAATGGAAATCGTAGATTGATTAGAGAAATTAGACGTAGACAGTCAAAAATTTTGGGACATGTTATGAGAAGAAATGGACTGGAGAACTTAGTGACAGCTGGCAAGATCGAAGGGAACAGACCAAGAGGAAGACCGAGAGGAAAATACCTGGATGGCTTGGCCACATGGCATGGACGAGACAGGAACACTGAGCTGATCCACGACTCTGGTGATCGAGTGAAATGGCGAATCATGACCGCCCACGCTTTCCAGCATGGCACATGATTGATTGAGTGTTTACACACTAATCTGTGGTATACTTAGTGTAATGTATAGTAAATGTATGATGATTGCACACTAATCTGTGGTACACTTAATGTAATGTATAGTAAATGTATGATGTTTACACAATAATCTGTGGTACACTTATTGTAATGTATAGTAAATGTATGATGTTTACACACTAATCTGTGGTACACTTAGTGTAATGTATAGTAAATGTATGATGTTTACACACTAATCTGTGGTACACTTAGTGTAATGTATAGTAAATGTATGATGTTTACACACTAATCTGTGGTACACTTAGTGTAATGTATAGTAAATGTATGATGTTTACACACTAATCTGTGGTACACTTAGTGTAATGTATAGTAAATGTATGATGTTTGCACACTAATCTGTTGTACACGTAGTGTAATGTGTAGTAACTGCATGATGTTTACACACTAATATGTTGTACATATAGTGTAATGTGTAGTACATGTATGATGTTTACATACTAATTTGTTGTACACGTAGTGTAATGTGTAGTAATTGCATGATGTTTACACACTAATATGTTGTACACGTAGAATTGTTACATAATAACGTGTGGTATCTATATGACGTTTACATAAGAATGTGTTGGAAAGTAGGGATCACATAATACTGTGCTCCGGTGTATTATGTTTACTTAATGATGTGATATGAAGGTATCATGTTAACATAATAATGTGATGTAAATGCATGATGTTTACATGCTAATGTATTAGAAAAGCTTAATCATGATATAATAATGTGACGTAATTATGTGATGGTGTTTTAACAAGGTATTGTTAGGTTATACTGTTGATATAATACTGTATTGTAAATGTATGATATTTACATAACATTGTGTTATAAATTAATCATATTTTCTGTGACATTTGTTGTACATTTATGATGTTTGCATGATAACGTTTTGTAAATGTAGAATGTTTACATAATAATATGCTATAAATGCATAATGTTTACATAATAATGTGTCGTAAATGCGAGATGTGTATATAATAATGTGTTGTAAATGCGAGATGTGTACGTAATAATGTGTTGTAAATGCGAGATGTGTATGTAATAATGTGTCGTAAATGCGAGATGTGTATGTAATAATGTGTTGTAAATGTAATATGTTGTATATGTATGCTGCGTACATAATGATGTGATGTAAATGCATGATGTTAATATAATTCTATGGTTTATAACTGTTTCTAAGATTCATGTTTCTGTTGTTTAATGCAATTCCTAACTAATTACATCAGAAAATATTTGATTAAATCAGTTTGTTCAAACGGGCACGCATAAAAGTTATTCTGAAAAAATGATTCATTATGTCTTCGCTTGCCTGGTTTAAAAATCATGTTTGTGTCTGAAACGCCTGAATACTCCCATCTGATAAGCTACGTGCAAACACCAATTAAATGTTGGACATATTTGTGAAATAAGACAGTTGTAATGCCGACTGACTGGATATTTGAAAACACGCAACCACGAGTAGATGTGTTTATTTCTTCTCTCGCTTTAAACTCCTGCGTAGTCCACGCTGGACTGATGTTTGCATGTGGACTAGCATTCCCTATTACCTGTGCCCCTCGCCATCAGGCGAAACCACTCTGGCTTCCGAGGTACTTGTAATGTAGGTCCCCAGGTCAAAGACAAGAAGCCAACAACTGCAATTGACCGGTCTAGGGGTTGAACGCACTACTTCACCACCAGCACACCGGAAGTGTCACAGCTAGCGTTCTCAACTAGTCGACCACGCTGACTTCCATCAGGTAGATGATACAAATATTCTCAGGCAAAGCCAATCAGACATACCATTTAGCCAGACATGGCATGTTTCTGCTGTTGCTTAAACAGTCGCTTAAAAGTTGAGAGAATCGACTTCATTGCACCTGGTTTTATCCCATATAGCTCGGTCTCTTTCCACACAAAGCTCAAACTGCGTAGCTTCAGTGATAACCCCTAGGCGTCTCCGAGAAAAATGCACCCGTGAACCGAAAGACGTAGCCCGGAATGGAACCCACAACCTTCGGAGCGCGAGGCAGACGGCTGGACCACTTCGTCATCGGGACTGTCTTGTTTGTTTATACTGTAATACAGGTCATGAACCTTGGAGAAAATAGATGTACTTTTTTCATCTATCCTACAGCTGTTTAGTCTGGACACAAATATGACGTATATTGAACACGTCAGGCAGCAACATAGCTGGATATTTGACTGTTCCTGGATTTATTTTAAGCAATTCGGATGGTGGAATAATATACATACAGACCTATAAGCACTTGGAATCAGCGACTGCCAAGAGAAGGTCAACCAGAGAGACGAATGGAGACGGCTTGTATCTGCGGCAAAGAACCTCAGAATTCTGAGCGAATGCTGAAGAAGACGAAGAAGAAGAGGGAGACGAAGAAGAAGAGGGAGACGAAGAAGAAGACGAAGCAGCAGCAGCAGCAGAAGGAGGAGGAGGAGGAGGAAAAGGAGAAGAAGAAGAAGAAGAAGAAGAAGAAGAAGAAGAAGAAGAAGAAGAAGAAGAAGAAGAAGAAGAAGAAGAAGAAGAAGAAGAAGAAGAAG
>JACEFZ010008488.1:380000-385000 GCA_014155875.1 Cepaea nemoralis
CACCCTCTCGATGGCTGGTTACCGCAATTGCATTATCACCCAGTCAGATCAGTAGTACCAGCTTCACGCATCTACGTCACAGCAATTTGAAAAAAAATAATAATATGGTTCTTGGAACAAAAACCATCTA
Source organism: Cepaea nemoralis (assembly GCA_014155875.1). Taxonomy (NCBI): domain Eukaryota; kingdom Metazoa; phylum Mollusca; class Gastropoda; order Stylommatophora; family Helicidae; genus Cepaea; species Cepaea nemoralis. The sequence goes on from JACEFZ010008488.1 coordinate 380,131, forward strand.
GCCAGACTGAAATACGGCTTTATATAAGTCGTATAAAACACTCCAACCCTGTCCTTACATGGCCAGGAGTTATTGTGTTGGTATACAATGTTGGCAACACTCCGCCATGCCCAGTAGATGCCTGCCTGTGGTGTCAACACTTTAACAACAACATGTTATATTACACACAACACATTAGCATATACATTTCAAATTATGGCCCTTTGTGTGAAAATGTACTAACAATAAATGAAAGGGAAATAATTTTAACATTAGTGAAACACAATAATTTACAATAACTATTTAATTTCTTAGTGTCATTGCTTGACGTTTCTTCATATTAACGAGAAAAAGTCGGTAATATGAATACGTTAATCAAGATATGATTCTAAGATTACATTAGAGAAATAAATAAACACACAATTCGTGTATTCAATTTTATAGAATCCTAAACATTTTAGAATCGTCAAAACTTTTTAACCTTTTATATGTTGTCTGCTATTTTTGTTCTAAATTTCTAATTAATCCGGAAGTACACACGAGCACTAAAATCAGCTGATGGTAAAGCTTGTAGAACACACCTGTTCCGGTTTGATGTAGTTTAAGGAAGGAACAATGTTCTCAAAGTTCGTGTTGGATGTTGTTACACAATCTTCTGGATTACGATCGAATGTTCATGTGTTAGATGTTTCAGTCGAACATTAAAGATTTCGGTTCACTGCAGAGGTGTAGAAAAGTCGTCACTGTTCAGTTTTTACTTTCACACTCGTAATTAAAATGTTCCTGGAAGATTCAACACGAAGTTATCACTGTCACGCTGGATAATTCGCTTCAGGTAAGTGCGAATGTGACACTGTTCTTGTACGTAATATATACAGTTAATAAAGTTCGCTTTCTACCACATACTGCACATTTATACACGACAATCACTACATGAACTAGTAAAATAAGAACACTATATATAATGGGAGTAATCCCTATCACAATATTGTAGACATTACACAGCTTTTTGTGAATGAAAAAAAAACACTATTCACTGCTAAATGGCTGTGTCGGTCTGAGTGTATTTCTACATACTGCACTCAGACATTGGTGCTCACTGGGTCGGTCGGACAACGTGACAAAAGATCGGCAATTGAATTGGTTCTGCCTGGGATATGTCGAACCTCAAAGCTATAATCTTGAAGTTTCAAAGACCAACGCGCTACCATATGGTTCGATGGCACACCTGAATTCAACCATCGTAAGGGGCTGCTGTCCGATTCTACGATGAAATGGCGTCCTAGAAGAAATCTAGATAATTTTGTAATACCTACTACTAAAGCTAGGGCTTCCAATTGAGGAATGGACCATGCCCGCTCTCGGGCCTTCAGCTTCCTGGATACAAAATAAACGGGGTGGAGAATGTTGTTATACTCCTGCAACAGGACTGCTCCAATCGCCACGGAGCTAGCATCTGTGCGTAATCTGAAAGGTAAACGGATATCGGGCAATTTAAGGATAAGATTATGTTCATTCTTATCAGAAAAACATGATAGCACTTTATGAAATGCGATTTTTAGGCATTGATCGTGTACAATTTTCTCTGGTTTATCTTTTGTTAGTAGATTAGTAAATACCTCGGTCAGTTCAGAAAAATCAGGAATAAACTGCCGATAGTAATTTATTAAGCCCAACAAACTTCTGACTTGTTTTTTAGTAGTCGGAAGTGAGAGTTTTAGTATCTTGGACACAATTTTATCGTCTGTCGTGACAAAGCCATTGGATATTTTGTAACCCAAGAATGATATTTCCTGGTAGGCTATGTCTACTTTTGCAGGCTTCACTGTCAGTCCGTGCTGTCTGATCCGTTCAAATGTTTGGTCTAATGTCTTAATGTGCTCCGTCATTGTCTCTGTGTGAATGCATATGTCGTCAATATAGCAGATTATGTTAGGAATGTCTATTAGAAGTAGTCGTGTCATACGTACGAATGTGGCTGGGGCGTTAACGAGCCCGAATGGAAGTTTGCACCATTCGTACAGTCCCCAAGGTGTGGCAAATGCTCTCAGATGTCTGCTCTGTTCGTCTACCGCAATCTGCCAATAACCCTTCGTCATGTCTACAGTCGTAAAGAACCTAGCGTCTGTCAGTTCTGTCAAAAGATCGTCAGTGTTTGCCATTGGCTCAAGATCTAGAACAGTTATTTTATTCAGTTTTCGGTAGTCGATGCACAGTCTTATTGTGTTGTCCTTTTTGCGTACTATGACCATGGGAGATGAGTAGTCTGATTGGGATCGTCTTATGATGTTATTTTTCTCTAAGTTGATGATTTCTTGATGTAAATGTTCTTTGTAATGTAATGGGATGGTGTATGGTCTGCATCTAATGGGTGTGTTTGATGTGAGTGCGATGTGATGCTGTACTAATTCTGTTTGTCCTGGGTTGTTGGAAAAGATGGTGTTGTACTGTTGTATAAGTTGTTTGCACCTGTCTGTGTCTGCTTGAGTTAAATTTGGGTTGATTTTGATCTCCTTCAAGCAGTCTGTCGTGTCTAATGCAGGTGTTGGAATTTCGTCACTAGCATCGTCGTCTTCGTGATCTATTATCACTGTACAAGCTGTTGTATCGTCTTGTTCGTCGTCTCTGTTGTGGTATGGTCTTAGCATATTTATGTGAAATATTTTGTGTTTGTCTTTTATAAGGATCTCGTAGTCTACCGGTGAAATCTGTCTTGTCACTTTAAAAGGTCCCTGCCAAGAATCAGTCAGAAGGTGTCTGTCACTAGGTAGCAGAAGAAGAATGTCCTGTCCAGGTGTCAATGTTATTGTCCTGTTACCTTTGTCAGCATACTGTCTATAAGTAGCACCAGATAGTTTTAGTGCATTCTTTGCAATAACACAAGATTTGATGATTCTTTCACGCAATTATGTCACATATAAGTATGATGATATGGGTTTAAGTACTGGTGTAGAGTCAGTTAACATTTGGTGGTAAATGGTCAATGGGCCACGTGGTTTGGCACCATAGATAAGTTCAAAAGGAGAGAAACCGGTACTAGCATGTGGTACCTCGCGATAAGCAAAAAGAATAGCTGGTAGATATACATCCCAGTTGTTGGGGTGTTCTTGCGTTACTTTTGCAAGCATGTGCTTAAGATCCCCGTTAAACTTTTCTATTACTCCGCTACTGTGAGGATGGTAGGGGGAATTGAAACACTGCTTCACTCCCAGCATTTTGGTGAAAGCTTGGGTGGATGCGGCAATAAACTGAGTGCCCCTATCAGATTGGATAGTATCTGGAAAGCCTATCCTAGAAAAAATATGGAAGAACACTTCCATTATGTCATTGGCAGTTATGTTCTTTAACGGAATAGCTTCTGGCCAGCGACTACATTGATCAATGACAGTTAGAATAAATTTATTCCCTCTAGTTGTTGTATGACTAAGAGGGCCCACTATGTCAACCGATAGCTTTTCAAAAGGTCGACTGGCTAAGTCGGTAACTTGTAACTTTGCCTGTGGGTGTTTACCTTTTTTAACCAGTTTCTGGCAGGTGTCACAACTTCTGCAATATTCTTTAATGTCATTGCAAAATTTTGGCCAGTGAAATTGTGTCAATAACCTTGATCTGGTCTTAACGTATGCCATATGTCCTGCAAGAGGTATATCGTGTGCAAGATGTAAGGCTTGCTTGCGATAACTAGTTGGCAAAACAGTTTGCTCTGTGGTATCGTCACCTCTGGTGTAATACCTGGTGAGTATGTCATTTTTCATAGCAAAATGCCATTTTGCATTCTTGGTTACTTTTGGCTTTCGGCCGATCAGGTCAAAGTATTTTGACAATGAAGGATCAGCTTTTTGGGCTGTTACAAATGCTTCCTTCATGGTGTTAGTAGGTAGTGAAACTGTGCTGAGTAATTGTATAGCCTCAGTTTGATTTACTTCATCTTGCACTCTAGCAGTAGCTCTTGTTACTGCGTTCACACACTCAATGATATCAGATGATGATGATGGAACAATAGTTTCAATGATGTCATGAGAACTTAGTGCTACATTAGCTACTTTACAATCAATAGGTGGTGTGACATTTTCAATGATGACATTTGATGGTGATGTTATGGTATCATCATTACATGAAGATGTTATGTCATGAGGTTTATCATTTACCTCAGGTAAATTACCAATAATTATATCACAAACTGGACTGGTTAGTGCAGCGCACTTTACTTTCCCAGTGAGGAAAGGTGTTTCAATATATGCCCATGCTAATGGGTATTTCTCAATATTGCCTGAGAATGTTCTACATGTTACGTGCCTGCCTGTGTAGTCTGTAGGCATTATGAACGTTCTTTTCAGGCCAATGAGTGTACTTCCTGTGTCGCGAAGGACTGTAGCATATTTGCCATTTACATATCCGTGATGGATGTTTATCCTGCCTTTTGAACCTACCACCAAATTAGCTTCTTCATTGGCAATAGGGATGGTATGACCGCATGTTAAAATACCATCTTCATAGAAAGTATTACAAACAGAGCATTTGTTTGCGTTGAATATGTCAAAAGCCTGTGCTGAGTTCACAGGATGTTTCTCTGGCTCTTCTTCTTCAGACGCGGAACTATCAAACAAGGCGGCATTTGCTTTCTTGGTCATATGCCTGCCCTCACAATTTTTCCGATGGTGTCCGTACGCCTTACAGAGGAAACATTTACTCAAACTTTTGAAGGATTTACGCTCCTTATCTTGTTGATTTACCCTGTGTAGTAGGTAAGTCTGGTAGCGAGGGTTTTTATCACACATCTCACTCTGATGATGAGAATATTTACAATAATTGCAATGATATAACTTCTCAGAGGTAGGCCTACGAGGTTTCTGCCTACTATAGGGTTGTTTGTCATAATTAGCCGCTGCTA
>JACEFZ010008488.1:390000-748783 GCA_014155875.1 Cepaea nemoralis
CTCCTACGCATCGCCTTCCATATTGATTCAATACAGTGACAGCAAATTACATCCGGTACTTTACTCCAACAGAAAACTAACAGGTACACATTTTCAAAAAAATGCCCAGCAACGGAATTAAAAGCCATTTCATTAGTCGAAGCAGTTAACAAGTTTTGTAAATATTTACTAAGTAGAAAATTATGTGTATTGTCCGACTACTGAAAGTCTTTAAAGAAGGATATCTTAAAAATTCAAATGAAACCGCATATAATCTTTGCTACTAAATTACTTTGACTTCTCTATCTCACACATATCTGAAAACAAAACCAAAAAAACTAATCTAGCAGACTTACTGAGCAGGCTATAATGCCAAATGCTAAAACTGACAATTGAAGGAAAAATCCTGAAAATTAATTGTACAAACCAACATTGATATTCATCATGTAATGAGGCACAATCAGCAGTGCGCTTGAACAATTGACATACTTCGAACCATTGGACCAGCCGCATACGACCGTTATGCAATGCACTTATCACATGTAAATACTTTAATTAAATCATTCATTATATGTTATTGTTACATTTCACAGTATTATCCAATTCAAATTTAAATTGTTTCAGATAATTGCTACTAAAGACTTTCGTTTTGTAAAAAAAAAACACATATTGGAATCAACAAGATGCCATAAGGATTGATAATGAAGTAGGTTAATACCAGCCTATTAAGAGATGTGTGCGACAGGAATGTGTAATGTCTCCAGTTCTTTTCTCCCCATGCAGTGACAATATTTTCAGAAATGTAGATACGGGGGACATACTATCAACAGCATTAGATATGCCAATGATTCAGTATTGATTGCGGAAAATCAGCAGAATCTGCAACATTTAGTAGATGCGGTTGTTGCACACAGTGAACAACTAGAGTTGAATTAAATTGTACGAAGACTCAAATTATGGTCGTCACTAGGAAGAAGGAACCATCACATTGTAATATACAAGTAAATGGGAATATTCTTAAACAGGTGTATCGGTACAATTATCTCCGAACTGTCATAACTTCTGATGGTAGATGCCTTGAAGAGATTAGAACAAGAATCGCCATCGCGAAGATAGTCTTGTGCAAACATACCATGACCAATAAAACGATGTCATTTGCGACGTGAAAAAGCGTATTGAACATGTACATTTGTATGAATGTGACGCGTGGACAATGAACAGACAAGCTGAAAAAACATCTAATGACTGTGGAATTGTGGTTTCTGAGGAAAATGCAAAGAATACCATGGACAGAAAGAAAAATCAATGAGCAAGTCCTACATGAAACAAATAAAAACCGTAAAGTGATTAGAGAAATCAGACGTAGACAGTCACAAATTTTGGGCAATTTATACGAAGAAATAAATTGAAGAACTTGGTGAAAACTGGCAAGATAGAGAGGATAAGAACAAGGGGAAACAGAGAAGTAAATACCTGAATGGCTTGGCCACGTGGTATGGCCGAGACAAGAACACCGAACTGATGCATGCCTCTGGTTATCGTGTAAGATGACGAAACATGACATCCCACTCTTTACGTCATGGCACATGATGATAATGATACGATTGTAGTTACTCTAGAACCTTAGAGAAAACTGTTCTACGCAGTAATGGGATCCCTCATAAAAGATCATTTACGCAATACGCTGTGTGCAGTTTAGTGGTAATACATCGTCACACTTTCATGTATATTGTTGTTGTTCATGTCAGTGAGTAACTATAATTGGTACGACATATATTGACATTCCCATACTCATTAGGGCCTCCTAGAGTGTAAATATACCTGGAATATTTCAGCTGGTGCGGCAGTCACACTTTCCATTTTCTATTCCAGGACCATTTACGACTTTTTATTTCAAGTTCAGCCGCCCCCCCCCCCCCCCCAACCTTTCCTCGTTGTTTTTTTTATTCTTTTCTTTACTGGCTTGCTTTATTATTGCATCAGTACACTGTCTCCTAATTCAACCACAACCACTCACACCCATTCACAGACTCAGTTGCACATTCTATAACACATTCCCTCTCTCTCTCTCTCTCTCTCTCTCTCTCTCTCTCTCTCTCTCTCTCTCTCTCTCTCTCTCTCTCTCTCTCTCTCTGTATGTGTGTAGATGTGCGGGTGTTTGTCTGTGTGCAAAAATACTTAACATCGATTGTAAGCTGAGTGTTCTTAAAGTGTGCGGGAATGGCCCATTTCCATCCTACTCTTTGTTAATACAATAACACTGCCCGGAATGACACTGGCGTGAGATGATCACTAGCTACATGCCATTACACCGAAGGGCGGAAGCCCGGCCGACGCTGAATCCTTAAAAAAAGAAGAAGAAAACCAAAGCAACTGGGAGCGGACACAACGTTTATATTTGACCTCCGATCAAAAATATCTTAAGAATAACAGCAGTCATAAGCCGGAGCTCTTCTTGTTATTGTAAAGCCAGACAGACAGATGGGTAGACAGAAAGCTAGGCTGGCAGACATGCATATAGGCAAGCATACAATACTCCAGACAAAAAAAAACAGACACATCGATAGACAGACATCAGACAAACAAGTAAACAGGCAGACAGACGTGCATACTGGCTGACAGTTGGACAAAGAGACAGCCACACGGGCAGACATACAGAAAGACGGACACACAGACAGACATAAGGACAGACAGATATATAGATAGACAGATACTCACCACAAGAAGACTGTGAAAAGCCTCATGGTGACCTCAACCACGCAGTCACAGAACTCCAAGACTGATTTGCCTCTTTCACCCATGCGTCCTAGCATGACACCAAACAGGATGGCGAATGTGCATATGCCCAGAACATTCGGTTTCCCTGTTCCGACATCGGACAGTTCTGGCACTTTGTGTCTCTCTATGATTACTGGGATAAGAGTTTCAGTCATCACTATTACTCACTCATACATGTGTGTGTGTGTGTGTGTGTGTGTGTGTGTGTGTGTGTGTGTGCGTGCTTATATGTATATAGAAACGGTTTATTTGTGTGTAAGTGAGTTCTCCCGGCCAGATAGATTGTTCTGGGCACTGTGTGGCAAATTGTCAAGGTTCATATTTAGGTCACCCAAACAGTTTTGTTCTGGGTTTTTTATTACTAAATACGTATCTCAATCAGATGCATAGCAGTAAAGGGATATTTGATCATCAGAACAATATCAGAGTAAGTTCTTCCGCAGTATATGGTGCTAAGTGTCTTGTTCTTGGTCCTTCTCAGGTGAAGGTGTTCTGTCAATACAGTAAACTACGCTAGATGTTGTGGAAAAAAACAGTCTATCAGTCGTACCAAGGCTCTCTCCTCCGGGCCTACACCACGAAACAACAGGCCGATCCTTTCATTAACCTACCATCCCCACAATATTGCTGCCAAGAATATCCTCCTTAGGCATCTATCTATTCTCCAGGCAGACCCGATCCCTCGCGATGTCTTTTCAGAGGCCCCTCTGGTGGCTTACAGGCGGGATCGTAACCTCAGGTTTGTGCTGGTTCATAGTAATCTACCCCACCCTCATACGTCTCTTCTTGGTACGATGGCTTGTCTTCGATCACGTTGTAATACTTGCCCATGTGTACTTCAAACCCAGAGTCTGGCATTCCCCAAGACCACTTTCTACATTCGTGAGGGTTTTTCATGTACGAGTGACAACGTTATCTATGTTATCGTCTGCACTTGTTGCGACATAAGATATATCGGTGAGACAGGCTTACGTCTTGCTGACAGATTTAGGTAACACCTATATGATATCAGCAGTGGTGCCCAGAAACCGGTGCCCATGCACTTCAACAGTTCTGACCACCGTGGCGTGGCGGACATACATGTCACGGCGCTCAAATCGTGCGCATCTGACGAACTTGATCGCAAGACGTTGGAAGACCGCCTCATCTTCCAGTTGGGGACACTCTCCCCTGACGGCCTTAATGTCCAACACAGTTTCATTTAACTTCCAACCTCCCCCCCCCCTTCTCTCTCTCTCTCCCTTTTTTCCCCGCGGCTGTATAGCCCACTAGAATAACGTGATAGCGTATCTTTTACAGAGCGTTGCCATCATCCCTAGCATTACTTTTGCCGTTAGTGATTTTTTGGCAAGTTTGCGTTCGGTTGTTGTCATTGCTTTCTGAGCGACCGTTACTCATGCTATCCTATGCTAACCAACACAGGGCGTACTGCATTCCAAACGCCCGCCAACTGGGTATGCGGAATGGCGAACTAAAACATTCGCCACAGAGCCGGCTTTAGTTCACTGCTAATTCACCCTTCACCGTTCGCCCACATGGGTGTTCTCCCCCCCCCACCCACCCAACCTCCCCCTGTTACCCATCGATCCTTTTCAATCCTCACATCCGGCCGTCTCCACACTCATCAAACGGCTAGCGCTTTAGACACATACCAAGACAGGATTCAGCTAAGTAACCTCTGTATTTTCAATGTAATGATTATTTTATTAGTTTGGTGTCTGTGTTGTTTTGTTCTCTGCTGACGAAGGCTTTGACCGCAACGTTCATTTTGTTTCTTGTAATCGTGTTCTAGTAAAGCTAACAATCTACTTATCGTATTTTGATAATTCATTAGATGTTGTGGATGGTGGTGTACCTCTCTTTACAACAGTTCTAGACAGTCATGCTTTGTTACACGTAAATATTGAGTTCTTAGAAACATATGTTCTCTTTTGGTGCAACCAATGTATAATACTCTTCTCTAACACTTATAGTCACTGGCGCGTTTGTGTTTCTCAGCTGATTTGTTAAATATCCACCAGAATGTTGTCATAAGAAATACGCTCTCAGTACATTGACTTTAGATATTGTATAAAATGTGTGCATATCCTTTACAGGACACCGCTGTCAACATCAGCATCTTTCAGCTGATTGTTGATTTCCTGGCAAGATTACGCTCAGTAGTTTGCCATTGCTTACTGAGAGGCCGGCTCACATACACCGTAAATTACCGACGCGATTCGAACCACTGCTGATTCTCACCGTCCTCACGTTACTTACGAGAGTATACGAGATTACGGAGAAAAGTCGCTAACCGCTAGGCCAGGAAGCCGGCATTTATTGTATATGTTTTATTAAATAAATGATTCAACTGCCTTAGTTTTTGCACAGCACTTCTTGTTGTTCCGTTAATTTATTATCTTCCTGTTCTGCTTTCCATATACTGTTTACGCTGCACATGTTTGTCACGTCCGTCAGGTCAGCACATTCTCTCATCATCTGTCTCTTGTGATTAGATATTGGCTTGATGTGGCACCAAACCTAACTGTATCTTGATGTTTGTGCCACATAGTTTGGTGGCTTGTGGAATTTAACCGTTTTGTTTATTTACATTCACGTGTATTGAATAAAGGCTATGCATTACTGCTGTCCACCTCCCCCCAACCCTCACACTCCCTCCCCACATGGTACGATAATTTAGCTAGACCTGACGTTTTGTTCTATACCGAGTGTCTCTAGATACTCCTTGATGGATACTGTTGGTTCTTTTTTCACTGTCTAATACATAAGCATTGAGTTAGTTTTTTACTCAAGCAACACTAACGTTGACTAGGGTTTACAAAAGAAGAAGGAGAAACAAATAACACTTTAAATATAAATCCGCAGTTTGTCCACTACATAATCGTTCACATATGCATTAAACGACGTATGGTCACAGGCCATTATCTGCACATATGGGTTGACAGTTCCGTTTTTGTGCTGCTCTAAAGAGTTACATATCTGTGTGTGTACCGGCCATCTTGGGTTAGGAATGTAAACATCATCATCATCAACTCGTTGCACTGTTTCGTCAAGCCTGTGGCTCAGTACAAGTAGTTTTAGAGGTTTGCTTCCCCTAGTCCTTGGCTATCCCCAGTCTACCTACAAGGCAGCAGGTTTGTGGATGACTTGGTCCGGTCCCTATCCTTGGCCTGTCCTACATGAGAGACCCTACCAGTAGCTGTGCTACCGTCGGCATAGTTCTTGAGGTCATTTGGAACCGCAACGCCTTCTACCGCTACACAACAGATGAAGACTGGATAACTAATTTGTCGAGTTAGTCTCGCATTACAATTGTCAAGTATTGTAAATTATAGTTTGCCGGGTTCGTTGCAATTCAGAAGCTGCATTTTTCTTTCCAAGTTCATTGATATTACTTTTATTTGCCCAGTCGGCTGTTCTCATGTGCCAGTGTTGAGAGCCGCGGAAGCTAAGTGGCTAACTCGATCAGAGATATGTATTTCACTGGTTGGGGCTTCCAGTTCCATCCATGTTGAAATTGGGACCAGAAACTTTCCTCATGAATTAAAGGTGGCTTGAAGATTTGTCCACGTCATCCTTCCAATTTCGATCGGTTGAAAATATGGGCCCAGCACCAAATACCATATACCCTTCATAATGTCCACATGGTTCTTTTAATCATCCTGACCTGCTGTCCGTGTTCTAAATTTGTAATTTGACACAGGTCCACATGAAACTAGTGTTGAGGGCGAGGTAGATTAAGTCCGCGAATTGTATTGCCAACATGTGAACATACAATGATCAATGTTACAAAGACACCACACACACACGCGCGCGCACACACACACACAATCACACACACATACACACACACAAACACTCACACACACACACAATCACACAAAACGTACCTGTTTCATTCAGCTCGGTTGAGTTGGTCATGTTGACTGTCAGCGTCACCTCCACGTCTTTCTCCACAATTTTCTCTTTAGTTCGGTACTGGAACATGAATACACAAGACATCAACACCCAATCTCTTTAGTTGGGTACTAGAACATTAATAGACAAGACATCAACACCCAATCTCTTTAGTTGGGTACTGGAACATGAATACACAAGACATCAACACCCAATCTCTTTAGTTCGGTACTGGAACATCAATACACAAGACATCAACACCCAATGTCTGTAGTTCGGTACTGGAACATGAATACACAAGACATCAACACCCAATCTCTTTAGTTCGGTACTGGAACATGAATACACAAGACATCAACACCCAATGTCTTTAGTTCGGTACTGGAAAATCAATACACAAGACATGAACACCCAATCTCTTTAGTTCGATACTGGAACATGAATACACAAGACATGAATACCCAATCTCTTTAGTTCGGTACTGGAACATCAATACACAAGACATCAACACCCAATCTCTGTAGTTCGGTACTGGAACATCAATACACAAAGCATCAACACCCAATCTCTTTAGTTCGGTACTGGAACATCAATACACAAGACATCAACACCCAATCTCTGTAGTTCGGTACTGGAACATCAATACACAAGACATCAACACCCAATCTCTTTAGTTCAGTACTGGAACATCAATACACAAGACATCAACACCCAATGTCTTTAGTTCGGTTCTGGAACATGAATACACAAGACATCAACACCCAATCTCTGTAGTTCGGTACTGGAACATTAATACACAAAGCATCAACACCCAATCTCTTTAGTTCAGTATTGGAACATCAATACACAAGACATCAACACCCAATCTCTTTAGTTCAGTAGTGGAACATGAATACACAAGACATCACCACCCAATCTCTTTAGTTCGGTACTGGAACATGAATACACAAGACATCAACACCCAATCTCTTTAGTTCGGTACTGGAACATCAATACACAAGACATCAACACCCAATGTCTTTAGTTCGGTACTGGAACATCAATACACAAGACATCAACACCCAATCTCTTTAGTTCAGTACTGGAACATCAATACACAAGACATCAACACCCAATCTCTTTAGTTCAGTACTGGAACATGAATACACAAGACATCAACACCCAATCTCTTTAGTTGGGTACTGGAACATCAATACACAAGACGTCAACAACCAATCTCTTTAGTTCGGTACTGGAACATAAATACACAAGACATCAACACCCAATGTCTGTTGTTCGGTACTAGAACATGAATACACAAGACATCAACACCCAATCTCTTTAGTTCGGTACTGGAACATAAATACACAAGACATCAACACCCAATGTCTGTAGTTATGTACTGGAACATGAATACACAAGACATCAACACTCAATCTCTTTAGTTCGGTACTGGAACATGAATACACAAGAAATCAACACCCAATCTCTTTAGTTCGGTAATGGAACATCAATACACAAGACATCAACACCCAATCTCTGTAGTTCGGTACTGGAACATCAATACACAAAGCATCAACACCCAATCTCATTAGTTCGGTACTGGAACATAAATACACAAGACATCAACACCCAATCTCTTTAGTTCAGTAGTGGAACATGAATACACAAGACATCACCACCCAATCTCTTTAGTTCGGTACTGGAACATGAATACACAAGACATCAACACCCAATCTCTTTAGTTCGGTACTGGAACATCAATACACAAGACATCAACACCCATTGTCTTTAGTTCGGTACTGGAACATCAATACACAAGACATCAACACCCAATCTCTTTAGTTCAGTAATGGAACATCAATACACAAGACATCAACACCCAATCTCTTTAGTTCAGTAGTGGAACATGAATACACAAGACATCACCACCCAATCTCTTTAGTTCGGTACTGGAACATGAATACACAAGACATCAACACCCAATCTCTTTAGTTCGGTACTGGAACATCAATACACAAGACATCAACACCCAATCTCTTTAGTTCGGTACTGGAACATCAATACACAAGACATCAACACCCAATCTCTTTAGTTCAGTACTGGAACATCAATACACAAGACATCAACACCCAATCTCTTTAGTTCAGTACTGGAACATGAATACACAAGACATCAACACCCAATCTCTTTAGTTCGGTACTGGAACATGAATACACAAGACATCAACACCCAATCTCTTTAGTTCGGTACTGGAACATCAATACACAAGACATCAACACCCAATGTCTTTAGTTCGGTACTGGAACATCAATACACAAGACATCAACACCCAATCTCTTTAGTTCAGTACTGGAACATCAATACACAAGACATCAACACCCAATCTCTTTAGTTGAGTACTGGAACATGAATACACAAGACATCAACACCCAATCTCTGTAGTTCGGTACTGGAACATCAATACACAAGACATCAACACCAAATCTCTGTAGTTCGGTACTGGAACATGAATACACAAGACATCAACACCCAGTCTCTTTAGTTCAGTACTGGAACATGAATACACAAGACATCAACACCCAATCTCTTTAGTTCAGTACTGGAACATCAATACACAAGACATCAACACTCTATCTATTTAGTTCAGTACTGAAACATCAATACACAAGACATCAACACCCAATCTCTTTAGTTCAGTACTGGAACATGAATACAGAAGACATCAACACCCAATCTCTGTAGTTCGGTACCGGAACATCAATACACAAGACATCAACACCCAATCTCTTTAGTTCGATACTGGAACGTGAATACACAAGACATCAACACCCAATCTCTGTAGTTCGGTACTGGAACATCAATACACAGGACATCAACACCAAATCTCTTTAGTTCAGTACTTGAACATGAATACACAAGACATCAACACCCAATCTCTTTAGTTCAGTACTGGAACATGAATACACAAGACATCAACACCCAATCTCTTTAGTTCGATATTGGAACATGAATACACAAGACATCAACACCCAATCTCTGTAGTTCGGTACTAGAACATCAATACGCAAAGCATCAACACCCAATCTCTTTAGTTCGGTACTGGAACATGAATACACAAGACATCAACACCCAATCTCTTTAGTTCAGTACTGGAACATGAATAAACAAGACATCAACACCCAATCTCTTTAGTTCGATACTGGAACATGAATACACAAGACATCAACACCCAATCTCTTTAGTTGAGTACTGGAACATGAATACACAAGACATCAACACCCAATCTCTGTAGTTCGGTACTGGAACATGAATACACAAGACATCAACACCCAATCTCTTTAGTTCAGTACTGGAACATGAATACACAAGACATCAACACCCACTCTCTTTAGTTCGGTACTGGAACATCAATACACAAAGCATCAACACCCAATCTCTTTAGTTCGGCACTGGAACATCATACACAAGACATGAACACGAACTCTCTGTAGTTCGGTACTGGAACATGAATACACAAGACATGAACAACAAATCTCTGAAATTAAGTACTGGAACATGAATACACAAGACATCAACACCAAATCTCTGTAGTTCGGTACTGGAACATGAATACACAAGACATCAACACCCAATCTCTTTAGTTCGGTACTGGAACATGAATACACAAGACATCAACACCCAATCTCTGTAGTTCGGTACTGGAACATGAATACACAAGACATCAACACCCAATCTCTTTAGTTTGGTACTGGAACATGAATACACAAGACATCAACACCCAATCTCTTTTGTTCGGTACTGGAACATGAATACACAAGACATCAACACCCAATCTCTTTAGTTCGGTACTGGAACATCAATACACAAGACATGAACACCACATCTCTGTAGTTCAGTACTGGAACATCAATACACAAGACATGAACACCCAATCTCTTTAGTTCAGTACTGTAACATCAATACACAAGACATCAACACCCAATCTCTGTAGTTCAGTACTGGAACATGAATACACAAGACATCAACACCCAATCTCTGTAGTTCGGTACCGGAACGTGAATACACAAGACATCAACACCCAATCTCTGTAGTTCGGTACTGGAACATCAATACACAAGACATCAACACCCAATCTCTTTAGTTCGGTACTGGAACATGAATACACAATACATCAACAAACAATCTCTTTAGTTCAGTACTTGAACATGAATACACAAGACATCAACACCCAATCTCTTTAGTTCGATACTGGAACATGAATACACAAGACATCAACACCCAATCTCTGTAGTTCGGTTTTAGAACATGAATACACAAAGCATCAACACCCAATCTCTTTAGTTCGGTACTGGAACATGAATACACAAGACATCAACACCCAATCTCTTTAGTTCGATACTGGAACATGAATACACAAGACATCAACACCCAATCTCTTTAGTTCAGTACTGGAACATGAATACACAAGACATCAACACCCAATCTCTGTAGTTCGGTACTGGAACATGAATAAACGAGACATCAACACCCAATCTCTTTAGTTCAGTACTGGAACATGAATACACAAGACATCAACACCCAATCTCTTTAGTTCGGTACTGGAACATCAATACACAAAGCATCAACACCCAATCTCTTTAGTTCGGCACTGGAACATCATACACAAGACATGAACACCAAATCTCTGTAGTTCGGTACTGGAACATGAATACACAAGACATGAACACCAAATCTCTGTAGTTCAGTACTGGAACATGAATACACAAGACATCAACACCAAATCTCTTTAGTTCGGTACTGGAACATGAATACACAAGACATCAACACCCAATCTCTTTAGTTCGGTACTGGAACATGAATACAGAAGACATCAACACCCAATCTCTGTAGTTCGGTACTGGAACATGAATACACAAGACATGAACACCCAATCTCTTTAGTTTGGTACTGGAACATGAATACACAAGACATCAACACCCAATCTCTTTTGTTCGGTACTGGAACATGACTACACAAGACATCAACACCCAATCTCTTTAGTTTGGTACTGGAACATCAATACACAAGACATGAACACCAAATCTCTGTAGTTCAGTACTGGAACATCAATACACAAGACATGAACACCCAATCTCTTTAGTTCAGTACTGTAACATCAATACACAAGACATCAACACCCAATCTCTGTAGTTCAGTACTGGAACATGAATACACAAGACATCAACACCCAATCTCTGTAGTTCGGTACTGGAACACCAATACACAAGACATCAACACCCAATCTCTGTAGTTCGATACTGGAACATCATTACACAAGACATCAACACCCAATCTCTGTAGTTCGGTACTGGAACATCAATACACAAGACATCAACACCCAATCTCTTTAGTTCGGTACTGGAACATCAATACACAAGACATGAACACCCAATCTCTTTAGTTCGGTACTGGAACATGAATACACAAGACATCAACACCCAATCTCTTTAGTTCGGTACTGGAACATCAATGTTGTTTGTCCATCAAGAATGATGATGACCATTCATTTCATCCAGTGGGGTTGAAGGTGTGGAGCCGTGGGTTCTAAGATGGCTGATAAGGCCTATTTTGGCTCGAAATGTTCTTTGACAATGTGGACAAAGAATGCTTGACGTCTCTGGAGGAGGATTTCCTGCAGTGGTTTTTCTGTCCTGCCTTTTCTTCACAGCTCTTGCAGTCCTGGTTGCCTCACATATAACTGCACCTTTGCGCAATGATGCACGCCACGAATTTCGGTCTCTGGCTGCAGCCTCCCAGGTGTCATGATGAATTCCAAAAGCATTCAGTGAAATTTTCAGAGTGTCTTTAAGACGTTTCCTCTGGCCACCTTGGGAGCGTTTACCACAACGCAGTTCGCTGTAAAAAATTCGTTTAGGGAGCCTGTGATCTGGCATGCGAGTCAAGTGACCAGCCCAGCGAATCTGATTCTTCATCAGTAGAGTGTGGATACTGGGTATGGATGCTCTTTCTAGGACTTCAGTGTCTGGAATCTTGTCTTGCCATTTAATCTTCAGTAGCTTCCTTAGGCAGACTGTGTGGAAGTGGTTTAATTTCCTAGCGTGTCGCTGATAAACAGTCCAGGTTTCACAAGCATATAGCAGTGTGGATAATACAACTGCTTTGTAGACTTTTAGCTTTGTTTGTAGGCTTATTCCAGTTCTGTCCCATACATTCTTGTACAGTCTGCCAAAGGCTGCACTGGCCTTGGAGATTCTTGCATTCACTTCGTCATCGATTGTGGCAGCTTGTGACACGGTGCTGCCAAGATAGGTAAATTTGTCCACAACACTTAGTCTATGATCATTCACTTTGATATTCGGCACAGTGTGATTATTCCCTGGAGCTGGCTGGTACATAACTACAGTCTTCACCAAGTTGATATTGAGCCCAAAGTTGGCACAGGCATGTGAGAAAGCTGAAACATTATGTTGCATGTCCGCCTCTGAGTTGGCGTATAGAGCGCAATCATCAGCAAACAGGAGCTCTCTGACGGTGCCACTGTTAATTTTGGTTTTAGCTTTCAGCCTTCTGAGATTGAATAACTTTCCATCCATACGGTAGTTGATGTCTATTCCAATGTCGTCGTTCTCGAAGGCATTCATCAACATGGCTGAAAACATGAGGCTGAACAGTGTTGGTGCCAGGACACATCCTTGCTTCACTCCATTGGTGACAGGAAAGGGTTCAGACAGCTCACCATTTTCCTGTACTCTTGCCTGCATGCCGTCATGAAATAGCCGCACTATTTGGACAAACTTTCGTGGACAGCCATATTTTGCCATAATCTTCCACAGTCCTTCTCTGCTGACTGTATCAAAAGCCTTGGTAAGGTCAATGAAAGTGGAGAACATTTCGTAGTTCTGTTCCTGACATTTCTCTTGCAGCTGCCTTGCAGCGAAAATCATGTCAACAGTTCCACGTTCTTTTCTGAAGCCACATTGACTCTCAGGAAGAAGACCTTGATCGAGATGGGCTGTGAGGCGATTGAGAAGAATTCTGGCGAGTATCTTCCCTGCAATTGAAAGCAAGGAGATGCCTCGGTGGTTGTCACAGGATTGGCGGTTTCCTTTACGTTTGTAAAGGTGGACTATTGACGCGTCCGTAAAATCTTGTGGCATGGTCTCGTTCATCCATATGTTTGTGAAGACTCGGTGAAGCTGCTCTGTTAGGACCGGCCCACCTGCCTTGTATATCTCTGCTGGGATGGAGTCAGGACCAGGTGCCTTGCCGCTGGAGAGTTGCTGGATGGCTTTGTTTATTTCCACTATGGTTGGCAGGTCATCAAGAGTCTCATTGGTGGGAACTTGAGGAAGGCAATTGATGGTTTCATCATCGAAGAAGGAACTTGCATTTAAGATTTTGCTGAAATGCTCTGCCCAGCGTTGGAGGATTTCTTTCTTATCGGTGACCAATGTTCCCCCGTCTGCACTGAGGAGGGGAACTATGCCTGGTGATGAAGGACCATAGACCGCTTTCAGTGAGTCGTAGAAGTTTTTCATATCGTGTCTGTCAGCAAAGCCCTGAATTTCATCAGCTTTGCTGCTCAGCCAGGAGTCCCGCATGTGCCGAAGTTTCTGCTGCACTACTCTCTGAATGTTCTTGAAAGCATCTTTTTTTGATGTTGACTTTGGGTCATTCAAATGTGCCTTGAGGAGAAGATGTTTCTCGGCCAGCAATTGGTTGATGTCTTCGGAATTTTCATCAAACCAGTCTTTATGCTTTCGGGGGGCTGGACCCAGGATTTCCATAGCAGTGTTGTAAATCGTGTCCTTTAGGGCTCTCCATTCTGTTTCTGTATCCTGTTTTGCTTCAGCATTGGGCTTGAGGCGGTCTTCCAGCATATTTTCAAACGACTGCTGCATTTTCTTGCTGTTTAGGCGGGTGACATTTAGCTTTGTTTGCATTTTTGCCCCTTGAGGACGCCGTGGTGGCCTGATGTGGATGTTCATTTTCGAGACAATGAGACGATGGTCTGTCCAACATTCGGCACCACACATGGATTTTGTCACTCGAACGTCTTGTCTGTCACTCCTCCTGACGATTACATAGTCAATTAGGTGCCAGTGTTTCGAGCGAGGGTGCATCCACGATGTCCTATTTCTCATGGGGAGACGGAAAATTGTGTTCGTAATCAGGAGATCATGTTCGGCACATGTCTGAAGGAGGCGGAGTCCATTGGTGTTACAATTTCCGACTCCATGCTTTCCAATAATGCCACTCCAAGAGGTGGTGTCCGTGCCTACTCTGGCATTGAAATCCCCAAGGAGTATAAGTTTGTCTCCTTTGGGAACAGATGTTAATACATTGTGCAGGTCCTCATAGAACTTATTCTTGACATCATCTTCGTTGGTCATAGTTGGTGCGTAGACACTCACAATGGTTGCGTGCTTCCTTCCATTCAGCAGAGGCAACTTCATGGTCATGAGCCTGTCGTTTACAGCCTTTGGAAATCCAGCTAATTTGCCGACCAGGGCCGACTTAATGGCACATCCCACACCGGATTGGCGTCTTTCCTCGCTTTTCCTTCCACTCCAGAAAAATGTGTAGCCGGCACCAATTTCACAGATTTGGCCTTCTTCTGCAAGTCGTGTCTCGCTCAAGGCTGCAATGTCGATGTTGTACCTGCCCAGCTCTCTCCCAATCAGTGCTGTTCGTCTCTCTGGACCTGACGCGCCGTCTCTGTCAAGTAGGGTGCGTACATTCCAAGTTCCAATTGTTAAGGGAATATGGTTTACTCTTTTAGCTTTGCTTGTTTTATCTTTCTTTGTATGTCGACCGCAGTTTAGGGTACCCACCAACCGCGGCTAGCTGGTTAGGTAGTGATGAAGCAGACAATGTTTAGGGCACCTTTTCTAGCCCCTTCCTCATGCTATGGAGGTGAGCAGTGTGTTCCTATAGAGGGCTGCTCAGTCGCTCAGGGGGCTGCCGAATCCCACTGCTGCTCCGGTCAGTAGAAGACGACCATATGGCCTGAGCCGCCTGTATGCAGGTCTGCGACTACGGCTGCCAGCGTACCCACGCCTGCCGCTTTGCCGCTCGCCCATCGCCACAGGGCTTGAAGGTGATATGTGACGTTGGATGAAGAATGACTTGCGCGATGACTTGGATTAAAGTGAGGAAGAGTTGCGCAATTCGTCGACCTCACTCTCTCGCCTGAGTCCATCTGAGTCCAGTGGCAAGACAAGTCGAGACGATTGGAGACGAATACAGGTGCAGTGGATGACCAGGGCGCTCTACGTGCCTTGCCGTGCTCATTACGTTCCACAACGCTTTGCAGGTAAACGCCGTCTTGCCCGTTGAATCAGGAATGATTTCTTCCGCGCAGTCTGCCGAATCCTGTCTTCACATGCTGGTTAGGCATACCCTAGTTTACCTCTTGGTTTGACACCAAATTGGATACCCATGCCTGGTTTAGCCAGCCTCTCACAGCTGTTGCCCGGGGGGTGACCGCTGTCGCATGCTGACAGCTACTAGGAGCCACAGGCACGAGCTGGGTGTCAGACTTCGACCAGTGGGGGATGGGTCCTGAAAGGACATGAGAGCCATCCTTACCAAAGGTGCTACCAATGCCTGACACCCCGTACCCCTCACTGGAACATCAATACACAAGACATCAACACCCAATCTCTTTAGTTCGGTGCTGGAACATCAATACACAAGACATGAACACCCAATCTCTTTAGTTCGGTACTGGAACATGAATACACAAGACATCAACACCCAATCTCTTTAGTTCGGTACTGGAACATGAATACACAAGACATAACATTGTTGATTGTCCGTCTATGATATTGTAAGTAAGATCATCATGCTTCCCATATCTCTCCATGGTCACATTGTTCGTGATCATCATGTGTCATGCCCATAAGAGTGGGCGGTCATAGTTGGCCATCACACACGTTCACCAGTCTTGGATCGCCATCATACACGTTCACCAGTCTTGGATCGGCATCACACACGTTCACCAGTCTTGGATCGCCATCACACACGTTCACCAGTCTTTGATCGCCATCACACACGTTCACCAGTCTTGGATCGCCATCACACACGTTCACCAGTCTTGGATCGCCATCACACACGTTCACCAGTCTTGGATCGCCATCACACACGTTCACCAGTCTTGGATCGCCATCACACACGTTCACCAGTCTTGGATCGCCATCACACACTTTCACCAGTCTTGGATCGGGACTGTGTTCTTGTCTGGCCAAAATATCCCAACATGTAATCTCCTTGACCTTTGCTTGCCCTGCCCTTGCCCTGCCCTGGGCTTGCCCTTACCCTTCCCTTGCCAGGAAATGTTTTGAGAAGTAAAGGCGCGGGCTTGATTCTGACATCATCCTTCAAGCGCGAATCAGTAGTGATTACATGCAGCACCATAGTGCAAACACGTCTTAAAACCTACACATATCTTTTACTTTATTTCTGACTTCCACTGGCTCTTCTCATTATCTTTTCCCTTTGTAATTATGTTAGATAAGGGGATACATAAGTGTGGACAAAAGTGGAAGTTACAAGCCTAATATTATATGTCTTGCTAATGGGTAATTTAACATATAAATGGTCACATACGAGATCGATTTATTTGGTTGTTTCGGGATTTGAGATTTAAAGATTGAGCACAACCCACAACTGGCAACGCTGATCGTATTCCGGTACGAAACTAAGGCCTTGTCCACGTCAATTTGGAAGTACTAGACTCGAGTTTCGCTCTCGTTTGAGCTCGTAAGTAGTATGTGTGTGTGTGTGTATGTGTGTGTGAGTGTGTGTGTGTGTGAGAGTGTGTGTGTGTAATTAAGAGTATGGAAACACAGAAAGCTATGGCAAAGGCCAACTACTGAGCGTAATCTTGCCAAGAAATTCACAACAGCGGTAATATACTTATAATATACTTATATATACTTATTATAATATACTGGTGTTGGCAGCGATGTCCTGTAATAGGATATGCGAAAACACACACACAGACAGAGAGAGAGAGAGAGAGAGAGAGAGAGAGAGAGAGAGAGAGAGAGAGAGAGAGAGAGAGAGAGAGAGAGAGAGAGAGAGAGTGACAACCAACCGCTGCAGTTTAAGCTATCCACGCGCTCTTTGTGAATTAGATTCTAATATGTGAGTATAGTAGTTAACTACAAAACTCTCTGACACTGGTTAAGCGACACTGGACATTATGTTGAACTCATATATTTATTGACCAATCGGCACTCAAGAGGTTATGTCCGGTCGCGTTAATTTCCATAGTCTCGGTCAAAGCGAACACCTGTGATTTACAAGCGTGTGGAGTTATGTCCTGATTATCTTGCATGGTACCACTAGAGCTGGAAATGAGATAAAAAGCTTACATAGCTTGCTCAACAAAGTGAAGAATAACATATTAACCACAAATGTTACATATCACGGAGACTTCATGAAGTTGTTATAAGCCTTTGCCATCTATGATGAATGAGTTTATGTTTGCCTTGGTAACATGTGGATTCATTTTATACTAGACAGAATATTGCCAATCTGTGGTTCAACTCAAATTGCGCGAGGTCCTAAGCCTTTCGCACGTGGAAAATCGACTGCTATGAATCCCAAGAAGCTCAGTTTCTTTTGGTCGTGCAGTGTTAACTTATTTCTTGTCCATCTGATGATGCTACTCGCATACTTATTGTGAAAACTTCTTTTCAGCTTTTTACTGTGCACCTCTTCCTATGTTATTTATGTCATTCATGAGTTATGGATATTTTCACATGTATAAAATCTTATTTTGTTTTATAGTGTCCTCAGTTAGTAAACCTCTTTCTGAGCAGTCCTTTCCAATTCCTTTAGCTTTGTAAATCCTCCAAATTCTGAAACTTACATTTCGAAGACATGCAGTCCTGTCTTGTACCACATACATAGGCAGCTGGACGCAACTCTTCTTTGGTCTGCATAATTGTACTGTCTTTCGACGTGAAAATGACCACCCCACTCGTCACGTGATCACTGGTGTATACACATATGTGGCAAGCACCATACACTCTACAAGCCTGGTAGCGTTATGCAGGACAAGTTACTTGTTGTACTTGCTATTTGCTGTGTGCGTCACAACAGACTTCGTGTCGGTGGAATGCACATTATTGAACATTTAAGACGGTTGGCTAATAAAGACAATAAAACACAAAAAACTGAAATATTTTGATCACTTTAAACGCCATGAAACTTTGGAGAGAACAATCATTGAGGTGTATATGCCCGGGAAGAGAAGAAGAGGACGGCCAAAGAGAAGAGATGTGTGCATGATGTGGCAGATGATCTCCACATAGGTGTATCGGACAGGAGACATCTTGTTTATGACTGAGATGTTTTCAGGACGCTTGTTATGGGAGCGAAGTTCTGCAAGGGACATGCTACTGAATGAAATGAATGGAATACACATTTGACAGTCTGCACTCTCTTATGATTTTTGTTTTGCATTTACTACCTGAAGACCCCACACTGAGAACCTTCGTTTTGAGTATTGAAAAGTTTCATTATGCTTACAATTGGTAGATTACAATCTCATCTATGAACAAGCAGTGCATGTGGTCGCAATATGAGAGCCGTTGGACCGTTTAATGATTCTATCCATCCAACTGAACATTTAATTAGAATTTCACGTCACATAAGAAGCTTTGATCGGCTTACTGGCGTCATCTGTGGCGAAACACGCTATTACAGACTGCTCTGTTTCTGGGCATGGACTGGCATACTTGTTCAGCATTACAACACACTAACGCTTTTTGTGAAATCTTCAGCAACAAGTGATTCTATATTTCCAACTCTGACTTTTAGATTTGTGCATCTGAGATATGTGTTGGAATTAGAGGTACTAGCCAAGCTATTTCAGTACGTTACCAGTCATAGAGTTATGAAGCTAGGATTGTGGACAGATACATTTATCACGTCCTGTTAATATAAGTGCTCATATGTGTTTATTGCATTGTTTCCTACATCAATAGAATTTGCAATAACCAACTTGGTAAAGCCGATCTTTTAACTTCAACTGCATATAAGCAATTAAAACGGAAGAGGACTCCTGTACTAAACTTGAACAAACTAGATGTGATTTCACCTCGACTTTCCACTGGCGGCAGGACAGACGGCAAACAAGAGCCATTGTAAAGAAGCAAAGCTTACTTTGGAGGGTGAAGACAGACATGCTTCGTGCAGAGTGGCATGGTTCTTTTCGAAAAGCAAAGATAGGGATCATCCGTTTAATATGTTCCTTAGTACGTGTTGGTGTGTTGGGGAACGAGCAGGCGGACAATCTGTCTGGGTCTTCACTGTATTCGGGAACATTTCCTTAGTGTTGACGAGCAGATAGATCATCATGACCCGGGGAGAATGGTGCAACCAGAGGATCTGGCCGACACTCAGAGAAAAGACCAGGTGGACACATAATCAGACTGCAGCTATTACTATGGGGATCTTCGCTGGCTGTTGAATATGAGAACGGAGTACGAAAAGGAACGTATTACATTCTGTGATATCCATTCGTGACTCAGCGTAACTCAGTTTTGGAAAAATATCACGTATTCAAAGAGTTAATTAATAATTAATATCTGCACTGAGCGATATTTTCGTGGCTTATTGCATCTGAGAGCAGTGCATTTTTGAAACACGGAAATTCAACTCAGAATCGAACACTGACCAGTGTGTTTGCTATCCAGTACGCTATCCATTTCGTTATAATCATAATCATCAAGTGCTTTGCCGGCTGGCGTGGACGATCTTGCCTCTCCACAAATTGCTGTCTCAGACGTCAATGATCAATTTGTGTGCTGAATCCTTTCCGTGCCATGAAACAAGACTCAAGAAGCTTCTCAAGCTATCTTCCTCTGTCTCCCTTTCCGAAAATCTTTCCTGTTGTCGCAACATGTTCTAAATTTTGTCTTCTCATAATGGGCTCAACAAATGGTGACTGCTTCTTTCTGATGTTTGTGATATGCTGTCTTTGCGACTCAGCTTCCCTTAAAACATCCAGTTGCTCATCTTGGTTATCCAATTAATTTTCAGCATTCTTCTATAAAACCACATCTTCAAGGCTTTCATTGATATTTTTCGCCCGTTTACGTGTCCAGGATTCGTAACCGTATGTTACAACTGGTTATATGTAACATGCTAGAACCTTTTTTCTAATTTTCAAGGACTATGACTTATTGAACAAGACGTTATTCATCTAGATAAATGCAGTTTTGCTTGTATTATTCTGCTCTTTATTTCAGTGATGCATCTTCCATCTGATGTTATCCAAGTGCCCAGATATTTGAATTTCTTTACTTGCCCCAAAATAAAGTCCTTTACTTTAATTGCACATTTTGGCAAATTACTTAAATTGCACAATTAGGCAAAGACTTCTGTCTTTCTATTATTCAAACTAAGATCCATTTAAAAAAAAAAAAACATTTCTACAACCAGTCTATCTATCATTTGCTGTGGATCATTCTGACTTGCTGCTATCAAGACGATGTTTTCAGGTTAAAGACATTGGAATAGACATCAACTGCCGCATGGATGGAAAGTTATTCAATCTCAGAAGGCTGAAAGCTAAAACCAAAATTGACAGCAACACCGTCAGAGAGCTCCTGTGTGCTGATGATTGCGCTCTATACGCCAACTCAGAGGCGGACATGCAACATAATGTTTCAGCTTTCTCACATGCCTGTGCCAACTTTGGGCTCAATATCAATTTGGTGAAAACTGTAGTTATGTACCAGCCAGCTCCAGGGAATAATCACACTGTGCCGAATATCAAAGTGAATGATCATAGACTAAGTGTTGTGTGAAAATTCACCTATCTTGGCAGCACTGTGTCACAAGCTGCCACAATTGATGACGAAGTGAATGCAAGAATCTCCAAGGCCAGCGCGGCTTTTGGCAGACTGTACAAGAATGTATGGGACATAAATGGAATAAACCTGCAAACAAAGCTGAAAGTCTACAAAGCAGTTGTATTATCCACACTGCTATATGCTTGTGAAACCTGGACTGTTTATCAGCGATACGCTAGAAAATTAAACCACTTCCACACAGTCTGCCTTTGGAAGTTACTGAAGATTAAATGGCAAGACAAGATCCCAGACACTGAAGTCCTAGAAAGAGCGTCCATGCCCAGTATCAACACTCTACTAATGAAGAATCAGATTCGCTGGGCTGGTCACTTGACTCGCATGCCAGATCACAGGCTCACTAAACGAATGTTTTACGGCGAGTTGCGTTGTGGTAAACGCTCCCAAGGCGGCCAGAGAAAACGCTTTAAAGACACTCTGAAAATCTCACTGAATGCTTTTGGAATTAATCATGACACCTGGGAGACTGCAGCCTGAGACCGAAATTCGTGGCGTACCTCATTACGCAAGGGTGCAGTCACTTGTGAGGCAACCAGGACTGCAAGAGCTGTGAAGAAAAAACAGAACAGAAAAACCACTGCAGAAAATCCTCCTCCAGAAACGTCAAGCATTCTTTGTCCACATTATCAAAGAACTTTTCGAGCCAAAATAGGCCTTATCAGCCATCTTAGAACTCACGGCTCCATACTTTCAACCCCACTGGATGAAATGAATGGTCATCATCATTCTTGATGGACAAACAACACTTAACAAATTGTCCAGTGATGAGTAGGCATTGTGACCCTAAGTACTAGTAGCAATTTAATTGAATTTCATCGAATAGAATGTCTCCTTGTAACTTTACTCCATATCTTGAGTGAATTAGTGTCTATGTTAACAATGTAGTTTGTCAATGAAAAGTATATATGTAATTAATATAACTTATAAGTTTAAACCAACAGGGAAATTACATATCTTGCCGCCACAGAATATTTTATATCCGTCACCAGTTGTATATGCGTGTGTTGCATGTAATAGGTAAATGTGTTTATAGCTGGGCAAATCACTGGAGTATGTAGGGTCTGTATATGATATTTCCACTGAATTTGAGATATTTAGTATATGACAACTGTGCTACATGGAAAGCCAGAACAGGCTGAGAGTATTGCAGTAGAAGAAGGTCAGTTCAAACAACATCACATACTAATATTTTGTGATAGTAGTGTTACAACTGGATAGGATGGTAACGTGGATGATTTGATGATACAACATTGATTGTTGCTATTAACAATAGAAGATATTACTTCCGGTCCAACACGAAAGATAGGCGGTTGAGCTGTTAAGGCCTCTGAAGTGTTTATGCTTGTGGCTACAGTTTAATTACTCATTTTTCTCATGGTAGACTATTAGTCCATGGTTCCGTCGCCCAACTACTGAGTTAAATGCGTAGAGCGATACCATGAGTTGTGGATTTCGTGGAGTGACTTTACATATGTCCGCGGTTGTTTGTATCATAAACTGCATGTTCAGAAAAGTGGCAGCCGGTCGGTTGCTGAACAAACTGAGTTAGCCTTATGTAATAAGGCGTGGCTGTTGGGTTCTAGCGCCGCTTCCATCGAGGAAGAACTGTAATTTTCGTGGCAGATTTTTATATTGGTATTCTGGCAGCGGCATTATGCTTAGTACCTGTGTGGGCTATTGGTGTGTCGAGACTCCTGTCTGTTCCACTTTCACATGGGGCAGTGAGGAGCATTTTATCCGATATTTACAGGCACAGAAATGGAGCATTATGGGGCGACCCTTTACCGTAAAGTTGGAACAGCGACTAACTAAGTAATAGACTATTTAATTACCATCAAGAATTTAAATGTGGAAATAAAGGAATTTATTACTCAAATATGCATTATGATTCATGTATGTGTGGATTTTGTAATACAGATATATTGCTTTTATGTTTCAGGAGTGGGTAATGACTAATGTCAGAGATCACCTGAATTTGTGTTCTTGTTTAAATTTATTGTGTTACCTTTACTTTTGTTAGTGTTGCAATTGTTGGTGTCTGTCTCCCGTGTTAAAGTGTTTTATTTTTGTCAGTGTCAAAGTTCTGCCTGTTTAAGTGTTACATATTTTATTAAGGCACGCTTTTGTTAAGTGTCATATTATACTCAACTCAGGTGTTCAGTCATTCGATTGTCGTACCAGGAGTACCCGACATACTTGACCTAGAGGGCAGATGAATGATTATTTGCTAGAGAGCACTCATTGTTAATGTTTGATTTTAGACTGCAGTTGTCTGTAGTGTTTGGATTTATCCTTCAGTGTTTGTATGACATTTAGTTGTTCCTGAAATCGTATAATTTGATAAATAAAGAGCTTTTTGCGTTGTACCTGAATTGTTAGTTTAATTTGTTTAAGTTTAGTTTCTTCATTTACTGTTTCTATTACAGCCTGACAATTTAATCAACTGATCAGGCGGGGATATAAACGCTTCATTTCAACCCCTGTTTCTAGAATTCTGGAACCGTCTCTGTCTTTTTACTTTCCCTGTTCTTGTTAGTTGGAAGCGGTGAGAGATCTCCTAACGTTTTTTTTGTTGGCCCGAACGCAATCAGCATTGCGCTCTCTACCTCACATCACCGTTAAGTATAGTATTATTCCCTTTCCTGCTCAGCTTCAATGAGATTCTTCCTTTGATATAAATCTCTGCCATCGAGTATTCGTTTCACCTAAGCATGGCCATTGCTCACTTTGTTATTGTCCATGTAAAGCACTGAGTATCATTTAAACAGTTTTGTTCTTGCCTAAAGCCACATATAACTTATTATAAAATGCATCTATATTTTCTGCAGCTGGTACATATATATATGTATGTGCGTGCGTGCGTGCGTGCGTGCGTGAGTGTGTGTGTATTACAGTAATGTTCTAAAGTTTGTCAAGGAGTCTTACTAATTGCACTCTATTTGAGATTGTCCAAAATACTTTTACTGGATTTGCACTTTGTTGATACCACATTTGCAAACACTACTGTTGTATTCCTTTCCTAAAGAGTAAATATTTATGTCTTTATCTGAACATTTTATGTTTTCCATTTTTTTTTTCCATTTCGTGTAAGTGTTCTGACATTCTGTGTATCAACATGTAAGCTAGTTTTAACATTTCATCTGCATACAGTATCGTGATAACAATCGTATATCACCCGTAGCACATACTGCTCTATACTGGATCAGGCGATTCCATTAGAATATAATATTGTTAACTATATATATCATAATATTGTTAACAATATATATTTTGTTTAACAGATTGTTGTACAAGAGTTAACAAATTCAACAGTGTTTTCGTCTTGCCGTCCGCGGGCCTGTGTATGCGTTGACTACAATAGTCTTTGTCTAAAACAGGTCAGATAATGCAATACAGTAACCAGTTATGTATGGCGCCTCTTACTTACCGTTGCCCGCTCCGTGGCCAAGGTGTTACAGAAGCAGGTCGTAATCCCGCATACCCGCGTTTTCGAAACACAGCTGCGGGCGATTTTGCAGCAGACCGTATTAATTTGGTTTTTTTACGAAATGGTATTACACAGGAAATCGATTGGGGAAGCCTTTGAGGCCATTAAAACAGCTAATAAATAAACACACATAGTATTGTTTGGCGCTCATGTAGTTACTATGCTGAAATACTAAACTATAGTTACCGACCGGGATTCGAACCTGTCATCCCCAAATGAGGACAGCGCCTCACTGCAAGAACAAGTGTACTTCTACGCATGACCAACTAGAAACCTCGACAAAGATGTCTTCATTAGTCAGGTCTTTCATACAGATGAACCTACAACTATTGAATACGGACATAATTCCTATCAAACCATTGAGATAGCACCATACAGATGAACCTACAACTATTGAATACGGACATAATTCCTATCAAACCATTGAGATAGCACCATACACATGAACCTACAACTATTGAATACGGACATAATTCCTATCAAACCATTGAGATAGCACCATACACATGAACCTACAACTATTGAATACGGACATAATTCCTATCAAACCATTGAGATAGCACCATACACATGAACCTACAACTATTGAATACGGACAGAATTCGTATCAAACCATTGAGATAGCACCATAGATCTCATAATTTTATATTAAACCAGCATCAGTTAAATAACACATGCAAACACTGTTCCAAGTTTCTATTCCCCTGTAGTCCTGGTGCCAGATCAGGAATCCCCAGAATAATGAATGACACTTGTTGCTCCGCCATAATCGGATAATACTGACAGGTATACTAATAAATCCATTCAGGCCTGGATCTCAGTTAGCCTGTTACAGTGTAAGTCTTCTTTTTATTTTATTTTATTTTATTTTATTTTTTATGTCATGGGTATTTCGTTTGAGACAAATTCTGCACATATTGAGTCGCAAGCATTACATATCTATTTTGGCACAACGCTAGTCATGGGTGTACTTTTGTGTTGTGCAGGAATGCGACCCCAAATTTCCAGGTTAGCATCCCTGAGCGACCACGGCACAGTTGCTTGGAATACCCAAAGCATAGAATGTTTGTTTCCAAACGACCATTCATCAACTTGTGTATCTAGACAATGTCGCCACTGCCTTCATTTGTATTTGGTAGGCTATTTTTCATGCCAGCTATCTAATTTAGACGAACATGAGAAAGTGACATGTAATTTCGAAATGTTACAATATATACAGACATGACTGACCGATCTAACGCAGAGTATGGTTGACACACGACTTTTGGTGACATGAATAATGGTCATGTTCATTGTAAAATAAATATACGTGGTGCATATTCATTAACTCAGGAGGAGATCATCATGAGAGAGGAGTAGGAACTTTAGTAGAACAAAATTTAGAGAAAAATATTAGTGGATTATGGACTAATAAAGATAGGATGATACTTCTCAAAGTTAAGGCAAGACCTTTCAACACAGTAATTCAACACAGTATACAAAATTCAAGATTGGTGACTCAGCCATGTGCACATGTGGTTTGGCGTCGCAGACAGCAGAGCACATACTCCAGGATTGCCCAAACTACAACATATCCAGTTGGAAGATAAACTCTATGGACCGCTGAATGAACTAAAAAAGACTGTTGGATTCATACAAGAGACAACATTGCAGTTATAAGCATATTTCAGGCGAACGAAAGAAGAAGAAGAACACAGTAATTCTTCAGACATATGCTCCAACAACTGATTATAGTGGTGAACAGCTAGAAGAATATTATGAAGACCTACAACAAACACTGAAAGTTGTAAAATCATCAGAGGGACACAAAAGGTGGAAAAAATAAATATAAGCAGATAGTAGGGCAATATGGTATGGGAAACAAAACGACAGAGGAGACCGGCTGATACAGCTCTGTGAAGAAAACAATCTTATTGTTTGTAACACATTTTTTCCAACATAACCCTAGAAAACTGTAAAAAAAATCCCTGGAGATAGAACAAGAAACCAAATTGACTACATTATGATTAGAAATAGATTTAAAAATAATGTTAAAATTGCCAAAACATACACTGGTACTGATATCAACTTTGACCATAATCTTGTAGTTTTAAAATTACAAATAAAACTTAAAAACCTATTAATAAGGCCATCGAAGACACCTTAAGTAGATATATCGGCATTGAAATAACCACAAATAAGTCAACTATACCTGGTTGAAGTAAAACATAGATATGTTGGGTTAATCATTGAAAGTATGGAACAATATAGACGTGAAAATCCTGAGGATAAAATTAATACAAAATGGGAAAGTGTAAAAACCAGTATACATATTACAAATACCACCATGCCAGTGACGATAAATAAGAGAAAACAATTATGGATAACCGATGAAATCTTGAGTATAATGACTCAAAGAAAGAAAGCAAAGAATACTCCAGAGTGTATATTAATAGATAGAGAAGTACGTCACATGTGCAGAGTTGCCAAAGAAGAGTGGTTGCAGAAACAATGCAAAGAAATGTGGATCTGGAAATAAAACAGAACTTGAAAGAATTACATGAACATATAAACAGATTTACAAAGAAGAAAAAATAATATAAAAGGAAACGGTTGTATCAGAGGAAAACATTGAGAAATGATAATTAATAACACTGACATAATAAAAAGTTGGACAGAGTACACAGAAGATTTATTCTGGGACAACAAGTTCAATAGATCAACATTATATAATACTCAAGATGGACCAAATATATTAAAGGCTGAAGTAGAAAAGGCTATTAAAAAGATGAAAGAAGGAAAGGCTGCAGGTCCTGACAAGATAACAACAGAGATGATAATATCCTTATCCAGCTTTGGCATTGAAACTATCACAGAAATATGTAATGATATATATAATACTGGGTACATCCCCAAGGATTTGAAGACATCCATTTTCATCACACTACCGAAGAAGCCAAGAGCTGTTGATTGTGAGGATTACAGAACTATTTGCTTAATGAGCCACATAACTAAGATACTACTCTTACATGAGATGGAAGTCATGAGCGCTGCAGACATGTGTGAGGTGCTAACATGAGCGCACTGTATTGCCATGGAGTGAAATGAATCACAAATGAGTCGGCAATAAGTTATTGCTGGATGGATTACGACTGGCGATTCTACTACCACTGAGCTATTCTGTGTTGCCGATGGATGAGATGATGATACTCAGTTGCTAACGAATTAGGGCACCTGTGACTGTTGACATAAGTCACTCTACTGTTTCCAGGTAGATAGGGCATATGTAATATTCATGTTCTATTGTTGTTCTTATTTGCCCTGGAGTTGATTGGTAGTAATAATCTTTCTACCTTCTCTAAATCACCACGTATATATCACATAACAGTCAACACTACACTAACAATAACTTCTTCATAACACGACAACTGCATCTGTTTTCACACGGTGTATTCTGTCTTTCTTTTAAAACACATGTCACATCAATGTCACTAAAACAACAATACTTGCACTCGATCTCTATCTTGTATATCTGTCGCTCGACATTCGTCCACAGATTCACAAACGTTCCACCTGTACAAACGTGACAGCCAGATGGACCTCTGCAATGTACCATTCTCCGTCATTTCATTTGCCACTCGTCGTAACTATTTGTCCATGTTTTATCGTAAGTGTACCAGCGATTTTATTAGGTGCATTAAATTTTCGCACATGTGACTTGGTCATCATAGGTATCATATAGCTGATATGTTAGGCATACTCATCCATACACTTTGCCTTGAACTGTCGGGTATATACTCTTTCATAGATACACTTCATACACATATATTCCTACATACATATTCTATACTTTATGATAATATGATGGTATGGCATTTTGTTAATCACTCCACAAAATCACTGGAAAAATAAATATTATTTATTTCTGGCACGCACTTCTATCTACTACCCTTGTAGACGTCGTGTAGCCACAGCCTATGGGAGGGCTGGGCTAACTAAATTAAGAGTTTCAAAAGGTCCCGCGGTCTCCACCTAGTAGTTCCTCATTTGCCTACCGGCAAGCATCCCCGAACCTACCAAGGTTATTACGCCCGAATGAGGGTACGTGCGTGATTAAAAGGTACCATTACCCTCTTTATTATTATTGGTGTTTGGTATGTGGAATGTTTTCCTATAATGTATATGACTTTTCCCTTTGTCTTTTAGGCCATGATTTGAGATTTGCCTTTCTGTTTTGACATTGACCTTTTTCCATTGACTGTCTCCATTTACCTCTGGTGTTATGGACTTAGCTTACTCTGTATATAGTTGCTGCTAGCATAGTTTTCAATACTTCTGTCACCGAATGCTGTTTTAACTTGAGTTGATCAATTCTGCCATAAACTGTGGAAGTGTTCACCGAACTTTCCTTTCTAACTATGTATAATTTCTACATAATCACATTATAACATGATCACTCAATAATATCTAACAAATTTATCTGTATAATAATCTAATAACAAATACATAATACATGAAATAATAATCATCATAACACATTCAAAGCCAATGTTTCACTCATATGTATCAATAGCTATAATCAATAAAATATAACTGCTAGTAATACTCAACATTTATAATTCATTAATAAATGTAACATATTTATTCAATTTCCAAATTGATTTTCAATATCTATAATCTATAATATACAATTCACAGTATTCATCACAAGACATTAATAATAAATATCCAATGATGATACTAATACTGTGTTCATAAAATAATAATAATAATGAATTATAATTTAATTGTACCCTTTGGTATTTTTTAAACAAAATAAAATAAATTTCTTTACTCACTAAATTCATAAATAATCAATTTATATATGATTCCATAACTATCTAATTTAGCAATACTGCTTCTTTTCCAATAAATCATATATTCTACTTACGGAACAATTTCCCTTATGTAACTCCTGTATGGTTTTGTGGCACAATGAATAACAACAAGAAATTATTTAAATATGTTAGTATTATAACTGTACATTAACTCACAATGCCACCATACCTGAGTATGTTTCATATTACTAAACCAGTTTCTATTAACAATCTGCAATGCGAGATCGCCATCAAACAGCGCAAACGGGCTCAATTCGCCGCATGTTAACAAAACCACATTACTTGATGTCAATATTAGTATGGTTTTACCTATCCTCACCATAATTTAATATCAAAATCGTCCGTAAAACCAAAAATAACCCAATATTTCTCGGTATGACATGAACCACTGTTCCCGGTATGGACTACCATTCACCCATTCATATCATTCAAATCAACCAAAATAATCCATCTTGGAGACCAGTCAAACACGCGATACAACCTTTCGTGCGATCAATTCTTGACAAAATGCTATTTACGACTCTCCTTATAAGTCACCATAGTCCTGCCGATAGCCTCGCCGATGCAGCGTCAACCTGCCCATATTGATGTTACCAAAATGAACCACTGCATCGCCAACGCCCCGCCAGGATACAATACGCAACCCCATCTAGTGTGTTAAATAACATCAATCCAAAATTTAATAATTATCATCCAACAAACATTAATCATGCTTGATTTTCCTTCGATCAGATGCCTTTCCCACGACCGCACATGTTTCAATGTGTTCAACGACTACTTAGATGTTACAAAAAACAAAACAAAAACACTACCCCCTAGAACATCGCAAGAGTCCACCATCTCGAACAGAAATCGCGTTCCCTAACAGGTGTTGATCCTTCTTATCAATTCCCGTCAAAACAATTAATGACAGTAATGATAATTGCTAATAACTGTCATGCAAACAGAAACAACTAAATAATTCCGTTATTACTAATTATTAATTTTATAACAATAAATGTAAAAAATGTATCAAGCAAACAACAATAAACCACAATAAATATTAAAATGTCATGCCATAATCATGCAGAAAATCGAAAACATTAAACCTCTCTCTCTCTCTCTCTCTCCCTCTCTCTCTCTCTCTCTCTCTCTCTCTCTATATATATATATATATATATATATATATATATATATATATCTTATATATAAATAAGGATCGTATGTCTGTCTGTCTGTCCGTATGTCCTTTATGTGTTCGCGAACGGCCCATCCGATTGAGATGAAATTTTCTACACGCCTTTCTTTCATTCCAGAGCTGTCAACTGTGATATTTTTTTAGTGTAAAATCGCCTGCTTACTCAGTATTATTTCATTTTTCATTTTTCATTATAATTTCTTATATTTCAGGGGACCTAACTCCGTAAAAGTTATTTCAAGGGGCATAACTTTTCTGTATAACTTATAGTCATATTGTGGCATCGTTTTCAAAGATTTATAAACTCTGTGTCCATAGTTATGTACCGGCATATGAGTTATAATAAATAATGATACAAACTGTAAGGCGTTTTTAAAGTTTTCATAAAAATAATGCACAATGCATAACATTGTAACTCATCTTTATTTGCTTAAGAAGTTACTGTAGTCATGCAGGTGATTAGCAAGCGTTTTCATTAAAAATAATGGATGGTGTGTGGAAGGACATTCTTTTAAGTTACTTTTTTTGTTGTATGAATTTAATGAGAACTTATATGACTACTTATATGAATTAAATGAGATGCTCCCCACCAGGTACTGGGCGAAGCCGGGCAGGGTCAGGCAGACAGACAGACAGACAGACAGATAGTCGGTAACGGGAACGGGAACTTATATGACTACTTATATGAATTAAATGAGATGCTCCACACCAGGAGCTGGGCAATGCCGGGCCGGGTCAGACAGACAGACAGACAGACAGACAGACAGACAGACAGACAGACAGACAGACAGACAGACAGACAGACAGACAGACAGACAGTCGGTAACGGGAACGAGAACTTATATGACTATTTATATGAATTAAATGAGATGCTCCCCACCAGTGACTGGGCGAAGCCGGGCAGGGTCAGCTAGTATATATATATATATGAAGTTTAAATAATAAACAATCAATTACTCAATAGACTTCATACATACAATCCAAATCCTCTATTATTAATATTAATATGCGAACAGTAAAACTCAAACTAAATAAATTTTCAATTCTTAATTGCATGCATCTTCCATCAATAATATATAATAACCAATAAATTCTAATAACTCATAAATCTTATGTTCACATTACTAACTGCGTTTTATTTATTATTACGATATTCATTTATCAGAAAAAAATATTTATTTTTAATAATAATATTTAACTTGGATTTTATAAACTATCAACAACAAATTATATTCTCTAATTTGTTATAAATAATAGTTATCAAAATTGTATGTTTACCATTAGTTAACCATAAGTTATATTCTACCATTATTCTAATGATTAAGCTGTTTATTTACATTAGTTCGGCCGCTATAACAAACCAAACTCTATAAGTAAACTATATAATCTGCTAAAAAATCAATAACTAAATATCTTCACATTAAAAGAAAAATTCAACTATTATATTACTATTACTAGTTCTATATTATTTATTTTTATATTACTAATGTAAAAATTACTATTTTAATATATTTCTATTATAATATTACCAATTATTTAATATATATCAATCAATCAATCATGTGCCATATCGGAAAGCGTGCGCGGTCATGAGTCGCCATTTCACTCGATCACCAGTGTCGTGGATCAGCTCAGTGTTCCTGTCTCGTCCATGCCATGTGGCAAAGCCATCCAGGTATTTTCATCTCGGTCTTCCTCTTCGTCTGTTCCCCTCGATCTTACCAGTTGTCACTAAGTTCTCCAATCCAATCTTCTCATAACATGTCCAAAAAATTTAATATGCATGTTTTAAAATCCATTAATAGATTACTGCAAAATAAATATGTTGTAGCAACTGTATTACTCATTAGCTGTTGTTATTCTAATTCACAAGCAACATTGTTTATAATGAATTAATCTTTCTAATGATTAAAGTCCCCCTTATTTATCTATGATCTTTCCTAACATCACGTTTTCCTATCAAAAACCGTAATAAATTCCAACTCAATACCTTTACATCTGCACGACCTATGTTATAAAATTGTGCAATACTATTTATTTACACTATTCATAATCCGTTATAATACCACTAAATTAATTACTTCACTGCTTAACTAACTATCATTCCTTTGATATACGTTAGCTAATTGTTTTGTTGGCATCCCAAAATGTAAACACGTTCAATAACTAATTTACATATTCAGTTTAATACCACTATATTTCACCTAATTAAACTAAATATATTTGTTAATATTGTTTACATTTTTATAGTTAACTTATATTGTTGTAAAACTATAATGTTATACGCCGCTTAACTGTTAACGTTCGGTCACACGCTGCAATGGAATCGTCACAAATAACATCTACACAATGTATACACACGCTTCCTAATTACACACTGTCACTATTTTGTAACTCTCGCGAGTTTTCTAAAATAACGAGTCTTCAATATCACAATCTTCTCGAATATCCATGTAATTAAATATTAGTTTTATAGTTGAGCACTTAGTAATATTCGCACTTCTTATCACTGTTTACATTGTTCCAATATTTACTATAATTCTTTAACACAATATTACTACTATATTGTACTCACTACACGATTTTCAGTAAACACATGTCTTATTTATAATTTACTCGAATGTTTCTCTGTGGTATTCATTGTCACGATTCTATCAATCGACTAATGTTCATTCTTAATCATGAATTGTTCCTGTGCTGCTGTGTTGACATATGTTTGCTGTC
The DNA here is from genome assembly GCA_014155875.1 of Cepaea nemoralis. Classification (NCBI taxonomy): domain Eukaryota; kingdom Metazoa; phylum Mollusca; class Gastropoda; order Stylommatophora; family Helicidae; genus Cepaea; species Cepaea nemoralis. The sequence goes on from JACEFZ010008488.1 coordinate 423,772, forward strand.
GTGGTTTCCCTGTGTCTGGTTTTACTGTGTCCGTCTCAAGTTGACCATCAGTCTGTCCGCAGGTTGAACTCAGTGTGCGATGAAATGTGACACAGTTTGGTCTCTTGTGAAGAAATTCGCCTGTTCCTGATTTGCTGGTTCTTTAGACATTTCATGTCCATATTCTAACTTGATTACAATGTTAGTATCAATTTCCCATTAAGAAGAATTCCAAGACAATTTCATTTAATTAAACGCCACTGTGTCCCATCAAACTGCTATCTTGAACAAATAATTTCTAGTCTCTGTTGACGTATGTCTTATAACGAATTGTTTAATACACGCTCCATAATTACACTGCTTTTATGACATGTAATGGTGTTATAACGAGTTTTTTAACATACGCCGACTTTTCCATAGATTTCTTGATAGAATAATATTCTTTTACTTGACGTGTCATATGTAAATTTTTCTGCGTTGTCATTTATTCTGTCTGGAATGTTTCTTCCTGTCGCAATATACTATAGACAGGATCTTGTCGTGGGCCTTTTTCACTTCCATATTGTTAACTTTTCTTGTCATATAGACTTATGTTGCAATTTTCGTTTTATTTATCTAGGGTTTATGTCTCCGCGTAGAAAATGTAGCTGCGGTCCCTCATGTTGACATGAGCGAGATAGGCATGAGCGCTGTTGACATGTGTGAGATGCTAACATGAGCGCACTGTATTGCCATGGAGCGAAATAAATCACAAATGAGTCGGCAATAAGTTATTGCTGGATGGATTCAATCAATCAATCATGTGCCATGCCGGAAAGCGTGGGAGGTCATGATTCGCCATTTCACTCGATCACCAGAGTCGTGGATCAGCTCAGTGCTCCTGTCTCGTCCATGCCATGTGGCCAAGCCATCCAGGTATTTTCCTCTCGGTCTTCCTCTTGGTCTGTTCCCTTCGATCTTGCCAGCTGTCACTAAGTTCTCCAGTCCATTTCTTCTCATAACATGTCCAAAAAATTTTGACTGTCTACGTCTAATTTCTCTAATCAATCTACGATTTTCATTTGTCTCTTGTAGTACTTGGTCATTGGTTTTTCTATCTGTCCATGGTATTCTTTGCATTTTCCTCAGAAACCACATTTCTGCAGCCATCAGATGTTTTTCAGCTTGACTGCACATTGTCCAAGTTTCACATCCATACAAAAGAACAGGCTCTATGTATCCCCTCAACACTCTTTTTCTCGTTTCAATTGACATCATTTTATTGGTCAGAATGTTTTTCATCTCGCTAAAGGCTACTTTCGCAATGGCGATTCTTGTTCTAATCTCTTCAAGGCATCTGCCATCAGATGTTATGACTGTTCCGAGATAATTGAACCGATTCACTTGTTGAAGAATATTCCCATTTACTTGTATATTACATTGTGGTGCTTCGTGCTTCCTAGTGACGACCATAACCTGTGTCTTCCTACAATTTAACTTCCAACCCCAGCTGCTCACTGTGTACAACAACAGCGTCTACTAATTGTTGCAGATCCTGTGCATTGTCTGCAATCAATACTGTATCATCTGCATATCTAATGTTATTTATGTTTCGTCCTCCAATGCTGATTCCATTTAGGTCTTCTACATTTCTGAAAATATTTTCACTGTATAGGGAAAAAAGATCTGGAGACATTACACATCCCTGCCTAACACCTCTCTTAATAGGTTGATATTGTCCTACTTCATTATCAATCCTTATGGCAGCTTGTTGTTTCCAATATATGTTCTTTATAAGTCTAATGTCTTTCCCATCAATTTGTAGATCTGCAAGCATATCCACAATGTTGACATGTCTAACTCTATTAAAAGCCTTTGTGTAGTCAATAAAGCAAAGATGTATATCCTTGTTTACTTCTAAAGCACGTTCAATAACTGTTCGCAGCATATACACAGCATTTACTGTACCCTTTCCTTCTACAAACCCACATTGTTCTTCCCCTATTTCAGGTTGTATTTTCTTCCTCACTCTTTGCATGATAATTCGTAGCAAAATCTTTGTGATGTGGCTCATTATACTAATTGTTCTATGTTGATCACATTCTAAGGTTCCTGATTTCTTTGGGATTGCAATAAATACAGAATTACATAATTCAGAAGGTATATCTCCAGTATCATATAATGTGTTCAGCAGTCTAGTGACTTGCTCTAGTCCAAATTCTTCTAAAGCTTTAATCATTTCTGTTGTGATGTTATCTGCACCGGGGGCCTTGCCAGCTTTCATATGCTTAAGAACATTTTGAACCTCCATCTTTAAAATTTCTGGTCCTTCATTATTAAATCTAATAGCATACTGTTCCTCTCTGTTATCATTATACAGGTCTTTCACATAATCTGTCCATACATGTAGAATCTGATCTTTTTCTATTATGATTTTGCCATCTTTAGTTTTTAGACAGCCTGTTGATGTACTTGTTCTTTTATTAGTAAGTTCCTGAATTCTCTTGTGCACTAATTTGGTATTTTGACTGTTGTGTTGATTTTCAATTTCTAAGCACTTTTCCTCAAGCCATGATTCTTTTAGCCTTCCTACATAATACTCTGACTTGTCTGTGAATTTCTTCATATTTGGCAGGATTATTTTTGTTGAGTCTTCTTGTTTCCATTAAGTGTAAAATTTCCTCAGTCATCCATTTCTTACGACCCACCTTCTATAATTTTGGAATAGTTGTTTCTGCAGCCACATTGATTGAATTCTTTAACATTTCCCATTGATCATCCACATCCTGGAATAGGATCTCTAGATCAGACATTTCAAATCTGTTCTGTACTTCTATGTTGAATTTGTTTTGTATTTCCTTGTCATTACTCAATGTACACAAGTCATATTTAGTGTTTCCTGTTATATACTTGACTTTCTTCAACTTTATCCTCAATGTTCCTGTGAGTAATCTGTGGTCACTATAACAATCAGCACTGGGAACTGTTTTTGCTACTTTTAGCGCGTTTCTAAATCTTCTGCTAATGAGAATGTAGTCAATCTGGTTTCTAATCCTGCTATCAGGACTCCTCCAGGTCCATAATCTTCTAGGGTGTTCTAGGGTGGATGGATTACGACTGGCGATTCTACTGCCATTGAGCTATTCTGTGTTGCCGATGGATTAGATGATGTTACTCAGTTGCTAACGAATTAGGGCACCTGTAACTGTTGATATAAGTCACTCTACTGTCTCCAGGTAGATTGGGCATATGTAATATTCATGTTCTATTGTTGTTCTTATTTGCCCTGGAGTTGATTGGTAGTAATACCCTTTCTACCTTCTCTAAATCACCGCGTATATATCACATAACAGTCAACACTACACTAACAATAACTTCTTCACAACACGACAGCTGCATTTGTTTTCACACGGTGTATTCTGTATTTCTTTTCAAACACATGTCACATCAATGTCACTAAAACAACAATACTTGCACTCGATCTCTATCTTGTATATCTGTCGCTCGAACAATCACTGACGTCGACATTCGTCCACAGATTCACAAACGTTCCATCTGTACAAACGTGGCGGCCAGATGGACCTCTGCCATGTGTCATTCTCCGTCCGACCTCGAACGCGGTCCAGACGTGAATGATCTCGCACGGACCTGTAGTCCGTGCTTGACCTTCGCTCAACTTACTTCCGGCAGAGTGGTTCACAATCCACTCGATCTTGACGTCTGTCAATGAAATGTGCAAGACTCTAGGTCACCTGCACATGGTGGTACTTTGACCTACGCCAACTCCATGGCATACTCAAGGTCATAAAAGAAAGAATTCAGCTTAAAATAGATAAGGAAGTAACTGAAGAACAATTTGGGTTCCTCAAAAACAGCGGCACCAGAGAAGCAATTATCTGTTTGAGGATGTTAATTGAAAAATATATGGAAGTTCAAAAAAGTATATATATGTTTGTTTTATAGACTACAAGAAAGCTTTTGATAGAGTACAACATAAACGACAAATTACATTCATTCAAGATATAGGAGTAGACGGAAAGGACATCAGACGTACTAGTAACTTGTACTGGGAACAAGTGGCGTATGTTAGATGCGGAAATAACTATTCGTCACCTATAGAGATAAAACGAGGAGTTCGGCAGGGATGTGTACTGTCCCCAAGCCTCTTCATCTTATACACAGAAAGAATTTTTAAACGAGTTGAAATGCCTAGACTTAACATCAATGGAAGAATCATAAACAATCTTAGGTATGCTGGAGATACGGTGTTACTAGCAGAAAATGAGCAAGAGTTACAAGACCTAGTGAAACAAGTAAACAGGCACAGTGCAGAATGTGGCTTAGATATTAACATCCAAAAAACAAAAACTATGATAATTAGCAGTGAAAAGGAAAGGTCATCAATGAACATCACAGTAAACGGGCAGATACTAGAACAAGTAACAAGTTTCTCCTATCTTGGACTGTCAACAACTTAACTGACAGGCATCATAGGGTACTTCTCACACACTCGTACAAGACAACTTGCAAGTCGTGTGGGAGGCAAAATGCATGGTCCATTTTATTGCCGTTGGCTCGCTTACAAGCGGTAAACAGTCGCTAATGCAATACACAATATATAGCCACAGAATTATCTAACACAAACTGCTAACCCTATGCTAACTCTATCTACTAGTGAACACACAACTCCTAACGTTACTCTAAACGATGTGAACGCCCCAAGTCCAGTCTCCCGTCTGCCGGACATCTCTCCCGTGGTTACACACCCCGCGGGGGTGACCTTCTCCTTCGTGCGTGTTACCTCACATCGCACGCTGCTGGCAAAACGTGGCCTGTTGAGTGTCTACTCAACTGTGCTCTGGCTTCATGAGGTGCGGTGGTATCGTGATTAGAGTGCTAACTCTCTGAACACCGCCTGCGTGTATTCTGAGGGAGTGGCTAACCTTCCACGATTCCCTCATCTCCCCTGCTCTTGCCTCGGGCACCGTATCTCCTCCTGGTCCCTCCAGGATTGACCGCTCTCCCTGGCGGAGGGGCTGCGGTTGAGTCTTTGACACACACCCGCCCCCCTTGTGTTGCGTCATCAACTTTCACTTATTGGTTGTGACGCAAGGAGGTTTCTACACAAAAAATTAGTGTCTCTAATTTTTGTCAAAGACTCTAGATAACCTGGCTCTGGGCTTTCCAATAGACTATTTAACAACTATTGTCACAATGTAGTAAAGCCTCACTTGGCTACTGGCAATCGCCACAAACTTGCCTGGTTGGCGTGAGCCCCTTCTCACATGCTATATTATATTTATCAGAGGTATGTCTGAACCGGACCTAATTTTACCTCTAATTATTTATAACTATTTTTTTTTTAAAAGAAATTATTATTTTACATATCACATTAAGTTTATATACACAGTATTCAGTTCTCTCAGGTTAGTATTTGCCTTCATGTTTGTACTTCGGTTGTATAGGCATAATATATCTACACACTTTGCCTGGGTATCTGAAATACATTACACAGTCATCATAGTGTTCTCTCGGTAGTGCACGTGTAGAGATTCGCTGGTGTCGTAGCTTATTCTTTATGTGTCTGAAATCTAGCACTGTTCTGACACTGTTTTCTACATTTCACACAAATGATACACCGGCCTGGAGCTTAGTTGGAAATGAGCTGTCCTGATTCACACGGTAGTATCTAAGTTCTGTAGCACAGTTCTTAAGTTAATGTCTACGGACACATGATAGTTCGTTGTACTTGGTACACTCTTAAGAACACCATGGGTGTATATGTAACCTATTTTACATAGCATATTGTACTGTATTCATGTACTAACTATCACTCTACATTATTATGTGGGATTTCAGGTATTATTACCTCAGATGGTCTACTGAGGGTATCAGCCAGATTGTTGTCTTTACCCTTGATATGTTCTATACTAAACGTATAGTTCTGAAGTATCAGAGACCACCTGTATATCCGGTCGTTTCTGTGCACCCCAGTTTGGATGACCGTAATGGGAGAATTATCTGTCTGGACAATGAAGTGTACACCCGCCAGAAATCGATGGAGCTTCCTCACTGAATAGATGACGCTGAGGGTTTCCAGTTCTGCTATCGAATATCTGGACTCGGCAGGTGTGATCTTACGGCTCACATAACAAATCGGATGGAAGATGCCCTCATAAAATTGGCCTAGGACTGCTGGCATCTGTCATAGAATAATAAACGAGCCTCGGATTAGGCAAGCGGAGGATTGGAATATTTACAGAAAAAATTTTCAATTTTGACAATGCAGAAATTAATAATGCATCTTTCACATATAATTGTAATTTCTGAGTAATTTACTAATCCCAAAAGGTTTCTGACCTGTTTCTTTATGTTAGACATGGTCAGATTCATAATTTTGGTACTACTTTTCAGGTAAGTCTATAGTTGGACTTGAGAAATGACATGACCCAAAAATGAATTTATTTTAGGCATAATTTGACTTTGCTTGGTTTGACAGTGAGACCGAAAAGTCGCACTCTGTCAAAGGCATGTCTCAGTTTCAGTAGGTGTATTGTCCAGTCATCAGTATTCTGATTTATTCATGTGTATTCTATAAGTTCACTACATGTATGCCCCTCGTCGGATTTGCCAGTCTCACTAACTAGTGTAGTTGCGCTATGTATGTCTGTCGTCTGATCACTAGGTGTTGGTGCAATATGTTCGTCTGTCTCTACTTCTGTCTGTTGTCTTGAAAAGTGAGGTTTCCGCATGTTGACATGGAATATCTCTAAGTGTCTGTTTATCGATATTTCATAGTCAACATGTACCATGGTTATGTACCACCTTGAATAGTCGTTGCCATTTCGTTGGTATGGAAGTAGCCTAAATCTGTCTTGATCAAGTTCAAGATCACTGGTTCTTGCACCGTTGTTTGTGTGTTTGTGGTAGAACTGACCCTTCCTCTATCAAATGGCTTGGGAGCCAGTATAGAAGGTTGTACTTCAGTTGTAGGATGTCTACCCTTAAACTTTTGTACCAATTGTTGACAGACATTACACGCAAATACATTATGAAAACATAATTTTATCTTCTTGAAAAAACCTGGTCTGGTGTTGTTGTATGCAAGATGACCAGTCACCGGTGTTTTATGTGCATATTTTGGCATAGTTAACCGGTGTTGTTCAGGTAACACCTGTTCATGGTTACCAGTAGCATGACCTGTAGTTGAAATGCCATTCTTACGTCTAAATAAACAAGATGCATTTTTGGTCACTCTGGCTTTGACCTTTAACAATTTTAAGTATGGAGACCCATTAAGAGTAGATTTCTGGTGGTGTAAAAGTTTCTGTTTGTTTGTGTCATCTGTGCTGGTTGTAGAAAGCATCAGTAGTGTCTCATCTTGTAATATGTTATGATGTTTTGAAGTGTCTGTTTTGGCTGTTGTAATGGTTGCCTTTACTTTTTCCCATGCAACTATTTCATCAATCGTACAATGTTTTAGTTGGGGTAAGCACCCCAGAATCAAATCAGTACAAGGGTTGTTCAGTATTGCACAGGTAAAGGTACCAGAGAGAAAAGGAGAATCAATATGGGCTTTTGCCAAAGGGTAAATTTCAATGTTACCCGAGAAGGTACGGCATTTGACAGTATCACCTGTGTAATCACCCGGATTAACCAGTTCTTTCCGAAGACCAATAAGGGTACTGCCGCTGTCTAGCAAACACTGGCATGCTACATCATTGACCATCGCATTGTGGAACACAAGATTGCCTCTGGAGGCTACTGCTGCGTTTACACTCTCAGATGAGCATAGTACTGTATGTCCACATTCTAGCTTCGCGTCTGTATGGAATTGGTGACATCGTTCACAGCTGTCGAAGCTCAACATATCGTATGCACCACAAACATTTTCTGCTTGGTTATTAGGTAAGTCACTTTCACTCTCAGACTCATTCTCACTACCACCATCTGAAGAGGTGTCAATCAAAATGGCATTACTAGCTTTCATACGCTGCCGGCCAAGGCACTTATTACTATAATGGCCATAACAGGAACAAAAAAAAACATTTGATCGCACGCCTGCATGCAGATCTTTTACTTTGCTGCTTTTTGATAACATTTTCAAGATGAGCCGGATAATCTGGCGATTTGTCACACATTGAAGAAGTGTCATGAAAAAATTGACAGTAGATGCATTTTGATACTTTACTTTCTTTCTTGTGGACTTTATGAAATGGTTTTCTATTCTTCTGATAATTTTTTGGTTGGTCTTTCACACAAGAAACTATTTCCGAGTCAATTGAGGTCTTAAAAATATCTCTGTTTGCAGAAAAATATTTCGAGCCTTTTTTCTCAAACTGCTCGATGTTCTCAATGTCTGACTGCTGCAAAAATCTAGCAAAAGGAGAAGGTATGGTAGATATAACCTTGTCCATAGCAATTAAGTTTTTTAATCTATCAAAGTCTTTTCCTATGTTAGCTGCTTTCAGCCACCTGTTTAGTACCATCTGAACATTTGAGACGTAATCAATGAATGTCTCATTTTGTTTAGGTTTTAAATTTGAGAACTGACTCTGATACCCAGGGGCATCAAGTAAAAAGTGCTGCATAATCCTGTCACGGATGTATTGATAGTTAGATTTGAGCTCTGTTGGTATATCTTCTATTACTTTAAGGGGCTCACCACTTAGATTCTTCATATAAATAAGGGCCCACATATCTAAAGGAACTTGGTGATATCTAAATTGATACTCTACATTATCAGTCCAGGCTGCTATGGAATCTTCTTTACAATATGGTTTGATAATGTTTTTGTATTTCTTGAACTTATTTTCCTCTTGTTGACTTCTTAATTTAGTGGCAGAGATCTCTGCGTGTAAGTCTACGTCCATGCCTTTCATCTTTAATTGTGTCTCTGATTCTGCTTGAATTTGTTTTTCTTTAACTCTTGCCATTTCATCTATCTCTTTTTGCTTTAGTTCCCTTTCCTGATCTAGTTGCCTTTGCTTTAGTTGTAATTCCTTTTGTTTTAATTCTTTCTCTTGATCTAATTGCTTTTGTTTCATCTCCTTATCATGTTCTAACTGTTGTTGTTTAATTGTCTTATCATGTTCTAACTGTTGTTGTTTAATCTCCTTTTCTTTTTGTTTTCTTATCTCAGCTAGTTGTGCCATATGTTTTTGATGCTTTATTTCCATTTCTTTTTGTATAGTTTCCATCTTGTGTTGTCTTCTCCGTTCACGTTCCTCTCTCTCCGCATCCCATTTTCGTGTGCGTTCCTCTCTTTCAGCATCTTGTGCTTCTTTATATTTTTGATCAGAATAATTTTCTAATTCTTTTCCTGTGTGTCCTAATGCTTTGCCTTCTTTAATGAAATCAAGTAACGTTGACATCTTGTTTGTTAATTATTCACTTATTTTTCTTTGATAGGTTATGTTTGTTCTTATCTGATCACTATCAGTTGTGCTTTCTGTTTATACCCTGCCCAGATTTATCTTGCAGACAAACAGAGTACACAAATATGTCAATGCGTTACAAGCTGAAAAAGAGATGCACTATTAATCAAACTGCATGCCAAAATATATAAGTGTACTCAGCTTTAACGTTCCCGAGGATCGGGGAACGGAACTCCGTTGCCACAGGTCACCTTGGTACTTTAGGGTGGAGACACGTGTCGTTACCAGCAAACTATATTTGGTACACAGGGCCGTAATCAGGTGTAGTTCGCCCTTTGATATGCAGGGCCGTAGTAATCAGGCCTATTACACGATATGTTAACCCAGACCCCTATGGACAATGACTTAGACAATGACAGACAGATTTACGAACAACTAGAATATGTATTAAATAAATTAAATGTCAATGTCCTGTCTTTGCTCTATCAGTTATTGCCTTATGTTACTAATCTATTTAATTTCTGTACGTGTTGTGCAGGCAAGTATCATCTGCCAGGCCAAAAAATAGTTCCATCGTGACGGTAAACACAGAGAAAATATGACCAAAAATATGCATATCTGGTTTTAAAGAAATAAAAATAACATCATAATGTTTAACTAAATAAATATATTCCTTTAGTAGTTGAAATAAATAAATAATAAATGATATAACGTACCGATTCAGGCGGGCAGCCGTTTAGCAATTCTCTACACACTCGATTGCTGTATGCTAATGAGCCCAGACGACTGTTTGTCAATCATCTGACGTCACAGCACAGCGCGATGAAAAATCGATATTGTCGGCTGGCTTTGTATCGCTCCGCCGTGAATCATTTTTGGTACTCATTTCTCAATAAAAAGGTAAATATATAAATAAATATCAGAAAACAAGAATATTAATACTTACAGCTTTGATGAATACATACTTTGACTAAATAAATATTTCATAAACACAATTAAACAGTTTAATACGACACGATAGGCACATTTCTAGCCTGCAAAATTTCTCTCGTCTGCACAAATCACCGTCACTACACAAATTAAACCTTAGTCTGAGCCTCGTGGACGAGTGGAGTAGCTTGAATATTACATTCAAGCTTCACTTCTGACACCACAATTACCCTGGCCTGTCAACAACTTAACTGACAGGCATCATCGGGTACTTCTCACACACCCGTACAAGACAACTTGCAAGTCGTGTGGGAGGCAAAATGCATGGTCCATTTTATTGCCGTTGGCTCGCTTACAAGCGGTAAACAGTCGCTAATGCAATACACAATATATAGCCACAGAATTATCTAACACAAACTGCTAACCCTATGCTAACTCTATCTACTAGTGAACACAACACTCCTAACGTTATTCTAAACGATGTGAACGCCCCCAAGTCCAGTCTCCCGTCTGCCGAACATCTCTCCCGTGGTTACACACCACGCAGGGGTGACCTTCTCCTTCGTGCGTGTTACCTCACATCGCACGCTGCTGGCAAAACGTGGCCTGTTGAGTGTCTACTCAACTGTGCTCTGGCTTCATGAGGTGTGGTGGTATCGTGATTAGAGTGCTAACTCTCTGCACACCGCCTGCGTGTATCATGAGGGAGTGGCTAACCTTCCACTCTTCCCTCATCTCCCCTGCTCTTGCCTCGGGCACCGCATCTCCTCCTGGCCCCTCCAGGATTGACCGCTCTCCCTGGCGGAGGGGATGTGGTCGAGTCTTTGACATGGACACATAATGACGGATGATGGCAGAAGTGAAATAGAAATAAAAAAAAGAGAATACGAATGGTCAAAAATGCTTTCAACGGCGTGAAATCAGAATTGACATCTAGAGAGATTAATAACGCATTAAAAATGAGAATTTCAAATGCTACGTATATTCAACGCCACTGTATGTGGAAGCCTGAACATTGCACAAGTAACTAGAAAGTCGCATAGAAGCCCTGGAGATATGGATATACAGACGAATAGGTCGTATTTCATGGAAACAAAACCAATCAGATGCAGAGGTTCTAGAAAAACTGGGAATGAAGAGAGAGTTGATGAAAGAAATAAAGATGAGGCAAGTGAAATATTTCGGCCACGTTAAAAGACATGATACTCTTATAAAAACCATACTGGAAGGCAAGGTTGAGGGCAAGCGAGCAAGAGGTAGATAACGATACAAGTGGGAAGATAACATCAAGAGATGGACAGAATGTACAGTCAAGCCGAGAGACAGACAGTGTTGGAGATCCATTGTAGCCAACCTTCACTGTGGAGACGGGATCTGATTGATTGATTGATTGATTAATTGATTAATTGATCGATCGATAGATTGATTGATTGATTGATTGATTGATTGATTGATTAGTGCGGATGTCCCGCCAGTTTCGATTTCAGTAAAGTAACTACTTATCTAACAATATTGGACTATTTTACAATAATGGGACGAGCCTGAAAGGTAAAATAAGAATGCTGGAGAGACTAACTAATGATCCCTGGACCTCTCTATGGTGTTAAACTCGTGTTCTTTTATGCAGCCGGTCAGTATCCCTTCTGTACCTTAGACGCTGAGTATCTTTCGTCTCTTTTACAGATAACATGAGAATAGTGTGCAACGAGAAACAATGCAACAGACCGAAATCCTATCATATTTAAAATGTCCAGTCACATCAAGAAAAGATCATCTTACATTACAGTGTAGTAATATATTTTAGGGTGCAATATGCACAACTGAATTGCATGCTAATAATTCGTGAGAAATTCTGTAGAAGCTCTAGATTGCATTTGATGAGAAAGCACTAATCCACAGAATAGGCTTGAATCTCTCACTCGGTAAGTATTCTCGTAGCTACAGTCCATTCCCATTTCCCTCTGAACCATTGAACCCTCTTTTGTCAATGTCTTTACATTACTCTCTAAGCTAGTCAACAAATACATACTGACTGTTTTTGTTGGATTCAGTTGTGCAGCAATTGCTATTACAGTGCTTTATTTATACACAAAGTCAACAACCAATCATTTCTTCTCTATAAATATTCGTCCTTGAAAGTTAGAAAATAAAGTCTTGCGTGTTACATAGAACCAATTTTAAAATACGGCTGCGAATCCTGGACAATTAGTAAACAGACGGAAAAAAAACTCCCTAGAAGCATTGGCGATGTGGTTTTATAGAAAAACCCTGAAAATTAATTGGATAGCCAATATAAGCAGTCTGGACATTTTGAGAGAATCTGAGTCGCAAAGACAATTTATCACAAACATCAGAATAAAGCAGTCATCATGTTTTGGCCATATTATGAGAAGACAAAAATTGGAACATGTGACAACTTGAAAGATTTGGGAAAGAGACAGATAGGAAGACGGGGTGAGAAGATTCTTGACAGTCTTGTATCATGGCACGGAAGGGAGTAAACACACGAATTGATCCATGCCGTCGGAGATCGCAATTTGTAGAGAGGCATTGTGACGTGGTCTCGGGCTGTCCAGCTCTTTTTGTGTCTATAAACTATGTATTTAGGATATATTACTATTTATGTATAAGCAATATCGTAAGGTTATTGGTCTACCGCCAAAATAAGCGGTTTGGCTGAGTTTGGCTCAACCAGACATGTTTGGCCGATTAGCAACAAAATAAAAAAAAAAATCTGGCTAGCTCATTCCGGCCAGGCGAAACCGTCTGAAAACTATCATTCATAAATCCAACGTTGTGAGGGACAGTTGTCTGTTCAAGCTAGTCTGATGTTCACGTTTTACGTGCTTTAGAAGAAATTCTTACTCTGCTCCAGTAAGCCTACTATTTGAGGAAACGTCACAGTAATACTAGCGGCACGGATCTCACAGCCAAGGAGTGTGTTCGCAAGAACGACGGGGTATTGTATTATTTAATTAATGATTCTTTGTGTGTCCATGTCCGATATTTCATGGTGGTGAAATTCGACGTGTGGGAGCGACTAAAAAGTGAATTATAGAATTATATTAAGCTCGGGGCTACGGCCAGAATAAAGTTAAAGAATTGAGATCATGCTGTAGGAGATTGGAGCCAATACATACAGAAAGTACGAAGAACGACTAATAAGAACCTTTATTCTGGCCATAGCCCCGAGCTTAATATAATTCTAGGATTAACTTTTTAGTCGCTCCCACACGTAGAATTTCACCACCATGAAATATCGGACATGGACACACAAAGAATCATTAATTAAATAATACAATACCCCGTCGTTCTTGCGAACACACTCCTCAGCTGTGAGATCCGTGGTGTAGGAGTACAGATCATGTATATGTGAATTAAATGGGATGAAAGCGATTTGTCAACGGCCAATGTGAATGAAAGAATGAAATTGGCCATTACTGACAGCCCATTCACACGAGGTGGCTATTATTTGTCATTTCAGATTGTTTGTGTACCCAGCGCAGATATAAACACACCTGGCTGCAACAACCTTTCCTTTAGCCTGGTCACTGGTAGAATTCTTTATCACCTCTGGGGTCTGTAATTTCATGCAGCCTAGATTCATGAGCCACTTCGATCTTGTCTTCGGCAGTGAATATTCTTTCTTGTTTGAAAGTTTACTTGTCACTACTTTGGTGTGAGAAGTCTATCAAATAGCTAGCGCTAATCTACTGACATAATCGCCCACGCCAGCCGGCAATGTACTGGATGATGATGATGATGATGATGATGATGATGATGATGATGATGATGATGATGATGATGATGATGATGATGATGATGATGATGATGATGATGATGAAAAGACTTGACACATTATTAGGGTTTAAACATGTATGTTCGTTTGCTATTTAATTTATGCCTAATTAATATACATTTGTAAGACTTATTGTGGTATGACATGGCTGGAAATTAATTATGTCATAACTGACAGTCCAGACAGATAATAGAAATACCTTGCAATGACACCTGGTTATTGGCTTTGTATTGAAGTCCCTAGTTCCTTGATCGAGGCGCTGGCGTCATTTACAGGGTTTGAATCCCGGAATGCCAGTAGCTTCAAGTATGTATATTGTCTAATGTGTCCCCTGATACTCTACCTGGACTCATTCCTCTGTATGATTTGAGTTGAGATGAATCACCAACCGAGATCACAGCACTCGGGACTATCCCTTACATGCTTCACTCCCTCCTTCAACAGCCAACGATAAGTCATAATATTAATGAGTACCAGTTCCAACCTGATTATGTGTCCGCCTAGCCTTTTATTACGGTACTAATGTCGGCTAGATCATCTGGTTACCCCCTGTTGCACTATTCGCCCTAATTTTTAATATGACACATGACCCAAAAGAAGCCTGACCACTTCTATCTTATCATACACTGTGCAGACCCAGTCAATCGCCATACAATTTAGTGTGTCAGCACGTCAAACATCTCGACCCAGTCAATCTCCATGCAGTTTTGTGTGTAAGCACATCAAACTTCTCGACCCAGTCAGTTTCCATACAGTTTAGTGCACATGTGTCAAACTCAAGCCCCGAGGCCCACATCAAGCCCGGCGTACAATCATATCAGACCCGAGAGGTCTCAACCGACGTACAAATATATTTGGCCCGAGAGAGAATTTCAGGCAAAATTATTGTTTAATGGCCACGATATAAAGTGCAAATCAAATTCCCAAATTAGCAGCCTTGCCGAATGATAGGCTACCCGAGAGCATTCAAGCTTCGATCAGAATAAACGAAAATACAAGATGTGCAGTGTGTCGATGTTCGTCGTAATAGTGACCTAGCAACGTTGAGTTGCTCGTTTTGGATTGGCGCATAAGAAATGAAAGTAGTGTAGTACCCGTATATTACATCATCTTTTCCCATTACTGCTAACCTGATATCAATCAAGTGTCTGTCGGTAGATGCACAATCTTTTTTTTTTTTTTTTTTTTTAAATCAAAGCTAGTCTTTAAAATGACCAAGAGAAAAGTTGATTCTGAAAATAGAGCTTTTAAAAGCCCCTGGGAGGCTGAATATATGTTTACTGATATTGGCGGTAAACCGTGTGTCTAATTTGTGGAGATAATGTGGCTGTGATCAAAGAATGTAATCTGAGACGGTACTACGAGACTAAACATCAAGACAAGTTAAACAGCCTGAATGCAAAGCAGAATCTACAGAAGGTAGAAGAATTGAAGAGGCATCTAACACCACAGCAGATGTTTTCACCAAAGCAAAATCATAAACTGAAGCTGCTGTGAAAGCAAATTTTATTGTGGCGGAGGAGATAGCAAAATTAGCCATTTACAGGAGAGTTTCTGAAACGCTGCCTGATGGAAGTGTGTGACGTCTTGTGTTCAGACCTTAGCAGAAATGCGGTTGTTCATCGGGTTTGTGAGGTGGCCACTTATGTAAAAACACAACTGTTCGAAAAAGGCAAAGAATGTGTTGCATTCTCCCTTGCCGTCGATGAAAGTATTGACATGACTGACACTGCACAGCTAGCCATCTTCATCCGTGGAGTGGACTCTAGCGTGAATGTTACAGAAGAAATATTAGACATGAAATCCATGCATCTGACAACGACAGGAAAAGACATTGTTGACAACGTATGTCAAAGTTTAACTCTTTCGCTACCAAGGGCCCATCTGGTGCCACATTGGATCCGCTGTGGTGGCAATTGGTACTTTTATTGCCACAAAATGATCAGTGGTTTATTTGATACATTTCTGCTCCGTTTCGGAATTTTAAGTTACAGTAAACTGAAAATTTACATGGCCTGAACATATCTTTATCATCATTGTGCGGTAAAACATTTGCATTTTATAACATTATTGTCACACACCCCTACTTCCAGTTTTCTACCATTATTTTGTTTCATTTTTTTGTGAAGAAGACATGGTTCAGAATATGCAGCAAAACTTCCTTTTGGGTAATTTTAATGAGCAATACTGTTTATATTCTTGAAGACATGTGGTGTTTGTTCGATTATTCAGTACATTAAACATGATTAGCAGTAGAGGAGTATAGAAAACACCTTATAAGTGCAATTTTTAAAATAATTTTTACCTCTTTAATTTCAGTTGTTATTATTAAACCTCTCATAATTGTCATCATATTTGTAACCTATCAATTAATTATCAACACTGTCATGTTCCTTGTGCAATCCTCTTTAATTTCATATATAATACATTATATCTGCTACCAGTTTAACCATTTTAAAAGCATTCTTGTAACACACCCCTACTACATATTTTCTGCCATGAATTTCTGTTTAACCAACATGAACCTGCCTTGGGACAAACTCGTTGGACTGACAACAGAGGGAGCACCGGCAATGTGTGGCAAATAAAAGTGAACTAGTTGGAAGGATGCGGTTAAAGATGCAGGCGAACCGTACTGGTGAAGTGATAGCATACCACTGCACCATACACCAAGGATCGCTGTGTGGTTAAGCCCCCAACATGGAAGATATAATGAGCACTGTAACACAAACCGTCAACTTTATCTGGGCCAAAGGTTTAAATCACCGACAATTTCAGTCTTTTTTGCAGGAAATAAGAGTCGGCGTTCGGGGACATACAATAACATACAGAGGTGCGGTGGCTAAGTCAGGGAAAAGATCTCAGTAGATTTTGCCAGCTTATCGAGGAAATCTGTCAATTCATGGACAGTAAAGGAAAATATTCCACAGTTTTTTTAGGTAAAATGTGGAAATGTAAGTTGGCGTTTCTGATTGATATAACCACTCATCTCAACGACTTGAACATGCCGCTCCAGGGACGGGATCACTTTATCACTGATTGCATGATGCTGTGAAGGCATTTCAAGTGAAGCTGCTCTATGGGAGACACAAATGCACAAATCACTTTTCTTGCTGCCAATCAATGTTCAACCAAGTCAACGCTATGGTGTTTCCCAATGTTTCCCTTTACTGAAAAACTTAGCTTACTTCGCGCCGAGTTAGCACGGCGCTATGGTGACTTTGAAGCACAGAAAACTAATTTCGAGCTTTTCGTAATCCATTTGCCATAGATGTGGAAACTGCACCTGTAAATTTGCAGATGGAGTTAAAAGAACTGCAGTGTAATGGGGCACTAAAGGCAAAGTACGACATTTGTAGGGCCTGCACAGTTCACTCGTTTCATTATTGAAGAGATACCCCGGCTTCATCTACATGCAGCTCGAACCTTGACCATGTTTGGTAGCACGTCAAACCTCTCGACCCAGTCAATCTCCATACAGTTTAGTGTGGTAGTACGTAAAGTCTCTTGACCCAAAGTGTGAGCAGCTATTTTCTGTGATGAAGATTAACAAATCATCACACAGGAGTCGTCTCACTGATGAACACTTGCAATCCATCATGAGAATCTCAATGACAAAGAACATTACTCCCAACATAAACGAAATTGTAGCCAAGAAAAGATGCCAAACATCGTGCTTTGACAAACTGACATAAGAGTGAAAATGTGTATACACATGAATTTTTTTATTACTAAATCTTATTTTTTCTGTTTTAATTTATATTAATGTTTTAAAAAGATTTCATTTTCTGCTTTTTAAATGTTTATCCTTTTCTGCCCGCAACCTTACGTATGATTTGAGTTTTGGCCCGCTGAGTTTAACACCTTTGGTTTAGTGTGTCAGCACGTCAAGTCTCTCGACCCAGTCAATCTCCATACAGTTTAGTGTGTTAGCACGTCAAACCTCTCGATCCAGTCAATCTCAATATAGTTTAGTGTGGTAGTACGTATAGGCTCTCGACCCAGTCAATCTCCATACAGTTTAGTGTGTTAGCACGTCAAACCTCTCGACCCAGTCAATCGCAATAAAGTTTCGTGTGTCAGCACGTCAAGCCTCTCGACCCAGTCAATCTCCATACAGTTTAGTGTGTTAGCACGCCAAGTCTTTCGACCCAGTCAATCTCCATACGCCAAGTCTCTCGACCCAGTCAATCTCCATACAGTTTAGTGTATCAGCACGTCAAACCCCTTGACCCAGGCAATCTCCATACAGGTTAGTGTGTTAGCACGCCAAGTCTTTCGACCCAGTCAATCTCCATACGCCAAGTCTCTCGACCCTGGCAATCTCCATACAGTTTAGTGTGGTAGCACGTAAAGTCTCTCGACCCACTCAATCTCCATACAGTTTCGTGTATCAGCACGTCAAACCCCTTGACCCAGGCAATCTCCATACAGTTTAGTGTATTAGCACGCCAAGTCTTTCGACCCAGTCAATCTTCATACGCCAAGTCTCTCGACCCAGTCAATCTCCATACAGTTCAGTGTATCAGCACGTCAAACCCCTTGACCCAGGCAATCTCCATACAGTTTAATGTGTTAGCACGCCAAGTCTGTCGACCCAGTCAATCTCCATACGCCAAGTCTCTCGACCCACTCAATCTCCATACAGTCTTAAAAAAAGTCGCTTAAAAGTCGACAGGGTCGACTTCATTGCACCAGGTTTTATCCCATATGGCTCGGTCTCTTTCCGTCAGCACGGAAAGCGTCGCACAAAGCACGAACTCCGTAGCTTTTAGCGACGACCCATAGGAGTCTCCGAAACATTTAACTCGTAAACCGAAGGGTGCGGCCCGGAATCGAACCCACAACCTTCGGAGCACGAGTCAAACGGCTTGACCACTTCGCCACAGAGACTCCCAATCTCCATACAGTTTAGTGTGTTAGTACGTCAAGTCTCTCGACACAGGCAATCTCTATACAGTTTAGTGTGTCAGCACGTCAATCCTCTGGACCCAGTCAATCTCCATACAGATTAGTGTGTCAGCACGTCAAACCTCTCGACCCAGTCAATCTCCATACAGTTTAGTGTGTTAGTAAGTCAAACCTCTCGACCCAGTCAATCTCCATACAGTTTAGTGTGTCAGCACGTCAAACCTCTCGACCCAGTCAATCTCCATACATTTTAGTGTGTCAACATGTCAAACCTCTCGATCCAGTCAATCTCCATACAGTTTAGTGTGTCAACATGTCAAACCTCTCGACCAAGTCAATCTCCATACAGTTTAGTGTGGTAGTACGTAAAGTCTCTCGACCCAGTCAATCTCCATACGCCAAGTCTTTCGACCCAGTTAATCTCCATACAGTTTATTCTGTCAGCATGTCAAACCTCTCGATCCAGTCAATCTCCATACAGTTTAGTGTGTCAACATGTCAAACCTCTCGACCCAGTCAATCTCCATACAGTTTAGTGTGGTAGTACGTAAAGTCTCTCGACCCAGTCAATCTCCATACGCCAAGTCTTTCGACCCAGTCAATCTCCATACAGTTTATTCTGTCAGCACGTCACACCTCTTGACCCAGTCAATCTCCAAACAGTTTAGTGTGTCAGCTCGTCAAACCTCTTGACCCAGTCAATCTCCATACAGTTTAGTGTGTCAGCACGTCAAACCTCTCGACCCAGTCACTCTCAATACAGTTTAGTGTGTCAGCACGTCAAACCTCTCGACCCAGTCAATCTCCATACAGTTTAGTGTGTCAGCACGTCACACCTCTCAACCCAGTCAATCTCCATACAGTTTAGTGTGTCAGCACGTCAAACCTCTCGATCCAGTCAATCTCCATACAGTTTAGTGTGTCAACATGTCAAACCTCTCGACCCAGTCAATCACATTACAGTTTAGTGTGCTAGTACGTAAAGTCTCTCGACCCAGTCAATCTCCTTACAGTTTAGTGTGTTAGTAAGTCAAGTCTCTCGACACAGGCAATCTCTGTACAGTTTAGTGTGTAGGCACGTCAAACCTCTGGACACAGGCAATCTCCATACAGTTTAGTGTGTCAGCACGTCAAACCTCTGGACACAGGCAATCTCCGTACAGTTTAGTGTGTCAGCACGTCAAACCTCTGGACACAGGCAATCTCCATACAGTTTAGTGTGTCAGCTCGTCAAACCTCTAGACCCAGTCAATCTCCATACAGATTAGTGTGTCAGCACGTCAAACCTCTCGACCCAGTCAATCTCCATACAGTTTAGTGTGTCAGCACGTCAAACCTCTCGACCCAGTCAATCTCCATACAGTTTAGTGTGTCAGCACGTCACATCTCTCAACCCAGTCAATCTCCATACAGTTTAGTGTGTCAGCACGTCAAACCTCTCGATCCAGTCAATCTCCATACAGTTTAGTGTGTCAACATGTCAAACCTCTCGACCCAGTCAATCGCATTACAGTTTAGTGTGGTAGTACGTAAAGTCTCTCGACCCAGTCAATCTCCATACGCCAAGTCTCTCGACCCAGTCAATCTCCATACAGTTTAGTGTGTCAGCACGTCAAACCTCTTGACCCAGGCAATCTCCATACAGTTTAGTGTGTCAGCTCGTCAAACCTCTGGACACAGGCAATCTCCATACAGTTTAGTGTGTCAGCACGTCAAACCTCTGGACACAGGCAATGTTCATACAGTTTAGTGTGTCAGCACGTCAAACCTCTGGACACAGGCAATCTCCATGCAGTTTAGAGTGTTAGCACGTCAAACCTCTTGACCCAGTCAATCTCCATACAGATTAGTGTGTCAGCACGTCAAACCTCTCGATCCAGTCAATCTCCATACAGTTTAGTGTGTCAGCACGTCAAACCTCTCGACCCAGTCAATCTCCATACAGTTTAGTGTGTCAGCACGTCAAACCTCTCGACCCAGTCAATCTCCATACAGTTTAGTGTGTCAACATGTCAAACCTCTCGATCCAGTCAATCTCCATACAGTTTAGTGTGTCAACATGTCAAACCTCTCGACCCAGTCAATCTCCATACAGTTTAGTGTGGTAGTACGTAAAGTCTCTCGACCCAGTCAATCTCCATACGCCAAGTCTTTCGACCCAGTCAATCTCCAAACAGTTTATTCTGTCAACATGTCAAACCTCTCGATCCAGTCAATCTCCATACAGTTTAGTGTGTCAACATGTCAAACCTCTCGACCCAGTCAATCTCCATACAGTTTAGTGTGGTAGTACGTAAAGTCTCTCGACCCAGTCAATCTCCATACGCCAAGTCTTTCGACCCAGTCAATCTCCATACAGTTTATTCTGTCAGCACGTCAAACCTCTTGACCCAGTCAATCTCCATACAGTTTAGTGTGTCAGCACGTCACACCTCTTGACCCAGTCAATCTCCATACAGTTTAGTGTGTCAGCACGTCAAACCTCTCGACCCAGTCAATCTCCATACAGTTTAGTGTGTCAGCACGTCAAACCTCTCGACCCAGTCAATCTCCATACAGTTTAGTGTGTCAGCACGTCACACCTCTCAATCCAGTCAATCTCCATACAGTTTAGTGTGTCAGCACGTCAAACCTCTCGATCCAGTCAATCTCCATACAGTTTAGTGTGTCAACATGTCAAACCTCTCGACCCAGTCAATCACATTACAGTTTAGTGTGGTAGTACGTAAAGTCTCTCGAGTCAGTCAATCTCCATACAGTTTAGTGTGTTAGTAAGTCAAGTCTGTCGACACAGGTAATCTCTTTACAGTTTAGTGTGTAGGCACATCAAACCTCTGGACACAGGCAATCTCCATACAGTTTAGTGTGTCAGCACGTCAAACCTCTGGACACAGTCAATCTCCATACAGTTTAGTGTGTCAGCACGTCAAACCTCTGGACACAGGCAATCTCCATACAGTTTAGTGTGTCAGCTCGTCAAACCTCTAGACCCAGTCAATCTCCATACAGATTAGTGTGTCAGCACGTCAAACCTCTCGACCCAGTCAATCTCCATACAGTTTAGTGTGTCAGCACGTCAAACCTCTCGACCCAGTCAATCTCCATACAGTTTAGTGTGTCAGCACGTCACACCTCTCAACCCAGTCAATCTCCATACAGTTTAGTGTGTCAGCACGTCACACCTCTCAACCCAGTCAATCTCCATAGTTTAGTGTGTCAGCACGTCAAACCTCTCGATCCAGTTAATCTCCATACAGTTTAGTGTGTCAACATGTCAAACCTCTCGACCCAGTCAATCACATTACAGTTTAGTGTGGTAGTACGTAAAGTCTCTCGACCCAGTCAATCTCCATACGCCAAGTCTCTTGACCCAGTCAATCTCCATACAGTTTAGTGTGTCAGCACGTCAAACCTCTTGACCCAGGCAATCTCCATACAGTTTAGTGTGTCAGCACGTCAAACCTCTGGACACAGGCAATCTCCATACAGTTTAGTGTGTCAGCACGTCAAACCTCTGGACACAGGCAATGTTCATACAGTTTAGTGTGTCAGCACGTCAAACCTCTGGACACAGGCAATCTCCATACAGTTTAGTGTGTCAGCACGTCAAACCTCTGGACACAGGCAATCTCCATACAGTTTAGAGTGTTGGCACGTCAAACCTCTTGACCCAGTCAATCTCCATACAGATTAGTGTGTCAGCACGTCAAACCTCTCGACCCAGTCAATCTCCATACAGTTTAGTGTGTCAGCACGTCAAACCTCTCGACCCAGTCAATCTCCATACAGTTTAGTGTGTTAGCACGTCAAACCTCTCGACCCAGTCAATCTCCATACAGTTTAGTGTGTCAACATGTCAAACCTCTCGATCCAGTCAATCTCCATACAGTTTAGTGTGTCAACATGTCAAACCTCTCGACCCAGTCAATCTCCATACAGTTTAGTGTGGTAGTACGTAAAGTCTCTCGACCCAGTCAATCTCCATACGCCAAGTCTTTCGACCCAGTCAATCTCCATACAGTTTATTCTGTCAGCACGTCAAACCTCTTGACCCAGTCAACCTCCATACAGTTTAGTGTGTCAGCACGTCAAACCTCTCGACCCAGTCAATCTCCATACAGTTTAGTGTGTCAGCACGTCAAACCTCTTGACCCAGTCAATCTCCATACGCCAAGTCTCTCGGCCCAGTCAATCTCCATACAGTTTAGTGTGTCAGCACGTCAAACCTCTGGACACAGGCAAACTTCATACAGTTTAGTGTGTCAGCATGTCAAACCTCTCGACCCAGTCAATCTCCATACAGTTTAGTGTGTTAGCACGTCAAACCTCTCGACCCAGTCAATCTCCATACAGTTTAGTGTGTCAACATGTCAAACCTCTCGATCCAGTCAATCTCCATACAGTTTAGTGTGTCAACATGTCAAACCTCTCGACCCAGTCAATCTCCATACAGTTTAGTGTGGTAGTACGTAAAGTCTCTCGACCCAGTCAATCTCCATACGCCAAGTCTTTCGACCCAGTCAATCTCCATACAGTTTATTCTGTCAGCACGTCAAACCTCTTGACCCAGTCAACCTCCATACAGTTTAGTGTGTCAGCACGTCAAACCTCTCGACCCAGTCAATCTCCATACAGTTTAGTGTGTCAGCACGTCAAACCTCTTGACCCAGTCAATCTCCATACGCCAAGTCTCTCGGCCCAGTCAATCTCCATACAGTTTAGTGTGTCAGCACGTCAAACCTCTGGACACAGGCAAACTTCATACAGTTTAGTGTGTCAGCATGTCAAACCTCTCGACCCAGTCAATCTCCATACAGTTTAGTGTGTTAGCACGTCAAACCTCTCGACCCAGTCAATCTCCATACAGTTTAGTGTGTTAGCACGTCAGACCTCTCAACCCAGTCAATCTCCAAACAGTTTAGTGTGTCAGCACGTCAAACCTCTTGATCCTGTCAATCGCCATACAGTTTAGTGTGTTAGCACGTCAAACCTCTCGACCCAGTCAATCTCCATACTGTTTAGTGTGTTAGCACGTCAAGTCTCTCGACCCAGTCAATCTCCAAACAGTTTAGTGTGTTAGCACGTCAAACCTCTTGATCCTGTCAATCTCCATACAGTTTAGTGTGTCAACACGTCAAACCTCTCGAATGTAATGCTGAAACTATAACATCGAATGCACACAATCTGAATAATTGCTGACAACTGCATGTGACTAAAGAATGACCAGCCCAAGAAATTAAATACTTGATAGATGATTACCTCACCATACCTGCAGATGTGTGACTGATCTAACACTTATTTCTTGGATTATAAAGTTAATATGCACAAAACATTGAACAATTAATATAATGAGTCACATCACGAAGATTTTGCTACGAATTATCACGCAAAGAGTGAGGAAGAAAATACAACCTGAAATAGGGGAAGAATAATGTGGGGTTGTAGAAAGAAAGGGTACAGTAAATGCTGTGTATATGCTGCGATCAGTTATTGAACGCTCTATAGAAGTAAACAAAGATATACATCTTTGCTTTATTGACTACACAAAGGCTTTCGATAGAGTAAGACATGTCAACATGATAGATATGCTTGCAGATCTACAAATTGATGGGAAAGACATTAGACTTATAAAAAACATATATTTGGAAACAACAAGCTGTCATAAGGGTTGATAATTAAGTAGGACAATAAGAAGGTGTGAGACAGGGATGTGTAATGTCTTCATATTTTTTTCCCGGTACAGTGAAAATATTTACAGAAATGCAGAAGATATAAATGGAATCAGCATTGGGGGACGAAACATCAATAACATTAGATATGCAGATGATACAGTATTGATTGCAGACAATGAGCAGGATCTGCAACAATTAGTAGATGCTGTTGTTACACACAGTGAACAACTGGGGTTAGAATTAAATTGTAAAAAGACACAGATTATGTTCGTCACTAGGAAGAACGAAATACCACAATGTAATATACAAGTAAATAGGAATACTCTTCAACAAGTGAATCGGGACAATGATCTCGGAACAGTCATAACATCTGAAGGGAGATGCCTTGAAGAGATTAGAACCAGAATCACCATGGCGAAAGTAGTATTTGGCAAGATGAAAAACATTCTGATCAATAAAAAGATGTCAGTTGAAACGAGAAAAAGAGTCTTGAGGGGGTACATAGAGCCTGTTCTTTTGTATGGAGGTGAAACTTGGACAATGTTCAGTCAAGCTGAAAAATATCTGATGGCTACAGAAATGTGGTTTCTGAGGAGAATGCAAAGAATAACATGGACAGACAGAAAAACCAATGACCAAGAACTACAGGAGACAAATGAAAATCGTAGACTGATTAGGGAAATTAGGCGTAGACAATCAACGTGTAGCAGAACACATAATTCCAGAAATCATTGACACAACATATTTCAAGTAGGCAATTGGATTGTTTCACACAATAAAACTATGCAGATATGTAGACTGAAAACTAGCAGGCACATTTTACTAGGAACAACGCAATGACTATGAAAATCACGTAGTTAACTATCATTTCACAGACTATCATTGAGCACATTTATAATTCAGAAACCTAACATTAAATAGTTGACACTTACCGCGTTGAAGCAAGTGACGACTATATTGTCTGGAAACATGTTTCTGTGGGACAAAAACAATAACATGTTTCGGTAATCCAAATACATAACTTTCTCATGTATATAGAGACATGCTTTATAATACACTTCTCAATAGAAGAGATACCACTACCGACACAAAGCAAATTTTAAATGAGGCTGGTCGTTGCTCTAGGAATCACATTGACATAAAGAGCTCAAGAGGTTTGGCCGCGGCTGTAATAGCTCATAAATCACATCAGATTTTGCAAATACATGTTCTCCAGTTGATTGTCAGTATACCAGAATTGAATACACAGGAGATATATTTGTTGTCGCCTTCATGAACATCAATAGGATATTGACGATTAGGCCTCCGAACATGTAACTATCCACTTCGACAGCCCAAGTCATGAAAATCAATAGGATATTGACGATTAGGCCTCCGAACATGTAACTATCCACTTCGACAGCCCAAGTCATGAACATCAATAGGATATTCACGATCAGGCCTCCTAACATGTAACTATCCACTTCGACAGCCCAGGTCATGAACATCAATAAGATATTCACGATCAGGCCTCCTAACATGTAACTATCCACTTCGACAGCCCAGGTCATGAACATCAATAAGATATTCACGATCAGGCCTCCTAACATGTAACTATCCACTTGGACAGCCCAGACCACTTTGGACCCCAGGATGTTTGAGTCCCTATATGCGCCAGCGTTATTCTAACTCCTCAGTTCGCACTTACATTGAGAGTACAGGGAGGCCAGCGCTATATGTGACTTCGGTTACGTCGTTTCCCTATAACGTCGTTGGTACATAGGGGACATAACTTTATTTTACCTCGCTAAGTCCCGCCATAACGTCGTTTAGATAACAGGAACGTTATTCCAAGAATGAGTAACTGTTTATGCTATTCCTGTTCTAAGCGAATACTGTGCTAGAGAAAATCTAGCATTTAAGATATTGATGCTATTGGATAACGCCCCCTTGTCATCCAGTCAATCTGGACGACTTGTCCGAGAACGTCAAGTTCGTATTCATGCCACCAAACACGACTTTATTGATCCAGCCAATGGAGCAAGGCGTGATTGCAACTTTCAAAAGTTATTATTTGCGTAGCCCTTCTCACAGCTCATCAAAGTTTCGGACGCTAAAGGTAAACCTACCATTAAGGGATTCTGGCGAGATTACAACGTCTTCAAGGCCATCGACAACATTGCGGATTCATGAAGTGAGGTAACGTCAGCATGCATGAATGATGCGTGGCGAAAACTGTGGCCAGAATGTGTGCACGACATTTGTGAATTTGACGACGTTCATACTATTCGACGACAGATCGCTAATTTAGCCTCTAAAGCTGGCCTTTAAAGGGATGAAGGACGCTGACATTATTGGGTTGCTTGCACCGCATGGAGACGAGATGACTAATGAGGACCTAATGCAACTCGATGTACAGAGAGCTCAGCAAGAACCCCACCACCTCGAATGTTGACAGCTGAACGTTTGTCACAATTATTTCAATCCATTGATGTGGTAATGGACATAATAAATGAGGAGACCCGAGCAGAGAAGGGAGCTCCAAAGTGTACAAGCGCCATCAACTGTTCCAGGAAGCCTTACTTAGAGAAAAGGAAACACTCTGTGCAGCAGATATTGGACACATTTTGTGTTCACGCAGAGAAGAGCCAGGAAAAGAGGCGGGAAGAGATTACAGTTTCATCCTCAGATGTGTCATGACCGGCCTCTACTTCCCAATAACTCTACCACTCGCCATCCAATCCACCTCTAATTATCCAAAAAATATCAACAACCATCCAAATAAACATTACATAATACACAGTATTTCATTTCATTATATGGGAAATAGTGTTTCGCTGTATGTTATTTAACTTAAAGTCGCGCTTTCCAAGAACGGTACCGCGATGTCAACCGGGGCCTCCCTGTACACTATCTTGAACATGGGTAATGTTTATTCAGGTGTTAAAACGCTTGCATTGAAATTTACTATAGTCATCTGCTACTGATATGCTCACCTTTGAAACCCCTAGCTCCTCCTTTCGCCTCTGTGTTTACTCTGAGATGGTTCAATGGTTCCTCTTGCCTACTCTTTATCTTCTAGTTATCTTTGCTATTACTGTTTGCAGAGTTTGTCCTACGACAGTAAAGATTCGGCGTATTGATGTAGGCTGCGTAATCTTCTCTTAGACCAGGGGTGGGCAAACTTTTCGTGTTGCGGGCCGCATTGACAAATGTAAAGCAATTGGCGGGCCGCATATATATATATCCATTGTGTTTACAGCAACCTATCACAATAAGTAATTATTAATTATTTATAGGTTATTAAGCTGTATAAATAAATAATTATTGCAATTTTATTTTACTTATACATTATATGTGACAATATGGACAAAACCTTTTACTAATTTGTTAACAAGATTTTATAACTTGTTATTATAACAAATATTCTTTATTATCTATCAATGGCTTTAATTTAGACACAAACCAAATACATTTTCACTATGACTGATTTCTAATGAGTTGTATGTAACTGCTTGCACTTTTTGACAATATTCTTGAAATCTGGAGCAAGTTTACTTGTTGAAATTCGCATGACAGCATGCAAGTTGCAGTCTGACAACAAAGACCTATTCTTAGATTTGTTGATCTTCAAGCAAGAGAATGCTTGTTCGCAAATGTATGTTGATCCACATAATGATAAAAGTTTACCTGTAAAGTGTTTCAAGTTGGGAAATGATTCTTGTGATAAAGATTCATAGAAATCCAGCAAACCATCTGTCTTGAATTTCTCTTTCAGGTAATGATCTGATTGTAAGTCTAGCAGTTCCAACTGTATGTCCTCTGTGGCTGTATCAGCTTCTGCACTAAAAGGTGAACTGAGAATATTGAACTATGGCTCTAATTTCTTGAAATCTTGGAATCTCCATCCAAATTCTTCAATCAGTGCATCTAATTGGGCTTTGTATTTTTCAGTCATTTCACCAGAAATGGTTTCTTGTTTCAGCAAAGGAAGTAACAAACTCTTTTTTCACTTGATTGTCTGGAGAACCGTGAGAGTTTTGCCTGAAACGATTTTACATATACATACAATTCATGTGCAAACACACCATTAGCCTGAAGTTTGACATTCAGTTCATTTAACTTTTCCATAATTTCAATGGCAAACATAAAGTCTAACTGCCACTCTTTATTGACAATGTTAGTATTAAAGTCACATGCAATGCCCTTCATCTCTAGGAACATCACTATTTCTTCTCTGAGTTCCCACACTCGCCTCAACACATTGCCGAGACTAAGCCATCGAACATTGGTGTGGTTCAGGACATCGGAATGTTCAGTTTCCAAATCGTCAAGTAATGACTTGAACTGTCTGTGATTAAGTCCTCTTGATCTGATGAGGTTGATGACACTGTCAACTGGGTCACATGCTTGATATTCAAAACAGTTTTACACATATTTTCATGATGAATCACACAGTGAAGTGGTAATAATGTGTGGTCTGGATATTCTGCTTTAATCTTATCACTTATCAACTTTACCAGACCTACATTTTTTCCAGTCAAAGCACGAGCTCCGTAAGTTGTAACACTTGCCATCTTGTTCCAAACCAATCCAGTTCTTTCAATACAGTTAGTAACAGCATTGAATATATCAGGGCCTGTGGTTGTGTCTTTGAGTGACTCAACACTCAGTAACTCTTCAGTGAGTTTGAAAGAAGTGTTTATTCCACGTATAAATATCAATAATTGGGCAGTATCATGTACATCTGTACTCTCATCCAATGCAAGAGAGTACTACAAAAATTGTTTACCTGCATCTTGAAGTGTATGCATCAAATTGTCACTTATCTTGTCAACACGTCTGACCACAGTTCTCCTTGATAAAGTAATGTTGTCAAATCTGTGTTTTTGTTCTGGACACATAATGTTTGCTGCATCTAGCAAACATTCCTTGATAAACTCGCCATCAGTAAATGGCTTGTTCTTTTTTACAATTCTGTGTGACAGCACAAGACTAGCTTCAGTTGCAGCATCTTGAATTGAAGACTGTTTAGTGAAAACAGTTTGCTGTTTCTCCAAATTTTTCACCAACTCAAGGCATTTCCTTTCCTTCTCTTTGGTTGTTAAATTGTATCCGACATTGGAATGTTTTGTTTGATAATGTCTTTATAAATTGTACTTCTTGAAGACAGCCACTGACTCACGACACAACAAACAAACTTATTTGCTACCAACTTTAATAAAACAGTACATAGTTGTCCATTCATCATTAAAAACACGGCATTCATCTTCAATATTACGTTTGTTATTGACACTCATCATAACGGTACATGAAATTCTGTAAAATTCAACAAAATAACTTAAAAACGCATTAACAATTTTAATGTCTAAATGCCCTCGCGGGCCGCACAAAATCACTTGGCGGGCCGCGTGCGGCCCGCGGGCCGTAGTTTGCCCACCCCTGTCTTAGACCATGCTATGTGGCGATGGTCGTTATGACTGTCGACTTCCTTCTGTCTGGGGTATTGTCGATCATTTCTGACAGATGTTTCTACACGCCAAGATGTCAAACTGTCAGAAATATTCTCTCTTGGTTTCTCATTCCCCCCCCCCCCCCCCACCTAACTCAAACTTCCCCGCTGTCACGATTATTTTCCACCCCACCCCTCTTTCTTTTTCTCTTGATGTACTCAGAGAATGTGGATCATATTCTTCTGATTCAAGTAGCCTATTCTGTTTGTGAGTTCTTTATTTCAAGATATCTTCCTCATTTGTGTGCGCCGTGTTCTCATCATTCTTCTAAAAGCCATATAATTTCTCACTAATCTACTGATTGCCCATGATTGACTTCCTTACATCAGGAACGACTCATCTCAGTTGACACAAATATATATATATATATATATATACATATATATAAATATATATATAGTATTTAATATTGTTCATATTATGACATGTGACTTTTATTTGCTGATATTAATTTAACACCTGTTCTATGGTGAAGTGATTACGGCCACAATTCCAACTCCCATGTACCATGTTGGAAACATAGCTGCGTCAGATTTGCCAGGAGACCGCATTGCGATGTTGCTTTTTTTTTTTTTAAATAAAATTTATGAGCACTGGTCGTTCTGAAAGCAATAGAAAACTACTAAACATAAACTTGCCAAGAAATCACAAACAGCCCCCAAAAATGCTGAGGTTGACTGTGACGTCCTGTAAAGGAAATGCAACTAACTTATTTACACTTTATAGCACACTTTCCACCTGCTGTTATCAGAGTACCCAAATACCTGAATACATTGAAGTGCTTTCATTGAAGTGTAGAGGAGTGGCTGGCCGAGTGGCTAGAAAGCCGGACTCTCATTCGGGAGACCTGGGTTCGATCCCTCGGTAAGGTATGGGATTTTTTGTTTGTCGGGGGCAAAAAGAAAATCCTAACCTGCACAGTTCGCTGCGACTACACTAGCCAGGCGGCCTTAATTGCTCAGGATCAAAGACCCCTCTGCCATACACCGCAAGGTACTATATTAGCAGTAAATGACAGTTGACTGAAGTGCTCCACACTAGATCCATTTATTGTGAAGTTGCATGAGAGCATGCAAGTCTTCTTTGCAGTTGTCATTACTTATGTGCTTCTGCTATTCAGACTAAGATCTCCATATGTTTTGCTATTGCAATTATTTTTATCGTTTCTAGCGTTTGACAAATTATTTACATTCATTATTATCACAATCACTATCGCCATGTGCCTGGTCGACTGGCGTGGACGATCATGCTTCTCCACATCTTGCGATCTCCAGCAGCATGCATCTGCTCTTGCACTATAACCTTTGCCTGCCTTTACTAAGGCTCTCAAGAGTTATATATCGCTGTCTTTCTCTGTCTGTTCTTCCACACATTTGTTTTTCCAGTCGTCACAATGTGTTCTCATTGGTGTCTTCTCATAATGTGGCTAATAACGATGGCTGCTTCTTTCTGATGTTTGTTAAATTACCTTTGGGTCTTAGCCTCTTTCAAAACGTTTAAATTAATCATTTTGACTGTCCAAGGAATGATTAGCATTCTTCTGCCAAACCTCTCCACAGAAGCCTCTATGAAATGTATTTTTTCTTGTTAACTAACTGCCAACGATTCACAGCTATATATTAGAACTGGTTCTGAGAATGTCAGAATTCGTGAATTAACCTGCAAGTACAAGGTTGTATAGCACACGTTGGTCACCATTCTATAAATTGCAGTTTTGCTTGGCGTTTCTCTTCTCTTGTCTGAAATAGTTTCCTTCTGACGTTATCCATTGGCCTAGATAACTGCATTTCTTCACTTGCACTAAGTTAGCACCATTTACTTTAATTGTACATTTAGACACTATACGTTTCCTTGATGATACCATTATTAAACAAAGGTTAGCTCTGAAGGATAAACACCTGGCATATATATATATATATATATATATATATATATATATATATATATATATATATATATATATATATATATATATATATATATACTAGCTGACCCTGCCCTGCTTCGCCCAGACCCTGGTGAGGAGCATCTCATTTAATTCATATAAGTAGTCATATAAGTTCTCGTTCCCGTTACCGACTGTCTGTCTGTCTGTCTGTCTGTCTGTCTGTCTGTCTGTCTGTCTGTCTGTCTGTCTGTCTGTCTGTCTGTCTGACCCGGCCCGGCATTGCCCAGCTCCTGGTGTGGAGCATCTCATTTAATTCATATAAGTAGTCATATAAGTTCCCGTTCCCGACTGTCTATCTGTCTGTCTATCTGTCTGTCTATCTGTCTGCCTGACCCTGTCCGGCTTCGCCCAGTCCCTGGTGGGGAGCATCTCATTTAATTCATATAAGTAGTCATATAAGTTCTCATTAAATTCATACAACAAAAAAAGTAACTTAAAAGAATGTCCTTCCACACACCATCCATTATTTTTAATGAAAACTCTTTCTAATCACCTGCATGACTACAGTAACTTCTTAAGCACAAAAAGATGAGTTACAATGTTATGCATTGTGCATTATTTTTATGAAAACTTTGAAAATGCCTTACAGATTGTATCATTATTTATTATAACTCATATGCCGGTACATAACTATGGACAAAGAGTTTATAAATCTTTGAAAACGATGCCACAATATGACTATAAGTTATATAGAAAAGTTATGCCCCTTGAAATAACTTTTACAGAGTTAGGTCCCCTGAGATATATGAAATTATAATGAAAAATGAAAAATGAAATAATACTGAGTAAGCAGGCGATTTCACACTAACAAAATATCACAGTTGGCAGCTCTGGAATGAAAGGAAGGCGTGTAGAAAATTTCATCTCAATCGGATGGGCCGTTCGCGAACAAATAAAGGACATACATAGATACATACATACAGACAGACAGACGATCCTAATTTATATATAAGATATATATATATATATATATATATATATATATATATATATATATATATATATATATATATATATATATATATATATATATATATATCATCATTGGCACCATGCCGTCCTGACAGGCGATAGTTTGTGCTTTAAAAAGGCATAATAACTTTTACCCATGGCGGTAGCGAATGTGACTGTTAAGGCCGATTCGAGCTGTAAATGTTAGTTCACAGTGGGTGCACGTGGTCATTTCCACCATCAAGCACCATCTTACGTCTCAGGCGCTCGGTGTGTGACTTATCTGCAATAATTTTCTCCTTTGTCTTTATTCCATTTCTGATGTTTGCGCTCCATGCAACACATTCAGCGGCGACTTGCTAACAATGTGCATTATCAATACCTGTATCAATCATATCCCGCTTACACACATCTTTGTATCGTAGTAGAGGCCGACCCTGAGATCTCTTACCCATCTCTAATTCACCAAAAAAGATATCCTTTGGTATTCTACCATCATCCATCCTCCTAAGATATCCTATCCATCTAAGTCTTCAGTATTTGTGATTTTGTCTTGCCACTTAATACCAAGAATTCTTCGCAGATACCGCATATGAAAGCTGTTTAAACGTTTCTCTTCGTGTGAGTAAGTTGCCCACGCGAGTATTGAAATCATCGATCATATAAATGTAGTCATATTTTGGATCTGCCTTTAATCACAGTCTAACTCCTCATAGAACGAATCCTTCACATCACCAGAGGAATCGAGTGTCGGTGCATATGCAGTAATAATGGTGGCAAAACCACAAGAGGATGCCAAGCGCAGGGATAATAGTCTTTCATTTCCTCCTGCTGGAATTTCAATCATTCCCAGTAGCGAATTCTTCACTGCAAAGCCCACACCGTGTTGCCTTTTTTTCTGTCTGCCATCTACCCTTCCAAAAAAAGGTGTAATTGTTTTCCCTGAATGACCCTTCCTCGGCGAGACGAGTCTCCTGCAGGCCAGCAATATCAATGTTAAGACGATTGAGTTCGGCATCAATCACAGCCGTTTTTCTCACATCGTCAATATTGGTCAAGTCAGTGGAAAATCCTGGACACGTGGTTCTCACGTTCCAGGTTGGAAGCCGTAGTTTGAGGTTTCTATGTTTCCTTTTATTAGGACTTGGTGCATTGGTTTTACAGCCTGCGATTCAGATTTTGTCCTAGCCCCAAGCACCCATTGAAGCAGGCAGGCTGTGGCGGATCTGCACCCAATTGGCCGGGGGCTGCCCAGCTTGAGGCGGGCGGTAGCTGATCAGTGACACCTGAAGGTGTCTCCCACCGTCAGAGGCAACGCGTGGCGCCCCATGTCTACGCCAATTGACAGGGACTTATAACCCGTAACAGTTGCCTCTCGCTTTGATTCCGAGACCGGTTAAGACCAGGGATGGAGTTATTGTCTCTCCATAGCACAAAGCCTGGGCTAAAATATAGAGATCATGTGTTGCCCATGCAGCATGATCCCTCTCTCGGCCTGCCTAGTTCACTCCAGAGGAAAGGTAACACCCCTACATCTGGAACAAGACAAGCTGCAGAAGCTGCCGGATCAGCAAAGCAATGCTCTAACTGTCCGCCTGTCGGAGCTTCGATCCTAGACCAGCCCCAACCAAGGCTTAGGGCCTGGTCTGCTCTGCCATGATATTTTGTCTTTAGCTTGCATTTCCTAGTACCAGGGTAAGGCTTGTACCCTCCCATTTGCGCTCTTCCGCCCGAAGCCGTTGGCACAATGTGGGGTGTCGGGTTTGGTAAGCGCCGCCCAATGTTCGGCGCTAACAGAAAGCAGGTAGTACCGTCTACTGTTATACGGTAGCTCAGTCATATCTGACTAAGACCTGACATACTAATATAACCAGTGACATCCAAATATAGGAACTAAATAGATAGACAGAGGAAATGCGAAAAAATAATGTTGTATTGAATAATAAATAACTGCATGATACAATATGTGTATATAATACAGAAATACAGTTATAAGTAGGCTCTTGGAAACCCATTGCCTTTCAACTTATAAATTTCGATTTACTGGTATCTCATTGTCTGATTTCATTATTTGTGCATATACTTAACATATAGAAAACTATGCTTAATGTGGTGACCCTTTTGAGCATGTGGATTGTGTGAAAGAAGAAGCAACAGTCTCGAGTTGGTGAATCAGTTTTGAGATTCTTCCAGAACCCCTGCCGATCCCACGCAATGTCACTCTAATCACATATGGGTTCTCAATCTGTTCCTCCGCCTTCTCCACCTGGTCCCTTAAGCGCACGACTACCTCCCCCTTGTCCATAGGCAATCTACCACCAATAGGTGCATTCCCTACTAGCCTATCAGCCTGTTCATTCCCCCGCACCCCCGCATGGCCATGGCAAAATATCCATACAGATCTCATAATCTGTGACCTCTGAAGCGACTATAGCCATTCCACATAAAACATTCCTTTCGCCACCTTAATAAGCATACTCTTTGAATCCATAATGAATACAATGTGTGTTGCAGTAGTCTCCTCCAGCCAACGGAACGCCGCTGTTACAGCCTCCATTTCCATTCTCATGCTGGAGGTCGTAGTCTCATATGCCAGACTCTCCTTTTTTAAAGACTCGCCCATTAGCATTTGCAATAAAACCCCAAACACTAAGTCTGTTTCTCACCACTGACCCATCAGTGTAGACGACCATGCCGCCTTGATGTGTGTTACTCTGGATCAGCTGTTGTACTTCAAACTCAGTGCGGCCCGCTGCCTATTCCCTGCACTCACGGCCCACTGTTATTATTACATTGTGCCAGTCTGTCATGTCTTCCGGAACTTTAACCCACTCTTTTTCACGATTGATGGTCTCTAGATCAAACACCTGACATATAGAAAGTTCTGCCTGTGCCATCCAGGACCTGCCTCGTCTTAGTTTATCACCCTTGACTATATCCATGGCTGCATGCAGTGGGTGATCCCTATCTGCAGCAACTCTCAGTATCATTTGGTCTGAAGGACCCTATGCCTATCCGTCATTGTTGGTAGCGCCAGGATATGCCTCATGCATATAATTGGTGTGCCTTTGTGCACCCCAGGATTAACCGCATGACAGCATTCTGTATGCGCTCCAACCTTTCAAGCTGACTCTTTGATACTGTCAGCAGCCCCAAACAATACTTAATGACATAAATTATTAACTGCTGAAAGAGCCTTACAGCATTCTCTGATCTACCCAGTTTGCTGCCATAGCCCTCAATGCTATAAGTCCCCTACCAGCATTCACCACCAAAGCTTCCACATGTTCCAAGACAAACACCTGTCAAAGGTGATACCCAAGTACTTCAGTTTACTCTCTCGACTAAGAGGGCATCCATTCAACATAATACCTGGGACATCTGCCTGGACGATCCGTTTATCCAGTGAGTACCACACAACCGATGCCTTGTCTTGGTTTATAACGGCCCCTGCGTCCCTGTGCCACTCTGCCACCCCATTTACTGCCCCCTGTAAGTCTTTCGCAAAACTGGCCCTGTCTATACCCTGTCTATACACCAGCACATCATCTGCAAATGTCAAAATACTACCCACACCTGGTGTCTCAATAGCTGTGATTTTGCTGGTGTAGACA
This sequence comes from Cepaea nemoralis, assembly GCA_014155875.1. Classification (NCBI taxonomy): domain Eukaryota; kingdom Metazoa; phylum Mollusca; class Gastropoda; order Stylommatophora; family Helicidae; genus Cepaea; species Cepaea nemoralis. The sequence goes on from JACEFZ010008488.1 coordinate 460,424, forward strand.
TTAAAGAGCACTGGGGACACGGCAGATTCCTGTGGCAACCCAGGTGTAGTAGTACACGTGTCCAGGAACCCATGCGCAGTGCAACCTTACGCTTATAAGGGACCGCCGCAACCCATCTAACAAGGCAAGGGCAGACCTCCATGTCCAACAGTGTGTGTATCAACCGATCATACCTGACCCTGTTATACGCATCCTCCAGGTCAAGAGCTACCGCCACTGTCTCTTGTTTATTCTGGAAGCCCTCGTAGACAAAGCAAAAGTTGCAGCATTGACCCAGGTGTCCTTCCCAGGCCGGTAATCCCGAGCCCTTTCGGAAGCAGATTACGACTTTCCAAATGTTGCTGGAGCCTGCGTGCTACTATTTTTTCGAAGACTTTGCCATACGTGTTTTGCAGGGTTATGATTCGGTATCCATTAAGTCTGGCGTGATCCTTATCTGGCTTTGGGAGTGGGACCAGGTAGTTATGCAGCCAATCGTGGGGTATTTACGCCGTATTGATGCTTAGGTTGAAAAAAAGAGTCATCTCCTCCAAGTTACTCATATAGGAGTACCTCACCCCATCCGGACCTGGCGCTGTGTCTTTAGCCCTCTTCAGTACCTGTTTAATATCCTCCACCCTAATCTCACAGTCCTCCTTCCTAGTGACCCGTGACAAGGCTCCTCTGACGTTATCTCTAATAGCTCTAACTTGCTGATCCGCCTGTTTTAAAAATCGTGCAAGAAAAGTGTCCCCTTTGTCCTTGTCAGTTGTCATAGGTCAGTTGTTATCATCGTAAACTGTACCGTGTATACCAGGCATCGCCTGTCTCTTCATCTGCCGGTGCAGCCTCCAGATTTTTCCCAATGTCGCATCCCCACCGACATCATTGATAAACTGTTCCTACTTAATCCTTTTTGCCTCTGCTGCCTGGAGTTTAAAATTCTGCACCTTTACTTTTTTACGTCTTTCAGCCTCCTCTAATTATGTGTCAACTGAATTGGTTGCTCTCCGCACCCTCTGCCAATTCCTTATGGCCGCCCTCTTTTCCCTCCATGAATTCTACACCTCTGGTGTCCACCGTGGTGGTTGGGTGAAAATTCTTCTTGTTGGTTTAGATCTTCCCTGTGATCTAAGGCACCCCAAGAGCGAAGAGTGGTCGCAATCATAACTGAATGCCCTGCAACAGTCTCGACCAAGTGGTAAGTATACATCAATAATTAATTCACGCAGCCGATACAAGGCAGTTGTCCTGAAATTGAATAGAATCAATCGTGTCCTGCTTTCAGTAATCAGTTGGCCGTCTGCCTTTCTAATAATGACACTGAAACGTGCTTACGTTTTCAGGTTACCAGGGACATGAAATTGAAAATCGATTTCAAATAATCACATTTAGGTGTCTCATATTGCATTGATCTCCAGTTATATGTTACGGCTTGTTAGTTTGTTCATGCCCAGCCAATTATATTAAACCAGTTAGGAAAGGACACTCAACGATGGCTGCAACTATACTGCTGCCGTTATTAGAAACAGGGATGGATGTCATCAATTTCACGAAATATTTATCAAACTGCATTGGCAGAGAATCCCACTATTTTGTTAAGTGGACAGTTGTATTTTAATTATATTTTGATTTCTTTTCTTCGTCCCTCTTTCGCGGGAAGCACATCACACCTAGTTATGCACCTCGTAGGTCAGTGTGCTCGACTTCAACATGCATGTATGTATGGTTCTGTTCTCACTGTGTTCACGCAAATGTGAACCATCATATCTGATCACTCATTTCCTATGCTGCTCAAGAAACTGTATTCTTAGAAACTGAGTGAAATGGATGTGATTGCTCATCACCGCATTATGAATGTTTACTATAGCATATGTTTAGAGAACATAACATGTCTGCGTGCATTTATTATTTTTTTTATTGGATTAATTGCTTAATATAGCCACTGCTGTACTAGCTTAGTGATCAGCAGGCTTGCCTGTCTGCCCGGCTGTCGTGTGTTCGAATCCTTCTATCGGCAAATTACAAGATAAATATAGGCCTGGGCTGCTAAGTCGACATATTGGAAATGGGCACCTGGAAATGTAAAAATTCTACGTGTGCTCTCTGGAAATCAAATCATTTGGACAACATCATGTCGTTATAATGACTGATTATGGTTATGTTTCTGATGTATGATGGAGGATATTTATCGTTACTTGTTGGGTGGTCTGTTTGTCTCATTGGTGTCTTAAGCTCAGGGGTTTTACATTTCTGAGAAAGACTAGTTCCCAGGATTATTCTTATTCTTATAGCCCATGCCGTCTGGCGTTGGAGATCATGTCTGAACACATCCGCCTGTCTTTTGTGTAGCGAATCATTTCCTGATACCGGCGTTGCTCCATGCCATGTTGTCAAACTGTCTAGCATCTTCTCTCTTGGTTTCCATCTGCATCACTTGCCCTTTAACCTTCCTGTTGTGATGACATACTCCAGCTTTTTCATTCTCATAACATGCCCAAAGTATGTCAACTGTCTTCTTCTGAAGCGAGTAACCAGTATATTTTCTGAGTTAGCTTCTTTTAAGATGTCTTCATAGTTCTTTCTATCTATCCACTACGTTCTCATTATTATTCTGTACAACCACATCTCCTCAGCTTTCATATAATTCCTCACTTGTCTGTTAATTGTTCACCGTTCGCTTCCGTTAATCAGAACTGGCTCACTAGAATGCTTGTCTTCACCTGGACTGACACAGATAAATTGCAGAGAATATTCCTCATTTTGTGAAATTCTGTCTTTGCCTGAGCTATTCTTCATGTAACATATTTAACACATCTTCCATATGCTGTTAGAAAAGTGACCATATACTTAAATACATTGTGCCAGCATGCAACTGGAGCTATGGGTTGGCCGATTTAATGGCGTTCTTTCGTAAACACTTCTTCTTTCTTGCTGCTCGTGTCCAACAAGGGATGCGACTAATTCTTCTCTTCTTCTCCAGTCGGCACCATGGACGTTTCTCAGCACTGAACTTTGCTGATGATTAACTAATGTTCTACACACGTTTCACCATCTTACAACAGTACTAGGTATAACTCGAACAGTAGTGAACCTTGAACAGTAGTCGATTCAAACGCCAGTTGTAGTTTTATACGTGTATTGGGCTACACAAACTAGGATGAACACCATCACTATAACACTCAGATATACAACGCAAGACTTCACAATATTCTCCTAGCACAAACTAGCTCTTTAAAAGAGTGGCGCAGTGTTGGCCATTATTCTATCTGAACGTGGTCCGTACTCGACGAGACCCACGACTAGAATGCCCTATCCGGGCTCCACTTCCTGTTGACCTTAGACCAACGTTTTCACGTTGTGTGAAAAGTATCCACTTTTCACGTTCCGGTGTTCACTTACTGAACACTGTCATAACCTCTAATCTCTGACCTGGGTTACGGCTTAACTATGCCATGACGTCATCAGGGTCATGGCAATTGACTTGTCTGAGATTGGTTCCATTAACTTTGATATAGCATATGGGTGTACATTGTAATTACCGGTATTAGAGTCCCGAACATGGAGGATAGGCATTTAAACGGTTAGGGCCTCTGTAGTGTTTATGCTCTTGGCTACCGTTTGCATTCGCATTTTCCTCATGTTGGACTGGAAGTGTATGGTTTCGTCGCCCCGCTACTGAGGTGAGTGCGTGGTGTGACACTGTGAGCTGTGAATTTCATGTGAGCTACTTTTACATCTGTCAGCGGTTGTTTAGAGCGTAAACTGCATGTTCGAAATAATGGCGGCCGGCTTTGTCGCAGAACTGACAGGTGTTGCCTTATACAGAAATGTTTGGCTGCAGGTATTCTAGTGACTGCCGCTTCCATCGATGATGAACTGTATTTTTCGTGGAGCACTGTATTGGCATTCTGGCAACGGCATTATGTACAGTGAAATGCTTTTACATCTGTCCGCCGTTGATTGTAGTGTGACATGTACGTTCGGAAAAAAGGCGGCTGGCTTTGTCGCACAACCCACTGGTTTACCTTATGCGGTAATGTGTGCTGCTGGTTTACTAGTGACTGCCGTTTCCATCGACGATGAAGTGCATTTCTCGTGGAAGACTTTTATGTAGGCATTCTGGCGGCGGTATTATGTACAGTGAAATGCTTTTATATCTGTCCACGGTTGTTTGTAGTGTGATCTGCATGTTTTGAATAATGGCGGCCGGCTTTGTCGCAGAACTGACTGGTTAGCCTTCTGCAGTAATGTGTGGTTGCTGGTTGTCTAGTGACTGCGTGACTGCCGCTACCATCGAAGATGAACTGTATTTTTCGTGGAGGACTTTTGTGTTCACACTCTGGCGGCAGTATTATGCATAGTGTACCTGTGCGGGCTGTTGGTTTGTCGAGACTTCTGTCTGTTCCATTTTTCACATGGGGCAGTGAGGAGCATTTTGTGGGTTATTCACTGGCACAGGAACAGAGCATAATGGGGACGAATCGTTGCCGCGACTAACTAACTAAGTAACTAACTAACTGTAATTACCAATGATTTGTGTTTTTCTGTTATTAAGGCAAAGTCATTTGTTTGTGATTTTCAGTTGCAATTACATCTACCATTTCTATTTCTTGTATTTGTATTTCATTTTCTGCGACCAAAACCATATCATGAGCGTACGACACGCTGATTACATTATGCCCACAAACCGACATTCGGGGCATGTCTTGTAAGGATCTCATTAATATTTTGCCGTGCAAATTTCCAATCAGATGATGATACACAAACCTATATAACACCTTGTATAATGTGTTGAAAAAGTACTAATTGGTTGTAAATTCTTAAGGCTCCTCTTTTGTTATCAATACAAGTTTTTTTTAATGATTCTTAGAACTTTACCATTCAATTTTAACATTTCCAACATTGTAACCATTTCTTCGTGTTTCACCTTATCAAATGCCGTAGTTTAGTCAATAACGCACATATAGATATGGGTGATCACAAGTAGTTTATTATTTATAGACTCATCCACACCTATCTCCCATAACGTGGTCTGCCTTTGGTGTCCGCTTTCTGTTCTCCGACTCGCGGTGTCTTCTCTTGCTCTATGTGGTGTGGAATAGTTTCTTCTTCTACTATTTTCTGAGATGTCATTTTCATCGCTATTTGTATTTTCTATATTCTCTCATCCATTATCCTAGAGTTTTCATAAACAACAACGCTTCTCTTTTTTTTCTGGTTAAGTTGATATCTTAACATGTAAATAGGTAGTTGGCCTTGAAAATTTGAAGGGGCAAAGTTAAGGTGTGGCAATAATGGAACTTATCTATATATATATAAAAGACAGTGTATGTGTGTATGTCCTTTATGCTTCGTAAACGGTCCATCCGATTGAGATGAAATTTTCTACAGATTTTCTTCTCATTCCCGTGCAGCCAACTGGCATAGTTTGTTAGTTTACAAACAGTTATTTACGTAATAAAATTAAATATTTTAATTAAATTATAATTAAGATATTGCAAGGCGAGTTAACTTAAGAAAAGTTATATCAAGGGACATTACTTTTAGTAGCATTGCTATATTATGTAATTTAAATAATTGTTGCATTTTCTCAAAGTTTTATAACATGTTTATCTACAGTTATCTACAGGCATATGTGTTATAATATAATGATAACATCTTTAAGGCATTTTTAAAGTTTTCATAAAAATAATGGATCTATTTTAGATACGTAAAAATTTTCGAACCCATTTTTCCTGCAACGGGAACGGGAAAGGGCCGAACATAGATAGATAGATAGATAGATAGATAGATAGATAGATAGATAGATAGATAGATAGATAGATAGATAGATAGATAGATAGATAGATAGATAGATAGATAGAGATAGATAGATAGATAGATAGATAGATAGATAGATAGATAGATAGATAGATAGATAGATAGATAGATAGATAGATAGATAGATAGATAGATAGATAGATAGATAGATTATAGATAGATGGACGAACGGACGGGCGGGCGGACGGACGGACGGACGGACGGACGGACGGACAGACAGACAGACAGACAGGCAGGCAGGCAGGCAGGCAGGCAGGCAGGCAGGCAGGCAGGCAGGCAGGCAGGTAGGTAGATAGGTAAGTAGGTAGGTAGGTAAGTAGGTAATTATGAATAAAGAGAGAAGGACATTGAGGCAAAAACTTGTTCAAAGGAAATAAACTCAACCGAAAGAATAAAAGACCAATATCTAAAGATTCGATTAATTATGTTATTCTACGCAATAGGGATTCATACAATGTTAGCTGACCATACACATAGTGTAAGATATGGGATATCCATACAGATTCGCACACAGATTCACATACATATATATACTAAAACACCCGTACATCATAAACTTCGGCTACGTTTGTGTCTGAGTTAAATAATGATGTATAACTAAGGAAGATGTTGGGACACATTGGGTGTATTTATTCGCCCTTTGTTGTGGTATCTCATTTAAATATACCTTCTCAGTTTGCTGGCTAAGTAAAGGAGAGTATATATACTTTCAGAATAGAAGGAAATGATTCAGTCTATAAACGTGACGTGAAAAGCGAAGAAACATTACTGTTTCACAATAGAAGAATGCGGAAACCTAAATAAACTGGAAGCATAATCAGAACAGGAAAAAGGTATCAGATCTGGCAGGAATATTTAAAAGTCTGGTCTCGGAGGATTATTCGAAGGCTCTCAGAGGCTCTAACCTCGTCCTTTGTCTTATATTGACGTCATCAGAGTAGCATTAAAAACTGGAGCCTCAGCGCCACGTGTCCGTGTCTTTACATTGTTAAGATCGATGTTGTGGCGAAAAATTATGGTCTACTAAGAGATGAAGGGTCCACCTTGTCGTTTGTCCACCGACTAATGACCACAAGGCCGGCCATCGAGAAGTGTCACCAAGTCCATCCATCGAGCAGTAATAAGCACCGGCAGCCCATAAACTACGTCATCTCTTACAACATCAGTAATATGCAACCCTGTATGTGACTAATCCAGGGGATTATCTCCACCGTTACAAATGGGTCGGACAATTATTAACACATGCAGGGATTATAGGCTCGGTGTATAAAACATTTGGTATTACTAGGAGATATCACAACGAGTATTATCACGTGCCACGCCGATAAACATCTGCGGTTATATTTCACCAGCACAATCGCAACCAAATGATATTGGTAGAGCTCCTATCTTACTACCAACCTTACCCTTCACGATCGACAGGCTTCTCGATTTCTTGGGCTTGAAACACATCCTGCACCAGTCGATTAGCTGATCCAGCCTTTTGAGCATGTTGTAGGCATGAATTTCATCCTGTGTCAAGATTGTCATGTCGTCCATGAAGGCATTGAGTGGCGACATTCTACATATCTCACCAAGTCTCGTTCCTTGTGCATAGCCTGCATGGCCACGACGAACAATGTCAACGAAATCGTACATCCCATCGGCATACCCACCTGGAGATCGATCCAACTGATTCTGAACTTCGGGGTAGACACGGGAAAAGTGAGCCCCAAGAAATACTGTATAAGCATCGTTGTGATCTCCTCATTCACGTGATACATCCCAACGGCTTGCCACAGTACCTGATGGGGTATATCACATCCATTCATCCACCCATCTGTCTGTGTATCCGAATGAGTGGTGCATGAAAGCAAGCCATGTGATGAACCTAGACAAAACTGTTTCACTGAACAACAGAATTATCAAGGATGAAGTTCCAGCCATCACAACAAATGGCATGTGGTCAGTATAGAGAATAGAATCAGAAGTCTGGGAATAACTTTTCACTGAAGCGTGTCCTTCAAGAATCTTCGCGGTAGGTAGTGGTAAAGACCAAGAAATGACTCAATGGTTTGAAAGTGATGGCAGCGACGGATAGGAAGCATGTTTTCAACACAACATCTGATAGCCAGTTGCTGTAGCAAGTACACAAACAAAACGAAACTATGTAAGCCATTCTAGAATGTACAATCGGATACATCTAGTAATTGAAGACAACATATGCTCGGCCTTTCATCCATGTATGAAAGATGCAAGGTGATCCATGCTAAGATGTACCTTAGCATTCTAGCTGGCAGGTGAATTCCCTATACAAAGTTTTGAATGATACCAAGAAACGGCACCGCATGAATAAGAGAGACAGGTCTTGATTGTCACAAGTTGACGGCACAATTAGTCAGGTGTGTCGAATAGATAGGAAAGTGTCTGGAGAAGAATAAATTTGATGCCTCCTAAAAATGAAGCATTGCATATTTATAGTAGTAATAGGCCGACCGTGCCAAGAATGGACAGCCTTTGTTAGAGAAAAGCCCGTTCAATAGCTGGTAGAAGATAACTCACACCCTGGCAATGTATATATACACACTGACGGGTTTACGGAAAGAGGTAAGCAGAGTCAGTGGAGTTTTACTGCAAAGACAAATGGACACTTTCACACACACACGCACACGCACACACACACACACACACACACACACACACACACACACACACACACCAATACACACACACAATGCACAGAGAAAGAGAGAGAGAGAGAGAGAGAGAGAGAGAGAGAGAGAGAGAGAGAGCCGTCAGGTGTCTAGAGGGTAGCACAGCCAGATCGCTGTGTTTGTCAAGAACTCACGCAATATGCTTTGTATAGTGGAAACTGGCGCATTCCGGTTGGCATGGCTAGCATTGTTTGACAGGAAATATTGTGATCATATCATGGATTTCCGGGAAGGTTAACCTGGATATCAGCATTCAACAGACTCATCAAAATACATGTTAATAGCTTTCATCAATCGCTAGGCCGCTAAATATATTTGATTGTTTAATGGCAGTCTTCAATAAAATGAAGACAAATATCATAGCCCACAGCGCAAAACAACATTCCAGACGAACGCAGAAGAAGAAGATATGGATTATCTGCTCAGTGCAACGGGGTTGCGGGGAAATGAACAGACTGATATATTAGCTGTTGTGGTGGGTGCAACTGAACAGATTGTGTATCTGTTTGTGGAATGACTTGCTCATAAGAGAGTGGATCGAGGATGTGTACGATATTAAAAGCTAATCAGAAAAGCCATGGCACACGATGGCAATAATTATGGTTTATCAGTATTGTTTGCTTTGCCATTTTATTCGGCCAAGAAATTCCACACACAGCTTTTAATTATTTCAAAATTTGTTCAATCGGAGCATGATAAAGAGTGATTTAAAAAGGCAAAAAGGGTGTTCTAGGTCGACTTCACGCAATTATCAAGTTAAAACAGATCTTTAATAGAACATTTTATTGAAGACTGCCATTAAACAATCAAATATATTTAGCGGCCTAGCGATTGATGAAAGCTATTAACATGTATTTTGATGAGTCTGTTGAATGCTGATTGGGAAAAAACTTGTGTGCGACGTCGCTGCATACAATACTTAATCATAACATACAGAAATCTTAATTGAGTTTCTATTTTCGTCATGAACATTGAATTAAGTTCAATTAATTGTTTCGCCTGCAATCTGAAAACATACAGCAGATGATTGTTAGCATTCACATCGCTAACATTTGTAACGCTGCGTCTTTCACTGCAGTTTCAATTATTTGAAAGAAGGTATTAGTAAATTAATTACTAACCATAATGAAACAAATGTTACAGGAAAACTGCGTTAAAATAATGTCATCAGGGTCAAAGTTGTTTCTATGATGTTCCTGTAACGTTCAAATAGTTGAAGTGTTCATTTCTGTCCCATCTAGATTTAATTCACCGTGTTTGTAAACAAGCACGCGCGCGCGCTCACACACACACATACGCACGCACATATGCGTATACACACACGTGTGTGTGTTTGTGTGTGTGTGTGTTTGTGTGTGTGTGTTTGTGTGTGTGTGTGTGTGTGTGCCTGCCTGGGAACACACGCCTTTCATGTAGTACAGAGGTTTATCGTGAAAAGCATGTGCAGCACTGAAGGGAATAGGCAGTGTTGCCATTTTAGTACTTTTCGCACTAAATTTAGTGCTTATTCAAGTCAGTTAGTGCGAAAATTTTCCGTTTAGCGCAGCCGCGTAAATGTAGTGCTTCACAAAATTTTCTTGGTGCGTTTTTGGTGTGGGTAAAAATTACTTTAAAAATCATTGTGGGAACACTAAAAAGCCGAATTTGAACTGAAGCGAGGGAGTAAAACAGTCTTAGTACGTTACCGCGCAATATTCAACTAATTTAACTCCCTTTAATACGATTTAGTTGAAGTGAGTGACTGCAACGCGCAGGCAATATGCAATGCGTTAAAAGATTATTTAAACAAGAATGGACTTGAGTTGCAAAGACTAGTTGCACTCGGCACTGACAATGCATCTGTCATGACAGGTGTAAACAATGGAGTATATACAAAATTAAAATCCCAAGTTTCTCATCTGGTACTAGCTAGGTGTGTATGTCATTCCCTTCAGCTGGCATTGTCACAGGCTGCAGCTGCTTGTCTGCCCAGGAACATAGAGTTCATGATTAAAGAAACATATGACTGGTTCTCTCACTCAAGTCTTCATCAAGCAAAGTACAGGGAGCTTTTTTGCTTCAATAAATGATGGACAATATCCGCTGAAGGTTGTTCAATTAAGCCAGACACGATGGATCTCCATTCAGTCTGCCATTGTCAGAATAATGCAACAGTGGGTCGAGCTCAGAACTCATTTTGATATAGTAAGAGTCAACGAGCGCTGTTATACAGCAGAACGTCTACATTCTATGTTTAGCGACATGAAAAACTATGTGTATCTCATATTTCTCAAGTATATTCTCGGAGAAGTTCAAAGTGTGAATAAGAAATTCGAAGCAGATATACAGGATCCAACAAAACTACCGAGCGATCTTTTCCAGCTCATTGATTCTATCAGTTCAAGGATTGCTATTCCTGGGGGGAAAAAATAACAGAAAGTAATGCTATTCAAGATTATTTAGATCCTAATCCCAATTTAGGTTATGAGTTTGAGAAAGAAATAGCAGACTACAAGTTTCCCGATGAGAAAGACATTCGTGGAAGGTGCATCCAGTTTTTAATAGAGCTATTGACACAGCTGCGTTTACGTACGCCCGATAACGTTCGAGTGTTGCAGTCCATGTCATGTCTTAGTGGAAGTGAATGTCTACAGCCAATGAAGCCCTGTATATTGAATCTTGCTAAAATGTTTGTAGAAGATGCAGCTACTCTCGCCCGCATCGATTTCCAGTAGAAAAACTTCATCATATGCAGTGGACACAGACCTCTGACAGACTTGGACTGTGGGCAGAAATAGCCTCATACAGGGATGCCACAGGTGAAAATCCTTTCCAAGATCTTACAGATTTAGCTGTGCTCATTTTACCTCATTATAATGCGGACGTGGGTCGTATTTTCAGTCAGATGAGAGTTATAAAATCAAAATTGCAGAATAGACTTAGCATAAAGAGTTTGACAGCTGTTTTGACTATTAGATATGGAATGAAAAGATATGGCAAATGCTGTCATGATTATAAACTACCTAAGGATATTCTGCGAAAAATTGGATCACAAGAGGCATATAAATGTTTCTTTCAATCAGCTTCCTCATCCTCATCATCGCAGGAGCAAACACAGCAGGAAATAGCTACAGAAACTGAAGAGGAGTTGTCTGACTGGGATTTAGCAGATCTGGAATAAACTTCATTCTAATATTCAGTGATAATAATAAATTGTAATGTGCTCCTTTATAACATTTTGAATGAATACCATCAGTGCTTTTTTTAGTGATTTCCCAAAATATAGTATTGCAATTTGGTGCTTTTTTGGCTCGAAAGTAGTTATGATTGGGATTTGGCGGATCTGGAATAAACTTCATTGTAATATGAAGTGATAATAATAAATTATACTGTGCTACCTTGTTACATTTGTACTAAAAACAGTTGGTGCTTTTTTTGGTGCTTTCCCAAAAAATGTAGTGCTTTTAAGTGCTTTTTTGTGTCGATTTTGTTGCTTTTTCATCAAAGGGAGATGGCAACACTGGGAATAGGTGTGTGGTGGTTAGTTAGTTACATATCCTTTACAGGACGTTTGCAGTCAACACAGCATTTTTTGATGAAATTTACGTTCAGTAGTTTGTATTGCTTTCGTAAAAAAAACCCAACGCAGCACCATCTACTGCCAAATCGCGCGCATCTGTATTTCTAGCGCGAGCATGCGGGATCACGAACCGCGCCCGTAAACTCTTCGCCACGGACACGGGCAGGGTGGTAAGGAAGCTTATTAAATAGCTATAATTATTTAATACTACACACATGCGATTTGTTTTAGTAGTTAATAATTTCAGTCATTGAGTATGGTTTGGGCCTGCTGACAGTATTATAGAGCCCTCTTGAAAGGTTGGAGTGCGAGTGATACGGAAGTGCATAATAGACACACTATGTGTATGCGCGAGGCATTTCCTTGCACTACCAACAATGACATACAGGCACAGGGTCCTTCTAGCTAAATGGCACCTGAGAGTCGTTAACAACAGGGATTACCCCCTGCATGAAGTCATGATATGATTAAGAGTGTATACGAGCAAGATTGAAAACTTAGAAGCACCAGGGGTTGGAAGGATACTAACATTTGCAGATGATATTCTTGCATATAGGCAGGGGGAGAGATAGGGAGCTAACATCCCAGGAGCTACAGGCGACAGTAGACAAAGTGATTGACAGTTGCGCTGAAATGAGTGCTGTCATTCACCCGGGAAAGGCAGCTGTTTTGTGGTGCTCTCTGGACACAGGATTGTGACAACTGATGTCCCAAGCCCAACGATAGATGGTAGAAGCGTCAACAGAGAGAACAAACTGAAGTATCTGGGAATCACATTTGACAGGAGCCTGTCCTTCAAGGACCATGTGGAGTCGGTTGTGACAAGATCTCAAAAGGGACTCAATGCACTTAAAACTATGGCTGCAATGGACACAGAGCAGAGAATGCTTTTCACACTATACCAGCACTTGATTCTCTCAGTGATTGATTATGGACTAGGACTGCTCACTGTCTCAAAGTGTCAATTGGTGAAATTAGAGCGCATACAGAACGAAGCTATGCGGGTCTTTCTGGGATGCACCAGAGACACCCCAGTCGTGTGTATGCGTTACATCCTTGGTTTGCCGACTGTTGCTGGTAGGCTCAAGGTGATTCAGGCGAAGGCATACCTCAGAGTAGTTGCTGACACAGATCACCCGTTGCATGAGACGCTGGACATAGTTAAGGGTCAGCGACTGATAAGAGGGAACTCATTGATGGCTCAGGCGGAGGATACGATCAGACAGGTGTGCATATACACAGATGGATCGGTGTTGAGAGGCAGAAGAAGTGCCTGGGGGTTCTTAGCAAAAGCTAATGGTTGCTGTTTGGTACAGGAGACCCTGGCATATGATACCAAAACATTTAGCTTAAGAATGGAGGTGGAGGCGGTCGGTGCAACTTTCCGCTGGTTGGAGTATACGACACACACACACATCGTGATTGAAACTGATTCAGAAAGCATGCTGAGTAGGGTGAGGACAGGCAAGCTGCGTGCAGAGTGGCTTGCTTCGCTTCAGAAGTCACGGATGACAAGCATCGTCTGGATATTTTCTCCGGGGCATGCTGTGTGCTGGGGAATGAATAGGCGGACAGATTAACTGGCTCTGAAAAACTTAGTGGAGTATTGATGCATGATAAGGAAGACGTGGTTGCGGCCTTGCGGGAGCACGTGTACACCTCGGAGGAGCAAATAAATCACCATGGTCTGGCAAGAATGCGACAGCGAGGGGTGACGAGGACTATCATGTCTTCCGATGATTGGAGGTGACTGCTGCAACACACATTACATTCATTATGGACTCACGGAGTATGCTTAGTAAGATGGAGAAAGGAATCTTTCGTGTGGAAGGGCTTTCCTCGCTTCATGGGTAAAAGATTATTAGAATTATATGTATTTTCCGCCATGGTCAAGTGGGTGTGCAGGAGAATGAACAGGCTGATAGCCTGGCAGCATATTCACTTTTGTTGGTAGATTACCTATGGACAAGAGAGAGGTGGCCCGAAGAAAGCGGTAGAAAGACTGAGAACCTGTATGGGAAGTGTATGGCGATCGGCAGAGGTTCTGGGCGAATCTCAAAACTTTCAATCAGATAGCGGTGGGAACGATTAGTAATATGACTCTTCGCTGGATGCTGTACAAGGAGAAGGGACACATGTGGGAATGTCTTGACTGCAGTGATGTCGGTTCTTAGCTCATAATGCATAACTCATTTTATATCTTATTAAAATCTTTCACCTTGCTCCCCACTAAAGTTACCAAGATTCTCGTGAAAGAAACGTAAATGATTATGGAGGTACCGAAATGTTATCCCCATGTTGCATCCAAGCTTACAAAAACTCGACAGCATGTTTTCAACTATTTCAGAATACTTGTATGGTTCAAAGTTACTCAGAAAGTTTTGCACAACTAAAACAAATAATGAGTAGGCTGTGGACTCTGTTTTGTTCATCGAATCAATAAAATGTGGATCGTTTATTAACTTCTAATTTGAGGTCCATTAAAAATTTCAACTTTAAGTTTGTCTATGCTCAATTCCAAAAACTTTCTGCATAAATAATTAAAACAGGTGCCATCTGTGTTCAGTGGCTTAACAAATTCCTTCATGAAGCCAAGCTTTATATGTAATGGTTCATTAGAACTCTTTTTTCGATCAATGAAAGACCTGTTGACAATATTTGTTTCTCAAACTTTAAATTCATCTATCAACGGTCACTGTTTCTTTGTCTAGTGCATATATTTTGCCTTGCTATCCTACAAACATATAAAGCATGGCTATTTGATGACTTCATCATTTTAAGATCTACGCAAACCATCTAGTTGTGTTCTAAATAAATCAATTTTACTAGAATGGTACATATTGTAGCATACTCATCCATCATTGTAGTAGAATGAGTAATTGGAATTGAGCCATATTTGTTACCATTGCGAAAAAAAACTTGTTTAGTGCTGTCAATAAAAAGTCACTACTCATCTGGTTTATACTTACACATATTTCGTTAAAAAGGCCTCCTACATTAATACAGCCGGTCTCTCTGGCTGAGGGGTTACAACACTTTCTCCGTAATCCCGTTTATCACGCAGAGTCTCGTAGCGGGAGAGAATTGGGAGCGGTTCGTCCCCCGCTGGTGACTTGCTGGATAACTGAGCCGGCCGCTCAGAAAGCAATGGCAAACTATTGAGCGTAATCTTGCCAAGAAATCAACAGACAGCTGAAAGATGCTGCTGTTGACAGCGATGTCCTGTAAAGGATATGCACACACACAAAAACATTAATGCAAAACACAAGGTTGTTTTCTTTACAAAAGAACAGAAGACAGCCATGCTCTCTGCTGCGATTAAATGTAACCTTTGTTTCAGCAGTCAGTAATTTTTTCCCTTTCAATATTGAAGCCAAAAGTTCTGAAGATTCCTTAGAGACATATAGATCTCGGATTAGATCATTCAGCTCACGCTGGCCGAAGCGTCGAGCAGCTAGAAAATCATCTTCGAAATCACTATCACTGTCACTTGTCTATCCACATGCCTCTGCTGTCTTATCTTCTAGCGGGGAATCCGAAATCTGACTGAAATTTGGAATTGGTATGTCATCTGCGCGTGGATCAGGTCGCCTAACAGAAATTAAGCCTGGATTTGTCTATCTTTTGGGTTATGTTTTCCATACATTCCCTTAATATTAACAACACAAAAATGTCAGCCATGATAGACGTTCTTGCGATCTCTTTAAACTATTGGAATTCCAAATTTTAAACATTGTCTGTTCCCACAAGTCCACTGTCGCAGGTGTTCACATGGTTTGCAAACTATATGAGGAGCCCAAGACTTGTCCTGGTCACCTAGTTTTACTTTAAATAAAGCAAAGTACGCCTTCTTCACAAAAACAGTTAATATGCTTCCTATGTTCTTATTTCAAAGTGTACTCTCCACAAATATAACAAAATGTATCCGGTGAAAGAAAGAATGCTTTTCTTGAAGATGGTGGCATTCTGTATTAAAAGGGTAAGAAAATAACTAGCATACTAACATGCATTCAGTAGATTAACATTTTAAAAAGGAATTTCTTGGAAGATTCTTGGAAAACTGAAACTATAAGTAAATAAGCCGTTTCATTTTTATAAGACTAGATCAGGGGTCACCAAACCTACTGCCCACGGGCCGGATCCGGCCCACGACGTCAGTTCATCAGGCCCGCCGACCGTACTTGAATTTGCTTGATAAAACGTATGTAACACGAGACGGTGTGATACAATTTACATTTAAATATTATGTGTAAAATATTAGGAGATCTTTACACGTGCGGAGACCTCCTGGCTGCTTTATGCCTTATATTTACCATTTGTAATTTTAGATTATAGTATCTGGATTTTCTTGTTTATTGTAATATTTGCTTATTTCGCACCATCCCAAGTCCTTCCCCAGCTCGTAGTAGCTCCACTTACGCTCAGACGTTACGACGGTTTCCATGGCAACACACACAAACACGCATCTTTCCCGCTCCCAGATGCATCCGACTGTCAGCACAGGTCCGACGCTCCAGAAATAGTTACTTCTTTGTGCCTATCATCCATTTTATAGGTATGTAATAAGGATTTCTTTGCTTGTCAGTGATAGGTAAGTGAACTGCAAGTGTGACTAGAGGCAATAAAGTAACAAACATAGCATAAAAATGCCATAGAAGCCTCGTGTTATCACGAAAATATTATCCCCAGATCAGAAAAATTGCCCGGTCAAGGTATTAATCAAGCCTCTCTCTAGGCCAGTGTTTTTCAACCTTTCTGCTAGAGCGGATCCTTACGCAAAATTTTACGTTGCTCGTGGAACTCTGTGCGATGATCCAAGTGTCTGTCCTACTTTATGTAATAAACCTAATGGGCAGAAATGTTGCATGTAGGCGATTTCGGTCTGTTTCGGCAGAACCCCTGGCTGCTACTCGCGGAACCCCGTTTGAAAAACACTGCTCTAGGCTGTTTATTTAGGCCGGACCTATTCATATATTTTGCAAACCTTATTATGTGATATATTCTATTACCAAAAGTAACCTTTATGTGTACTTATCAAATGTTCCAAATGTTACTGTATGTAGCCGGGGCGCAGTGTTGGGTCGTGAATACATAACCTCTGCAGCAAAAGTCCAACTCCTGGCCTTCACGTGGCGAAACTGTTTTACCTAACAGGAGAAGGGGCGACGGCGAGTTTCTGGCGCCAAAAAATAACCAGTATGCTTCAGATGTGTATGCACGTACATGCATGCGCAGACACGTGTGTGCGCACGTACACATCTAAACTCGAGTGAGACCATAGTCTGCCCTAGCAAAGGAAAGGTGCTGAAGACGGAGGCAACCAGCCAGGAGGCGCACCCCAGAAATCAGGATGCCACGCAATTACGCAAAATTGAATATGTCGACTACTGCTAAATGTTATGGTGCTCGCCCTGCTTTGGATCCCCAGGCAGGTGCAGTGCTGGGCCCTATGTCTCGAAAGGGTCCAACCCCCAACTACTGGAGGTCCTTCTCAGATGTCCTGTGGAGCCAGGGGACATGAGAATAGGACGGTTGGCCATACTAAACAAAGACTTAAAATAATGCACTGGAATGCGGAGGGAGTCAGCAACAAAACAACAGAATTAGAAAACATCTTGGACCCAAAAAAATAAGCATATGTTGCTTGCAAGAAACTCACCTCAACGAAAATATAGCCTTCAATATCAGAGGCTACCAGTGTTACCGATCAGACTGAAAGGACAGGCGAAAAGGTGTGATACTGACCCTTGTAAAAAAAAATAACATCACTGCTTCCCAAATCGAAGCCTACATGGAAGGGGCTGAGTATCAGACACTTAAACTTAAGACAGGTAATACAGACCTATATCTGATTAATTACTACTGTCCAAGTGACCGCCCATAGGCAATGGACACACTACCATTAAAAGAAAAAATTATTGTGTGTGGCGATTTCAAACGCCACTCGCAGAACTGGGGCTATGATCACATGGACCAGAGAGGAGAGAGACTGGAAGACTGGCAGGATGAGAATAGATTTATCTTGATTAACAAGCCGTCCGACCCACATACTTTCTACTCGAGATCATGGCACACTACAACTACACCTGACCTGGCTTTTCATTCACCAGACCTGGATTGGAACCTTACATTTGTTGGGAAACAACTTGGTGGCAGTGACCATCGGCCAGTCTTTCTAACCGTAGAAAATGAGCTTGTACGTGAGAGCAGCACCCTCTCGAGGTGGAACTACAAGAAAGCAGACTGGACAATGCACAAGCATCGCACCAGCATACTGGTTAGAAACCTGAACACTGAGAAAGACATAAATAAAGTAGTTGAAGAGTGTGGGAAATGCATACTACAGGCAGCGCGAGAAACAGTACCAAGAGGAGCCCGTAAACAATATAAACCCTACTGGAGTAGTGAACTGGAACAGTTGCATAATGATGTGGAAGTGTGTAGAAAGCAAGCAGAGGCCACACCCAGCCAAGAGCACCACAATAAATTACAGCACGCAAAAGCAAAATTTCAAAGAGCCAAGCTGCAGGCTAGACGGAAAAGCTGGCAGGAGAAAACGGAGTCTCTGAACTTTGAAAAAGACACAAGGAAATTGTGGAAGCTAATAAAACAATCAGGGCAAGGGAGAAACTCAAAAATTGCACTACATAAAGATGGAAACATCTTAATGTCATAGGAGGTGGAATATCAAGGACAGGAAGATGTAATTTCCTATACTTAAGTGCTCAAAGACAAAGAAGCGCAACACTGACTTTTAATGGGCCAGAGAAGAAAAGGACAATAAGGAGAAATAGAGAAAGAGCACTGTGTATATCCTCCTCTGTTAACAAGAAAAGGGGTAGAATTTAGACAGAAGATTCCAGGAGTTCTTAGGGCGGGGGATGTACTGTTGTACACCCCAGACAGAAGATTACACTGCTGGACTGTAACATGATCAATGAGTTTATACAACAAACTACAGACTAAACAAAACAAATTAAGAACAACAAAATTAGGTTTTTATTGACGGAACTGCATGGTTTAGTGACAAACAGGCATCCTGGCATGTCACATAACTGACATATACAGAAATGGGAACTTATGTTCCCACAGTAATCACTGCTGCCTAACATCGCTATGCACATGACTCGGTACCTATCTCCACAACCCAACAAGGACATGGCAACAACAGAGCCTTAACGTAAACAACAATGGTAACAGCAGGTATGGACTCTCTATTGTAATCATCTCAGGACTCATGGACAGTTGGTACATACAGAAATGGGAATCTGAAATCCCACAGAGATAACTGCTGCCTAGTACTAACTACAGGGGCGGTCTCTAAATGACAGTGAGACCTCAATCATGTTCAGTTGAGTCGAAGGGCACCCTCAATACCCACACAAGACACCCGCATCACATAAGTCGACTGGGACCAGATACAGCGAAAAACCATAACATAACGAGTAACAAAACTATAACCCTAACAGCAGAGATATAGTGGCATAAACACGCATAAACAGGTATACGAAGGGGATGTGAGTGGCCTACGACATTAACCAGAGCTGGGGCTCAAGTTTGCTCTACAACAACAACCATGGCCATGGGTCACTACCTGCAATGCATGACAAGGTACAACATCTAATTAATAATCATCAAAGCATCATTATTTGCATCAACACATGGACTTCACAGGACAACAACTACAGCAACGGTGTATGCAAACAGTGTCCTTGTGGCACAAACATAGACATGGACTGTGTAAGTTCACACCAACCACATGATACTTCAACTGGACAACAATGACATGGATAGATTATAGGATATACTCCACATAAAATATAAACAGAGCACACACGCTCTACAGCATCCTTCGGAGTGATTGGGCCCACAATTAATGCAACAGCCACCACCATATCATGGGACAATCTTAATGTGAGGGCGGATCATCCCTCGTCACAATGCTCGCAGCCTTTCCTGGCTTCTCATCTAACTCAATATTTACTTCTTGAACACTCTCAGTTCAGGGGGGTCATTACCTACAGATCTCTGACACAACACAACTTCTCATCCCCAACACCACAGGCTGAGAATACCACTCATAAATGCCAATGTTACACAGCAACACTCAACAACTAGTCAAAATCAACACCGAACACAACTCAGCTACACCGGTGTACCACGACTCTAACAGGACAACACCATTTGAACATGTACATACAGGACATAAATACAGTCCAATGCACCAACAGCAATCAAGCAGACATAGGATATGCAATTCAACATGACATCACCAACTAGATGTGTCATTGTACTGATGACAACTAGACAACATCACTATACCAGAAGTACAGTTCTACACATAACACCAGCAACAATCAGGACACAGGCTATAACATAAGTCACCGCCAACAACTCAGACATATAACACCACATAAAACCATCACAATCACCACCCCAGTCATTTTAGCCGACATCACTACATGGTCACCCTCACCATGACAAAGCTCACTCAATAATACCCCAGATTCATTATGGGTGCCCTATTCAGCAACTCTTGCAAGACTATTCTCAAAACTATTCTTCCTAAGTTCACATGTGTCCAACCTGAGCAACACAGATCATTATCCCCATGAACACTATTATAATCATAAACCACCCTATCATGTGTAGTGTTCAACCTGGCACCTTCATCACTACACCCAGTCATGAATAATTATTACCATAGCTACATTTATCTAGGAGAACATAACATACATTGTCATCAAGCACCATATATCTATTACTTTCACCGTGCCACTCTACACCTTCGTACGCCAGCAATCACTATAGGTTTGGCGTTCTTGAGTCATGATAAGTCATCTGACTTCAAACACACAATATAACATAATGGAGGTGTCTCTCATCCCCTGGCACCCTTTACTTTCCATTCCACATGAGGCATCTCACTACCTCAATATATTATAATATAAATACACAGGTCTTCCCCTTTGTTGTGGGATGTTAAATCATAAACACATCCGTACCATGTTTCCAGTTCAACTTCATGTTCCTTATTGTAGACCTGACTGGTATAACCACCCAATGATGTACTTTGCCTCCCTCTTACTGACTGTACAGTCCACCTGGAACAGCCCTGGTTACCCCAGGCCATTCAATCTACTGTTATCTTCAACCTCACCATGCTACTATAATAATGGCATTATATTATATATATCCTGCACACCTAATCTGGCCACCTTCATACAGGAATACCACCCAAATAGAATTAATCATAACCTAATATTTTATGCAACAGTGCTCCCTATTTTCCTCTAAACAGCCCCAATCATTATTTCATTATTTCCTCATATTTTATGCTAGTGCTCTGTATTTTCCTCTTGTCAGAACACAGACTTTACAGGACAATACCTACATCCTCCTCTACTCTGGACTATGATACTACATATTTTTAATACTGTATTGAATCGTGGCTATATCAAATTCTATAGAACTACCAAACACAGTACAGTATCGATATTTGATTACTTCCAATCCGTACTGCACTGTCTGCTACCTTAAATCTAAAAACCTACAAATATACACACCATCGTATGAGAACAACCTTTCTCCTGCATCGTCACTGAATACCCCTGGTACTAGTTTTCTTAATACACCCCTGCCAATCTGCAGAGTAGCACTTTTACCGTCACTAATTGAGGCAAACCTATGTTGTTGTCTTTCTGCCGGTTACCGCCATTTTACATGCGAAGATAACTCTACTAATTTTAGTCACTCAGGAACAGAAGAGCTCCTCAAACTATAAACCGAACTAAACCAAATTCTACCTCAACCCTGTGGATGTTATAAGTTTGGAGCTCCCAGTTGGGGACTAGAGGCACCACTATCCTATCTTTAATTAAGCTATCTAAATAAATTTAACTCACCAAGAGTGGGCTTACAAATTGCCAGTTATTTTGATGGATTTCCTCGGTCCTCGTGTGTGGGCCACACAAGCCAGTCATGGTTAAATCTAGAGGCATTTGTGACTCCCTGCTCTGGTCCAGTGACTGGGGAGGGCTGGTTAAAGCCTCCATATTTTATAATCTACATGAAAACAGTGATCTACAAAATCGCTCCTTCGGCCACGGTTGTCTGGTTTTGAGAGACCGGGAAACTGACACGCGCCTCTATTTATCCTTGCTTCCAGAGCGGCTTCCCATCATACCCCAGGGCACTGGAGGGGATGCTGGTATTGTTAGCATCATCAACATCATGTGTCGCGTCAGGCTATTACATTAACAACAAAGCAAGCAGCTGATCATTTTGCGGACTCATTTGCACAAGATAACAATATCAAAATTAGTCCAGAGAAACAACAAGAGACTCGAGAGAAACGACAACGTACAGGACAGAAGGAAATAGTACATGAGATTCTGGATGCACCCATCACAATCAGTGAACTGGAGCTAGCTATATCAAAACTGAAAATGAGAAAGTCACCAGGAGCTGATGGTATATCCAATGAAATTATCAGGAACCTAGGAACAGAGGCCAAAGCAAAGCTGTTGCAGATCTTCAATAACAGCTGGACCTTAGGCAGTGTTCCACAAGCCTGGAGAGAAGCTATCATGAAGCTACCTTCAAAAATCAGGGAAAGATAGTACCATTGCCTATAGCTACAGACCAATTAGCCTCATCAGCAGTCTCTGCAAAACACTGGAGCGCATCATCAATCACAGACTGCAGTGGTACATTGAATGTAAAGACATCCTTATGCCACAGCAGGCTGGCTTTATGCAGTACTACTCTACAGAAGATCAGACAACCTACCTCTCTCAAGAAATTGAGGATGCATTCCAAGAGAAGAAGCTGGTGCTTCCGCATGGATAGATCTGAAGAAAGCCTTTGACAAAGTCTGGAAAGAAGGTCTGATGAAGAAACTGAGAAATTGCAAAGTCAATGGAAGAATGTACAAATGGGTGAAAGCACACTTGCACAACAGAAGAGCCCGAGTACAGATAGACGGACTCAAGAGCAAGAAAGTACTACTGCGTCAAGGTGTTCCCCAGGGCGGAGTCTTGTCCCCAACACTTTTTCTAATTTTCAGCAATGATCTATTTGCTAATCTACCGTATGGAATTAAAGCGTCAATGTACGCCGATGACCTGGTTCTGTTAAACACAAATGAACATGCATCAGTGGCCACCAGATTGCTACAAAGAGCTGTAGATACATTTGCTTTATGTGCAAATAGATGGTGTGTCAGCACAAACACTGACAAGTGCAGCACCACTCTATTTACCCTCTCTCCAAAACAAAAGGCAGGGATCATCCAGATAAATGGAACACCCCTAAAGAAGATAAAGAACTAGCATACTTTGGAGTAACATTTGATGACAGGCTGACATGGAGAAAGCACATCAACAAAGCTGTAGCAAAAGCCAGAAGGAAAATAGCCATCCTGAGAAAGCTAAGTGGAACCACATGGGGAGCCAGTGGGAAAATACTTAGCAACGTTTATCAACAGAGCATACGACCACACCTAGAATACGGGTCAACTGCGTGGTGTTCAGCATCAAAAACCCCACTACAAGAGCTGTACAAGGTGCAAAATTAAGCACTTAGAGACACCACAGGAGGGATGAGATCAACCCCTATAGTAGAAATGGAGAAGATGGGGAGGACACAAGCGCAGAGATCAAAAACGCTAATACAAGCAAAAACGTTCCTCAGCTTGCCAGGCCACCCTATGAAGAGCAGATTTGAAAACTTAGCCATGAGGCGGTTGAAAAGCTGTAGTTTTATCCACCAGGCCAAACGACTCTGCAGAGAAACCACCGATCTGCCCACAGTTGGTATCCCCCTAACAACTATTCCAGAGCGAGCTCCATGGAAAAATGAACATAGACTTTCATTACAAATCCAGACAAAGGTGAGAGGTATATTTGACAAGGAAGAACAGAACAGTGTGCAGCGCAGAACAGCCACTCTCGGCTTCCTTGATGAAGAATACCCACAGGACCTCTGGATCCGAGTCTACACAGATGGGTCGGCACAAAATGCTGTTCGAAATGGAGGAGCGGGAGCATACATAGAATACCCAAATAATACTATGGACACAGCCAGTGTACCCACAGGAAAGTACTGCCATAACTATGATGCTGAAATTGAGGCAATCAAGATAGCAACAGAGAAATTACTAAATACCAGCAATGGTACACAACATGTGGTGCTACTGACAGATGCAAAATCGGTACTCGAGTCGCTCCTGTCTGGGAAATTGCCAGTACCTAGGACACTACTTTCTGAACTTAGCACTCGACATCAGGTCACCATGCAGTGGATACCATCCCACTGTGGAGTACCCGGAAACGACAGAGCTGATCGATTGGCTAAGGAAGGAGCCGAAGAAGAACAACCTGATGTGCCCGTTACATACCACCAAAAGAAAAGAATGATCAAATCAGTCAGAAAGCCACCAAAACCTGCTCAAGATGACTGTCACGTTATGGACAGACCAGAACAAGTCATTATTCTGCTCCTCAGAACAGGACACAATAGATTACGCAACCACATGTATACAAAATTCAAGTTTGGTGAAACAGCCATGTGCACATGTGGATTGGCGTCGCAAATAGCAGAGCACATACTCCAAGATTGCCCAAACTATAACATATCTAGGCAAACCTTCTGGCCTAGAGAGACGACAGTGGAAGGTAAACTCTATGGACTGCTGTGTGAACTTAAAAAGACAGTTAAATTCATACAAGAGACAACATTGCAGTTATTGACATATTTTAAGCGAACGAAAGAAGAAGAAGAATGTGTACTTTTGGTGAGCCGTAGCTTCACCAGTGACTCCTAGTCGTCTGCTTTTCTTGTTTTTCAATATGATTTTAATTATTTTCTAAGTCAATGTCTTTTTCATTTTCAGATCCCGTTTACTTCACCCTTCATTATGGCTACTAAGAAAAGAAACGTGGATGCAGAGTGTCGCGTTTTCAATGAAGAATGGGAAGTAAGATACATCTTTGTGGAAACATAAGACCAGAAAACTAGTTTCGTAATGTGCAGAGAAAGTGTTGCCATTTTGAAAGAGTACAATCTTCGGCGTCATTATGAAACAAAACATCTATCAACATATTAAATGTTTTCTAGAAAGTTACGCTCTGAGAAATATGAGTCCATGAAACGTGGTATAGAAACCCAAAGAAATCTCATCACAAGAAACTTTGCTGAAAATGAATCTGTCACTCGTACAAGTTACGAAATAGTGCACAAGATGGAAGAACGAGGAAAACCGTTTACTGATGGTAACTTCATCAAAGAGTGTAAAGTGGAAGCAGCAAGTGACGTGTGTCCTGAGAAAGCCGATTTGTTTAGAACTATCAGTTTTTCGGCAAGTTCAGTTGTGTGGGGAACAGAAGAACTTTGAGAGAACATAGTGCGTGGGGCTGGTCTAGTTCGCAAGAACAGCCCCGCGTCTGGTGTTCGTTGTCTCTGATGGCTGTGTGAGATACACCCAATCGGGAACTTCCCAGCCGACGCAAGTGAGCTAGGCAGGCGTTTTGAGAATGTGACTGCAGCGCAAAGTCGAAGTCGCGGTTTGAGCAGGCGAAAGAGCAATATTTGTACGATCGTTCGACCAGGTCTCGATAATCCCCCCACCCCCACCTAGCTCTCTCTCTCTCTCTTCCTCTCTGTCTCTCTCTCTCCCTCTCTCTCTCTCTCTCTCTCTCTCTCTCTCTCTCTCGATAAGTAGTAAGTCAGCGGTCAGTAAGCTGGCATAACGTTTCGGTGAGTCCTGCCTGGCGTAGCTTGAAGCTCGTAGGTAGGCGTCCAGTGGTTTTGCATGTATCACCGCGTACCAAGGGAGCGCGCTCAGCGATGTTACTCTTGGCCTACGTGTGCGTGAATATTACGTCTGTGCGATATATATCTAGTTGATCCTGCCAGTAGTCATATGCTTGACTCAACGATTAAATCTTGCATATCTAAGTTCACACTAAGCCATGCATGTTTATGTTCAAATTATCTCACGGTGAAACCGCGAATGGCTCATTTCATCAGCCGAGGTTCCTTAGATGACAAGATCCTATTTGGATAACGGTGGCAATTCTAGAGCTAATACATGCTTACCAAGCTCTGACCCTCACGGAAAGAGCGCTTTTATTAGTTCATAACCAATCGTTTTTGCCCTTCACCGGGCGCAACGTTCCCACTGGAGACTGGATAACTTTATGCTGATAGCATGGCCATACTTGCAGGCGACGCATCTTTCAAGTATTTGCCCTATCAAATGTCGATGGTACGTGGCATGTCTACCATGTTTGTAACGGGTAACGGGGAATCAGGGTTCGATTCCGGAGAGGGAGCATGAGAAACGGCTACCACGTCCAACGATGGCAGCAGGCGCGCAACTTACCCACTCCCGGCACAGGTAGATTGTGACTAAAAGTAACAATACGGGACTCTATCGAGGCCCCGTAATTGGTATGAGCACACTTTAAACCCTTTAACGAGGTTGTATTGGAGGTTGTTTGGTGCCAGCATCCGCGGTAATTCCAGCTCCAATAGCGTATATTAAAGTTGTTGCAGTTAAAAAGCTCGTAGCTGGATGTCGGTGCAGGCGGGCGGTCCTTGCTCGCGCCGGTTCACTGCCTGTTGTTCCTGCTTTACCGTCTGCCAGCTTTCTCCCGTAGGTGCTCTATGATGAGCGTCCCGGGTGGCCGGCGCGTTTACTTTGAACAATAAAATTAGTGTTCAAAGCAGGCCTCAGCTGCCTGAATAATGTTACATGGAATAATGGAATAGGACCTCGGTTTTATTTTGTTGGTTTTTGGAACTGGAGGTAATGATTAACAGGGACAAAGGGAGGTATTCGTTTTGCGGTGTTAGAGGTAAAATTAATTTAAAGCCGTGTGGGATGTGGATTTTAATATACGCGAATATTTTGTTAAAAGTGTCTAGGGGATTTTGTTAGATTCTCTTTTCACTTCTAGAATGCAGGGTGATCATGGAATTCTACCATAAACACAAGAAGGAAAAACTTCACTCCTGTTTATAACTGTATTTATGTGTATGTCTCCATTCCCACTTGTCACCATGTTAACTTGTATATAGTGTTAGAGGACATTGATTGTTTACAACATATATAACAACCACTGTTGAACAAATATCAACACGTAATTGACGTAAACATCAACATTTTTGGACAAACAGTTCAGGCATTAAATCAAGATCTGCAGTAACATATATATAATTGTAATGACCACACTGAATTTCCAGAACAGGCATGGGAATGATTTTCAATATCAAAAACACATTAACCCCATTGTCCCAAGAAAAAAAACAACAATGTATTACAAACAACACAACAACCACTAATTGGTTTTACTATCTTTGAACCACTTTACATAGATAAAGCAAACAATGGTCTAAGTTCAGAAAAACCAAACATATAAAACAATTGTTTCTCACACCATTTACAATTCTCATATTTGAAAAATTAATGAGATGGTGTCAGAATACTCAACTATAACAACAACCACTATTTGGTTATACCCTCATTGAAAAAAAAGCTACTGACCTTACAAATCCATGGCATGAAAGAACCACATAGAAAGCATAATTGGTACTAATAATTAAACTAATTATTTAATTATAGTCTTGTTCCTTAGGTGTTGCTGTCGGTTATTCTTCTCCAGTGCGACGCAGATAATGTCCATATTTATCCGGGGACAGAAATAAATGTACTCACAGTCATGTTCTACTTACATTATGTCCACTGAAGTTGGCTGGTGAATATTTTATAATCCATAATATTCAGAATTAACGGTTCACATAATCCCCTCCATGGGGCTGAATTCAAGAATCTTCTGTTGCAAGTGGGCTCTGTGTCCAATTGAAATTGGTGCCTAGGTCTGTCAAGCTTTAGGAGATGCAACTTGAGTCTTCTGACAAGGTTCTTCCCTATATCATCTCATAGATGAAAAAGATGACGACTGTCCAGCAGCTCGGTTTATGTTAACCGTTTCCCAATTTAGTTCAAGAGGCTTTGTCACACACCCGGTTCATGTTGATAGGCCATCCCACACTTGGTGATAGGGCAATCAGGCCGACATGGAACCAGCAAAGAGTTCTGATTCAGTATTTCCCTTTTCAGTGTAGGACATACAATGCTGAGAGTCATTCATTTGTTTCATCTGGAACTATGTCCAGGATTGGTCTGCTGAATGACATGGAACTGAAGAATATTAATTCCAACACACAAACTGGGAGTCGCAACCAATCAGATGATTCTTTTTGTTGCATGCGTAGAGGCATTTACTCCGCTAGCTTCTTTCATATGGTCTTCTTGATGGTGTTTCGGTCTGAGATCTCGAGTGGATCTGGCTTCTTTCAGGGTGTTGCAGATTTGGCACCTTGAGGTAATCTGGTTTCTCAGTTGTTTTTCAGTTGATATTAAGTTGGTATTCAGTTTGTACCTTGGTTGTACTTGCTTATGTTGTTTCAGTGTCTCTTCCCATTTGGTGTTTTAGTTTCTTGAACCTTAAGTTGACTTTTAGTGCTGTGTGAAATTTTTCCGAAAGAGAATACTTATGAGTTTCCTTTGAACTTGGGAGTCCAACAGACAGATGGAGGGTTCTTATTGCTGTTAGTTTTATTAAACTTGTAGGACTGTCCCATAGTCTCACTGATTTTGCTGATTGATGATGCTTCAGGCGGTACCTCTCAGAAGTAAAGCAGACGATACACTGTTGTCGGTTACTCTGTAGATCTTTATCTTTGTAGATTTTTAGATACTGAAGTCCGTCCTGGATATTCCCACTGAAGTAGGACTTTATCAATAACGTTTACAGTCGTCTTCGAAATTGTCTTTTGCTGGCTATGGCAGCGAATAAGTGCAGTAGTAAACATTGATGTATTGGTCCTGACTATATGTGTAGGACAGGTTGCCATTTATCACTTCCTACTGGCTGATAACCTAGGATCCCATTTTCAGTGATACAGTCCAACAAACCACCACCTCCTACTTTCTAGAGCTGGAATTGGCAAAGAATACAAACACAGGCATTAATCTACTTGGTTATGTTAACATGTTTACACCACAATTACAAACACAACAGGGGAAGGCGATCGGAGAGTCCTTTCAATGTGTCCTTTGTCCCTAGTCGCTTGTTGTTGAGCTATTCTAGCTCTTATTGTGAGTAAGTTATCTTCTAACTGAAAATTCTATTCTGATGTTGTTACTGGGTCTTCCTGCTGAATCTGATTTCTGAGCCATAGGCCCTTTGTCTCATAATTCTCCGTCTCCGTTCTACAGCTGTAAACTATAGGCCGCAGCTATTCCCCATTATCTTCTTGTGTACTAACATACCCAAGGTTTCATACATCATCTCATCATGTTTCCACAGGAGTCACATTAAAATGTATATTCCCCACAGCAAAAGTAACCATCATGACAGAATATATATATATATATATATATATATATATATATATATATATATATATATATATATATATATATATATATATATATATATATATATATATATATATATCATACAGAGAAAAACAAACACGTGCATTCCTCATATATGAATAATAATAATAATCATACATCATAATAATAATCATAATAATAATAATGCAGGAGCCAATGTTTTTGGATTTCCTCAGTCGTCAATCCATAAAACTAGAATAGATATTATTTTCCCCCAGTGCTTACAGCAGCATGGGGTTATTGAATAATGATAAGTGCTCGGGACATAATATGATTCCAGGTGCCTACCACCTTGATGCGGTGTGTACTGAAGGCATGTCCTGCCAGAATATTTTAATCTTTATGTATCGTGCGTTTTCTTTCTTTAATGAGATTATACTAATCAAACATGGCATTTCCCTAGCAATATTTATGAAAATTACATGTCCACCACACCTATTGTGTGGTTACTAATATGTTAATAAGAAGATTGTACCAAAATTTGGCACGATAGCTCGAGTTACAGATTAGCAATTAGCAAAACTATTTCTCCAACATGAGCGTTTGTTCATAAAATGTGTGATCAGTAGTATGCTTCCATTTGGAGAGAAAGTTTCATGAAATGTCCTTAAGAGTGAACCTACACACATAGGATATTTACAGATTTATAGGCATTGCTAGTGATATGTTTCACAATGCATAGAGGATATTTAAACATAGGAATTTGAAACTGTATAGAATAGGAAGATGACAGCGTGGCACAGTATGGCCCTTTAGTAGTAAATTCAATCAGGCTCTAGTTTACAAGAATAATTGATTTAACATCTTAAGAATTCTTATATTAACACAATTGTATATGTACCTTATCAAAATACATGAATACATATTAATAACGACCAAGCACTAATAGCAAAATCAGAAGCTGAATTACAAGACCACATGAATAGTCTAAACGAAATGTGTAGGGAACATAACATGAAAATTAGCACAAGCAAAACAGAGGTAATGACTATAACTAAAGAAGAACAAACAGCAACAATTCACCTAAACGAACATCCCTTGAAACAAGTAAAGAGCTTCAAGTACCTAGGAAGTATAATATCATCAAATGGCAGATCAGAAGACGAGATCGAAAATAGGTGCAATAAGGCAAATCAACTCATTGGACAAATGGCACCAATACTAAAGAACAAACATGTATCAATAACTACTAAGAAAGCACTTTACAACACAATCTTCCTACCAACTCTGTGTTACCAATGCCAAACCTGGACAATGACAGAAAAAGAGAAAAGAAAAATCACAACAACAGAAATGAGGTTCCTGAGAAGAATACTCAACGTATCAAGAAGAGACAAGATCAGAAATGAAGAAATCAGGACTAAAGTGGGGGTTAAAGCTGCTCTAGATTTTATTAGAAAGCAGCAAGTCAAATGGTTTGGCCATGCATGTAGGCTACCAGTCAACAGCATGCCACAACAAGCAATGATGTACAGACCAGATGGAAACAGAGGAAGAGGCCGACCACGTAAACGTTGGACGGAGGGAATAACAGAATCCATGGGAATGTCGATATACGAAGCCCATAACCGGGCACTCTCACGAAGTTTATACTTCACCTCGACACCGCAAGGTACAAGAGGAACATGATGAGATGAGATGAGATGAGACATATTAATAATGTATATTTAACATAGAAAATTCTCCAGAGAGTGATATATTTTCGAGCTAAACTGCCCTCCCCGCAGGGGAGGCTTAACGTGCCTGTCTCCTTTGTTCGCTTGAACCAAAATGGCTATTAAAAACCCTTTGTTTTAAAATCAAGCCGGTCTGGCCAGGTAAGTGAACCATTGCCAAGCCCAGATTTTAAACTAAGGCCAAATAAATTTGGCTGCCCTAAGGGTTAGTTTAGCTCTGTTTTCTTCCCTCAAAAAGTAAGGTACTTAAACAGTAACTATTAGGGATTGGTATTTTTAAAGCGTCAATACTAGGAAGTTGGTAGAGACGTTTTAGTATACCACAAGCCGCAAGACGAGCTACTGCGAAAGCATTTGTCAAGAATGTTGTCATTAATCAAAAACGAAAGTCAGAGGCGCGAAGACGATCAGATACCGTCGTAGTTCTGACCATAAAGGATGCCGACTAGTAACCCCAGTGGCAAAGTGAAGCAAAATGGAATATACCTTGACAAGCAAATCTAATGCATATAAAGTCCGAATGAGTTGCAAGGTGCCACTACATGCTTGGCCCAGACATTTGTACTACGGCTCAAAGCTGAGCGATATGGCTGAACGCCTCTAAGTCAATATCCTCCGGATGTAAGGGCTAGGCCGTTACTCACCCTCTACTGCATGGAAGTGTGATGCTGAGGTGGCAGCATCTGCAGCATACTTTGTGAGCGTTACCAAAGGTGGAAAAACTCTCACTGGCACGTAATGGAATATTGTTTGGCTAGCGAATCCATTAAGTGGAAGCACGAAGCGAAAGTCCCTCCTGGTCTTCGGAAGAGCAGCCTGTAGTAAACGGGATGCCCAATATGCGGAAGTAAGGCTAAGCAACCATGTGTAAGACGTGACGATTCCTTGGGTGAGCCCAGTACGAGAGCGCTATTTGTCGGTTCTGCAATTATGTAAGCCTCCTTGGGTGGCGGGGAATGCCCATGGTCTGCTCCTTCCTTCCCTTGAGGGTTGACCGGGATGTCTTTGGCCGTTCTAACTTGACAGGATGGGATGTTGGTTACACTACAGTAGTGAGAGTCCAACGTCCTTCGAAACACCCGGGAAGGTTAACTCGGTTAAAAAATTCCCACAGAAGACGGATGTGTCAGTCTAAAGGCGCCAATTTCGCAGCTCTGCTGTAAATACGCACACGGCAACTAAGTCCAAAAAACGTCTTTCGAAACACCCGGGAAGGTTAAATCGGTCAACAAATGCCCTCTGAAGTCAGATGTGTCTGCGTAAAGGCGCATGCATCGCAGGCACAACGCAATTACGTCAAAAAACTATATGTCGGATGAACACAGAAGAAGAAGAAGAAGAAGAAGAAGAAGAAGAAGAAGAAGAAGAAGAAGAAGAAGAAGAAGAAGAAGAAGAAGAAGAAGAAGAAGAAGAAGAAGAAGAAGAAGAAGAAGAAGAAGAAGAAGAAGAAGAAGAAGAAGAAAAGAACAAGAAGAAGAAGAAGAAGAAGAAGAAGACGAAGACGAAGAAGAAGAAGAAGAAGAAGAAGAAGAAGAAGAAGAAGAAGAAGAAGAAGAAGAAGAAGAAGAAGAAGAAGAAGAAGAAGAAGAAGAAGAAGAAGAAGAAGAAGAAGAAGAAGAAGAAGAAGAAGAAGAAGAAGAAGATAATGCTACAGATGTGCGAGAAAGCTAGGAACTTGAGATATTATCTGGCGCTGGATGAGTCTACTGATCTCTCGAATACGCCTCAACTTCTCCAGTTCATTCGCGGTGTCAGTTTGAACTTTCATGTAACGGAAGAGTTGGCAATCGTTTGCAGCATGCATGGAGCAGCAACTGGAAAAGACGAGTTCATGGAAGTGCAAACATTTTTGCAAGACTATAACCTTGAGCGGAATCAGCTTCGAAGTGTTACAGTTTGTGGATGAAAAAAAAAACATGGCTGGAGTGAGGAAGGGTCTGGTGCGGCAGATCAGGACTCAGTTGGACGATTTGCAAATTATGTGCGCTCTGTTCATACACTGTATCATACATCAGCAAGTACTCTGTGTGAAAGTCTTAGATATTTCTTCTGTACTGAAATCATCGTTTCTGCTGTGAACGTAATTCGGGGACATGCACTCAATCACCGTCAGTTCCAGGTTTTTCTTGAAGAAATTGCTTCAGAATTCCGTCACTTGCCTTATCACACAGCAGTTAGGTGGCTCAGCTGCAGTAAAGTCCCGTTTCGTTTTTACAAGCTCCGAAACGAAATAGATGTTTTTCTCACTGAAAAAGATAGAGCTGATCCACAGTTGTCAGATCATACCTGGCTGTCAAAGTTGTCAGTTTTTGGTGAACATCACATTCCACATGAATTAACTGAACTTGAAATCTTCAGAGAAAGGATAACCTCGTCTGTGATCTCTACAGAATCATCAAAGGATTTCGGAGAAAGCTGTCATTGTTTGAAGCACAATTGGAAGGAAAAAACTTTTCTCATTTTCAGTTTCAAAGAGTTTTGTGCTGCAATCATCGAAGATGTCAACCTCGATTTTCGGAGAAAAAGAAAATGATTCATGACTTGAATAAGCATTTTTTGGAGATATGTTCAGATCTTGACAGAAGTGAGTGACAATCTTCTGTTCCAGAATCCGTCTTATTGTAACCGTGATGATGAGCCAGTTGAACTACAGTTGGAGCTCATTGATTTGCAAGTAAATGACTTGTTGAAAGAGAAGCACAGAGAAGGAAAACTTGTTGAATTTTACAGCTGCTTACCTGCTGTTCTGTTTCCAAAACTGAAGAAGTTTGCCGCTGGCATGGCATTAGTGTTTGGAACAACTTATGTCTGTGAGCGAACATTTTCAAAAATGGAGTATGTGAAGTGAGCACATCGAACGAGGTTGACTGATGAACATTTGAAAGCAATTCTCTTGATTGGATGTAGCAATTCCAAACCAAACATTGATGATATCTTGAAAGCTAAACGTCAGTTTCACAAATCTCACTAACCTTTTGTGCTGCTTAGTTTGTGAGATTCGGATATGTGCACTCTAGGTCTGATGTAACTATCTTCGTTTTTGATTTGCTAACGTCGCATTTTATGACACTCTTTTTTTTAGCAAATAAATATGTTGGTTGACATTGTTTTTTGTGCATTGCACGCCACTTACTCATGATTGATATGGAATGCTAAACTTAGTTTTTCGTCTTTTCCCCCAGATCTTTCGTTCTGGCTTGCAAGTATTGTACAAAATGATTATGCAGACTGCGCTCGTCATTTTATCAGTTATTCTGCCCACTGTGAAAAAAAAAGTGTGGTGACCCCTGGAGTAGATAGAAATAGTGTTTTTCCTGAGCCTTATACAAAAATATAATGTAACAATATTAATCTCAAAAACTTAAGCTGCTAAGGACAAATAAATGTGATTTATTCATATTGTAAGCTTGTTCAGGTGCACACTGTTTGGCACCCAACATTTGTTTATTTATTGTAGGGTTGTGTTATAATTTATTTATTGACAGATTTGTCTGTGGACATAATACAGGGTGTATTGTTAATGACTGTAGGGTTTTTGAAAATATTGCTGTTCTAAGTTTTGTAATTACCTTTTATGTTGCATGCGTTTACAGAGGGTGAATACAAAACTTGGAGCGGCAATATTTTCAAAAACCCCACAGTCATTGAAAATACACCCTATTTCTGTATGTGTATGTATTATTCATTATCACGGTATTATGGAAACTAAAATACTTTGGCTGTATTAAATATTACAGGGAAGAACAGTTGTGGAAGGCTTCGATACTCGCAGAAGAGGCAGAGGTCGACCAGAGCGAAGATGGACACACAACATTGCAGACACGTTAGGCATGAGACGGAAGAACTGGCAGGAGATCGAGAAGATTTTCAGCGCCCCATGATAAGAGAATCTGCTACTTGAGGATTAAAGTATTTTCCGCGGGGTACCTTATCTCACTGCCTTTCATGTATCAACAATCAATTGGTACAATCGCAACCGAGACGATGGTAGTCATGAATACGGTGTTCTAAAGATGACAAAGCGCTGTGATGGCTATCCCTGGCTGACAATAATATACACAAGATTGTTACTCTCAAAAGGAGTATGTTGCTGCATGACGATGACTGGCCTCATAAGGCTGCACATAGAATGGGTACACTACGTGCTCTGAAATGTCAGGGTTTCAAACATATCGCATACAGACCAGTCCTGTCTCCTCCATGGCACTGTCACTTTCTTGAACGTGGGTAATGGGGAGGGTGCAACATTTGTTACAGACCACATACAAAATCTGTTTCTTAAAAGGCGTCAACAAGCTAGTGGACTGGTGGACTAAGTGTGTTGCCAGACAATTGAGAAATAACACACACACAATTTCTGGTTCGCACTATTATTTTAAAACAAACAAACAAACAAACAAACAAAACAGTTATTCGTACACTTTATGCTACTTACTGACTATCCCCCGTATGTATGGGTTATACATATACTGATTCATAAAATGATGTTTATATTCTTCCAACAATCTATTTACTACCGTTGTTAAATGTGTACACGCGCAGTTGCATTTGTGGGTATACCGCGTCATGACTAAAGTATTGATTAAAATATTGGTACTGCCATAAATGTTGGACATTTTAGCATCACTTGATATTGATTTTGAATGTTGTCATGTCTTGCTCTTGATTACAACAAACGCAATCACGTTTTCATGGCTCGTCACGAACTAAGGTTTCGTCTCGTGTTGAGTGTTTTTAACGGATGTCGCCTAAACTGTAAGGTACTACAGACACATATATGCATCTCTCATCACACATGAGAAAGTCAGGCGTTTCTGAGAGCGTGAACATATTTCCCTTAGGGCATTCATGATTCAGTACCCCTATTATTCATTTTTTTTTTTTAAATAAAAATGCTGATCATTTGCAGTCAGGTTTAAAAATAAGACAATGTCATTGATGTATAAGTAACTAATATTTTTTGTATTGCTATTGATTAATCAATCTTTCTATTTATATGTGAGATTTATTGTTTCTGAAATGTTGTCACACAGTAAACTACTTTCGTTATACCATTAAGACTCCAGCTACACTGACTGAGTTTACTATAGAGCGGAATGTGTGTGCAGAATGCCAGCAGTACAATAATAACAGCCACGCACTGCTGGCATTCTTTCTCAGTCTTCCATTCCGGCTTCTGATGTACAGTTGAATGTCTTCAGCGCACTGACATTGTGTTGTCGAACTGTATTCTGGGAGTTCTATGTAGACCAGTGTTTCCCAACCTTTTTTGTGCTATGCCCCATCTGAGCCTTTCTAAGATTCTTATGCCCCCCCCCCCCCCCAACCGTATACATAATTTTTAATATTAAAAAATTGAAATGTTCACCCGTGAACAGCGGGTGTGAAACCAAGTTTTAAAATTTCCTCCGAATACTGACGAAATATTTTCTTACTTGCACCACTCATTCACTATGGGCTGAAATAAATAAATAAATATAAGATCAGTTAAAAACTAAAAAAATAAATATAATATTAACTGGAGTAAACGTAGACTAAAAATGCATATTTACATATGTGTGGCACATTTACCCCACCGCAAAAAAAAAAAAAAAAAAACACATATAATTTTTCATTTGACACATTTTTATGGAAAATGATGCTTCTAAAACTGAAATTAATAAAAAAAAAAAAAAATAACCAATTGAATTTACTTACCATTTATATATCTATATCTATAAAACAGAGTGTATGTTTGTGGGTTTGTGGGTTTGTGGATTTGGATGCGTTCGATAACGGTACATCCGATAGAGATGAAATTTTCTACACGTCTTCCTTTCATTCCTGTGCAACCGACTATAATAATTTCTTAATGTAAACTCTTCGACTTATTTAATAACATTTACTTTTCCATTTTCATTATATAATGTCTATATAGCAGGGGGACTTCACTCTAGAAAAGTTATTTCAAGGGGCATAACTTTTAATAACATTTCTAAATACTTTATAGTCATATTGTTGGACTTTCCTGCACTATTGTTACACTCTTTGTCTATAGTTATTTTTAGGCATATGAGTTATATTAAATAATGATATAATCTTTAAGGTATTTTTAAAGTTTGCATAAAAATAATGCATTATGCATAACATTTTAACCCATCTTTTTCTGCTTACAAAACTTATCAACTGTCATGTCGGTTCAGTTTTCATTAAAAATAATGAATGGTGTGTGGAAGGACATTCTTTTAAGTTACTGTGCGCCAGGAGCTGGGCGAAACCACGCCGGGTCAGATAGATAGACAGATAGTCGGGAACGGAAGCTTATTTGACTACTTATATGAATGAATTAAATGACATGCTCCCTACCAGGGACTTGGTGAAGCCGGGCCGGGACAGACAGACAGACAGATAGACAGACAAACAGATAGTCGGGAACGGGAGAGCTTATATGACTACGTATATGAATAAAATGAGATGCTCCCCACCAGGGACTGGGTGAAGCCGGGTCAGACAGACAGACAGACAGATAGTCGGGAACGGGAGAGCTTATATGACTACTTATATTAATTAAATGAGATGCTCCCCACCAGGGACTGGGTGAAGCCGGGCCGGGTCAGCCAGACAGACAGACAGACAGACAAACAAGCAGACAGACAGACTGATAGATAGATAGATCCCCTCCAGGGCCTGGGCGAAGCCGGGCCGGGTCAGCTAGTCACCTATATTTATACAATACTCGAGTAGCGACAGAGAGTCGCCATACGGTTAACTTAAAATCTGGACGAGTCCATTTTCGAATTGCCCCCCCCCCCCCCTTTAACAATCGAATTGCCCCCCTGTGGGGCGTGGGCCCTACGTTGGGAAGCACTGATGTAGACCAATTTTTCGAAAAATCTATCCCGCTGTCATTACGTGTTGGTTCGTGATTGGTTTTTTTTTTTTTTTTAAATTGCCGTACACGTGGCCTTGAGTTTTACAGTCGTTTGGCCTTGGCATGAACATGATTATCATCATCATGTGCCATGCCGATAAGCTTGGGGGTCATGTTTCGCCATCTCATGCGATCACCAAGGTCTTAGATCAGCTCAGTGTCCTTGTATTGACCATGCCACGTAGCCAAGCCATCCAGGTATTTGCTTCTCTGACCTCCCCTTGTTCTCTTCTCCTCGATCTTGCCAGTTGTCCCCAAGTTCTCCAATTTATTTATGTGACTGTCTACGCCTAACATCTCTACTATGTTTACGGTGTTCATTTGTTTCCAGTAGGATTTGGTCATCGTTTATTATGTCGGTCCATGGTATTCTTTGCATTTTCCTCGGAAATCACATTTTCACAGCCATCAGATGTTTTTCAGCTTGAACATGATACTTGATACATTCTTTCCAGACATCTTTGCCTGTGGTTCCCAATTAATGTATATTGTGATTGTTCCTTAATCCATTCTATGTAGAATTTATACGATGTATGCATATATTCAGAGTGCCATTTCCCATTTCCCTCATTAACATCCTCTTGTATTCATGCATAATGAATATTCATTGATCCGGTCTTTAAGCCTTTTTCTTTCTCTCTATTTCAGAATTAAATTCTATCAATGTCATGGTCATGCGAATGTGGGTTAGTGGCCCACCGATAAGAACAGAAACAGTAAAACATCATTCTGATGAAAGCTTCGGATGTTCATTGGGTAGGCCTCCAGTGAAATGTTTATCGGACAAACCACATCAGAATTTGCTTTTGAGTTTCCATAACAAAGACTGAAAGAAATCTGGATGCTTCGCCGTTTTAACACTTCCTATTCCACTCATACACTTGCTGAACTGACGGAATGCATCACCACACTGGACCTTCATTCGCTGACGAATGTCTATAGGTTTTACCCCTTCACTGAGTGAAAAAAGAAACTGATAACGAAACGCTGCTCCTCTTTGGTGCATGTCGAAAATTAAGCGAATGTCTGTAAACTGTCCTTATCCGTCATCGTGTTTGTCTGCACCGTGATGCCATGTGCTTAATACTCTTGACAGCCTTAACAACAATATCGACAGGTTACAAGCAATGGCATGGCTATTGTAATTTCTATTACACTTTTATGGTTTTCATTGGAAGTCACGTCGTAATTAGGTTTGAAAGAAAAGTCGCTTAAAAATCGACATCGTAGACTTCATTGCACCGGGTTTTACCCCATATGGCTCGATCTCTTTCCGCATCGCGGAAAACGTCGCACTAAGCACGAACTCCGTAGCTCTAGCGACGACCCACAGGAATCTCCGAAAAATTTCACTCGTGAACCGAAGGACGCGGCCCGGAATTGAACCCACAACCTTCGGAACCCGAGTCAAACGGCGTGACCACTTCACCACGGAGACTCCCAATTAGGTTTTTTTTTGCAGTAAACTGACTGGGTCACACAGATTATTCACAACGGTCTGATTGCCTTCGGATATGCACAGATCCAGCATCAAGTATTATTTTTACAAAACAGGCTGACTTTACGTAGGATTTGTCATAACACGCGATAACGGTCATGAATAAAAGTAAATGCATTGTGCTAGTTTTACATCAGAAAGCCCACATTCATATGTTCTAATCATTCATGCCAGTATAAATAGGTTAATGGCCGAACTCGATCGTGGCTGGGGGTTCTTTGGTCTTTGTCGATTGAGAGAACCCTATAATGGCAGCCTAGCGTCAGTCACATGAGAAGGTCCCACACTAGATCCCAGTATTCTGGATCATTGTCAGTAATAACAGCTGTAGATGCTTACAACAACATAATAAAGCTGATGTGGTTGGCAATACCGTATAGTCTTTCATTGAACGCTGAAGATGTCATGTCTGTATAATAAACACATGTGCCCACCCCAGTATCTATTTTCTCCATTTATAAACTAAAAATACATTTAAGAAATGAACACGTTACATATAGTACATTACATATATAGTACAATACATATGCACAGTATCGTGTGTATCATTGATCACTTTCAGCATCACACAGATATCTCCATTCACAATAACTTGTGAGTCATTGATCACTTTCAGCGTCACACAAGCATCTCCATTCACAGTACCGTGTATGTCACTGCTCACTTTCAGCGTTACACAGGCATCTCCATTCACAGTATCGTGTGTGTCATTAATCACTTTCAGCATCACACAGGCATCTCCATTCACAGTATCGTGTGTGTCATTAGTCACCTTCAGCGTCACACAGGCATCTCCACTCACAGTATCGTGTGTGTCATTGATCACTTTCAGCGTCACACAGGCATCTGCATGCACAGTATCGTGTGTGTCATTGATCACTTTCAGCGTCACACAGGCATCTGCATGCACTGGCGCTATGCCACGCTTCTGTGGAATAAAACATCTTGTCCAAACGCCTTTAGTCGAGAGTGTATTTAATATTTGCCTTCTTGTGTTATTTTAAAGGCATAACATTTCTCAACAACGCCAGCTATTGGTGTGCGGCCAAATGGACGGCGCTGGCATGAATTGTGATACCCATGGCTAGCATAGAGTTGGTGTTGGCGTGAAGAGAAGGGGAGTATGTGACAGACACATACATTCGTCAAGGCCAGTCATTCTGATTCCACAATCACTCAGTTTACATCAAATCCTACATTCTTACATCTGATGTCTAACAATTATCGTTTTGACGGGACATTAAAAGAAGAGTGACTTTAAGAGAACTAAATGCTTCTAAATAATTACACACATAAATATTTTAGTTAGTTATTTAGTTAGTTAGTTAGTGAGTTAGTTAGTTTAGTTTAGTTAGTTAGTTAGTTAGTTAGTTAGTTTAGTTAGTTAGATAGTTAGTTTAGTTAGTTAGATAGTTAGTTAGTTAGTTAGATAGTTTGTTAGTTAGTTAGTTAGTTAGTTAGTTAGTTAGTTAGATAGTTAGTTAGTTAGTTAGTTAGTTAGTTAGATAGTTAGTTAGTTAGTTAGTTAGTTAGATAGTTAGTTAGTTAGTTAGTTAGTTAGTTAGTTAGTTAGTTAGTTAGTTAGTTTAGTTAGTTTAGTTAGTTTAGTTAGTTTAGTTAGTTTAGTTAGTTAGTTAGTTAGTTAGTTTAGTTAGTTAGTTAGTTAGTTAGTTAGTTTAGTTAGTTTAGTTAGTTTAGTTAGTTAGTTTAGTTAGTTTAGTTAGTTAGTTAGTTAGTTAGTTAGTTAGTTTAGTTAGTTAGTTAGTTAGTTAGTTTAGTTAGTTAGTTAGTTAGTTAGTTAGTTAGTTAGTTAGTTTAGTTAGTTTAGTTAGTTAGTTAGTTAGTTAGTAAGTTAGTTTAGTTAGTTAGTTAGTTTAGTTAGTTAGTTAGTTAGTTTAGTTAGTTAGTTAGTTTAGTTAGTTTATATAGTTTAGTTAGTTAGTTAGTTAGTTAGTTAGTTTAGTTAGTTAGTTAGTTAGTTAGATAGATAGTTAGTTAGTTAGTTAGTTTAGTTAGTTAGTTTAGTTAGTTAGTTAGTTAGTTAGTTAGTTTAGTTAGTTAGTTAGTTAGTTAGTTAGTTAGTTTAGTTAGTTAGTTTAGTTAGTTAGTTAGTTAGTTAGTTAGTTAGTTAGTTAGTTAGTTAGTTAGTTAGTTAGTTAGTTAGACTAATGACACCAGTTCTGTGTTGGTGTATCAATCTTCATTGTCTTCCTGCTTAGTGTTCTTGTTTGGCTACCCCTCTTTTAATTTGCTGTTCTCGCAGTCTAGCCTTGTTTGTAGATTCACAGCCATCACTTGGTTGACGAAAAAGTCTTACTTCTCGTAGAGCATTCAGAATGTCAGCCCGGTCCATGGTGCGTCCGCTCTCCACCGTAGCCTCACCTTGTCAGCCTGCTCATTTCCTTGTACTCCCGCATGCCCTGGTACGAAGATGAAACTAATCTTTGCAGCCGAAACCGCGCCAGGGACAGCAACCATTCTCTTCGGATCCACCCCACCTCTATCCTCTTGATCATGTTCATTGAGTCGCTAAGGAAACATGCCCTAGTGAATGTCTGTGTCTCGAGCCATGTTATTGCTTTACTTACTGCCATGAATTCCATAGTCAGGCTACTTGTGGTTTCAGTGAAAGCACCAGAGTCCTCCTTCACAATTCTCCCTCCGGCCCGAGCTGTAAAAGCCCACAAGCTTCTCACATGTCGGACGACCGACCCATCTGTGTAGATGACCGCGTCACCGTCTAGCGAATTCTCGAAAATCAACGCTTGTACTTCAGCCTCCACAGCAGCCGGATTTTCTTGTCTGCATTTCCTATCTAGTTGGATGCAAACTGAAAAGGATGTGCAGAAATCTGTTGGCACTTGCACCCACTCCTCGCCAGGTTCTAAGTCCTCAAGTGAACACACCTGTTGAAGAATGTCTTCGGCTTGACCCATCCACGACTGTCCTCTTTTTAACCTGCTGCCATTCACCTTCATAATTTTACTATGCAGTGGATGTTGTGTGTTTGTGTTAACTCTGAGGTAGGCTCTTGTTCTGAAAAACTTGTATTCTGTCTTCACTGGTTGGAAAATCAAGAAGGTAGCGCATCGCCCTGCATGCTGTATCTCTTGTACATCCAAGAATAATGCGCATAGCTTCATTCTGTATCCTTTCCATCCTTTCTATCTGCTTACAGCTGAGAGTCGGGATTGCCATTGCATACTCAAAACAGACATGACCAGCCCCTCGTACAGAAGACATAGATGGCGCTGCTCACAGTTTGCTGCCGCCATCA
Organism: Cepaea nemoralis; assembly: GCA_014155875.1. Lineage (NCBI taxonomy): Eukaryota > Metazoa > Mollusca > Gastropoda > Stylommatophora > Helicidae > Cepaea > Cepaea nemoralis. The sequence goes on from JACEFZ010008488.1 coordinate 503,309, forward strand.
CCAGCATCGCAGCCAAACCCCGCTTGGCCTTTGTTATCACCTGGTCTATGTGCTCATTATAAGCAAAGTTTCGATCAAACCGTATCCCCAGGTAATTTATTTCCTGAGTTATTTCCACCGTCTCTGAACACAGCTTTACAGTTGGCGTTGGAGTGTTGACAATAGGATTATTCAACGAGAACCAAGTCACTGTTGCCTCTAGTTCCACAGCAGCCTGCTTTCTATCCTTACTCTGACGATACACTGAAACATCGTCGGCATATGACAATGTCCTACCAGGTCCAGTGATCTGCTCACTGGTGATTCTCACTTTGTGGGCGTTGAACAGTACTGGAGATAATGGTGATGCCTGTGGTAGGCCAGGCTATACACCTTGCCTCTCTAGCTGGCTTGATATTTTCCTGGCAATTAACGTCTCCAGCAGCTTGCCTATTGTATTCTGCATGGTTATAACTCGATATCCCTGAATTTATGTGTGGTCTTTGCCAGGCTTCGGCAAAGGAATCAGATAGCTGTGTAGCCACTCCTCCTTGATGCTAGCACTCCCTTTACTGTTGTTGTACATATCTGCTAGTTTCTCTAGCTCGTTGTCGGTACACTTATTGATGTCGTCGTATCTTATGCCATCAGGCCCCGGAGAGCTGTTTTTTTATCGTCGAAGCACGGCCTTGATTTCTTCCACAGTCGCTGTGTCTTCATCCGAAGTGTTCTGGACCTTGCACCTGTCTGAGGTGACCTCCTTGGCAAGATTTTGGTCTCCCATGTCAGTCTAGTTGCTCTGCCTAGATAGCGTTCAAAGAGGGTTTTGCCCTTGTCCTCGTCAGTCCTCTGCCAGATGAGGTCAGCACCTTGGAAGTCAGAAAGTTCTTATTCTTGACTACCCCACTCATGCTTTTATGTAGTCGCCAGAACAATTTCAGTTACTTGTCTGTGCTTACTCTTTGACACACTTCTGCCCATTTTTCACTTTTAACCACCTTGAACAGGTTTTTGAAATAGCTTACTTTTGTGTGCATCTCTCTTTCTAAGTGCATGCAGGGACTAGGATGGCCAGCTCTGTTCTTCTTGGCATTTTGCCATCTCCTTACAGCACTACGCTTATCCACCCAATCCTTCTCCACCTCGAAATTCCACCAAGGAGGCTGCTCCCAGCTTTTTTTCCTGCCCTGAAGCTTTCTGCACTTGTCACGTCTTATTTTACTCACCACATCTTGTCCTTTAATGTCATACTGGAAAGTCTTGACCCTTAGCTTGTGCTGAATGGTTCTGCCTTTCTCCACCAATATGCTGCAAGGGTGGTGGTCGCTGCCGTGGTGTCCTAGGACACCCCATCTAAAACTGTAGTGAGTGAAGGAGAAACCAGCGCCAGATCAATAGCACTGTCCTCATCGCCTGGACGGCTTGCTGTCCTGGTGACACAGCCACTGTGGATACAAACCAGGTCAATGGTTTCAAATGCAGTCTCGAGCTCCTCTCCCTGTGTGTTGGAGGAAATGTTTTCCCATGATATGCCTTTAGCGTTGAAATCACCACAGAAAATAACAATCTCTCGTGACCCAATATGTCACTTAAGCACTGCCACTTCTGGGATTCCATACTCGCGTTTCGGGCATAAACATTAACCAACACTAATGGTAGACTGGATTGAACTCTTAACGCCTGTATTTGTATATCGTCACTGTCCCATCTGGACATGTCTAGCTCTGACGCCACCATGCTGTCGCGAATGAGAATCGCCATTCCCAGTTGACGTCTGTTGTAGAAACATTTGAAGCCGGCACTTCGGAGTAGCTGATCACCCAGTCTCGTCTCCTGGAGCGCTACAATGTCATTCCTGTAAACCAGGGTATCTAGAATAGAGCCCCGTTGTTTTACGCTGGTGCAGTTCCAATACATAATACGGATATTCCTGAGTCCTAGACGGTCACACTTGAGTCTAAAACGCTTTAAACCACCACGCTTCGTTTTCTGCCTGCCCGGCGTTCACGTCGCCTCGTTAGGTTGACTGCCGACCGTTCGGAGAACACACGTTGTTCCGCCATGTTGAAAAACCGAAAAACCACAGAAACCACGTACGCTGCGAAAAATTCACTCAAGGATTGCTTCGCTCGATGCACGAAACCCCGTAGCATCGGCGCAGATCTTGAGTAGAAACTCCTGGTTTTACATCCTGGCAAGCAAATTACACGCAAGAGATGAATAAATCCATCTTCTACGCGAAAAAGTTAACGATCACAAAACACAACCACCCGTCGCCATCTTGAAACCGGAAGTCCAAATAAATATTTTAAAACAGACTAAGATAACATTTAAAAACAAAAATGCCAAAGAACAGATAGTTGAAAGATGTACAGCAAAGAGTTATACGATGATGATGACGATAATGATGATGATCTTGATTATTGCAGATCAAAGACAAACAATGTAAGAGACCACCTATACTGAAAGCAGAATTAAATGAGCCTATACAACACACGATAAAGGTACATCCCTGAGGCCAGATAGCATCATTGTTCTAGAACTCTTTTTGGTGAACTGGGTGTAGAAGTCATAACAGAATTGTTGAATGATATCTTTTTAAAAAGTCGCTTAAACATCGACTGGGTCGTCTTCATTGCACCGGGTTTTATCCCCTATGGCTCAGTCTCTTTCGGCAGCGAACTGCCGAAAGCGTCGCACAAAGCACGAACTCCCTAGCTCCAACGACGACCCTAGGCGTCTCCAATTAAAAATATGCACTCATGTACCGAAGGTTCACACGACCAGGAATTGACCCCCTACAACCTTCGGAGTCCGAGCCAGACAGCTTGACTACTTCGCCACGGAGACTCCGAATGAATGATATCTTTAACAATGGTTATAGACCTGATGGTCTCTTGAAATATCTTGTCATAGCTCTGCCTGGGAAATCTGGTGCAACGGACTATGGAGAACGTTGCACAAATAATTTAACCAGACATGTGATTAAAATAAAAATGAGAATTATAATGAGAACAATAACAAATAAAATAGAAATAGCATACAAGCATTGTGAATTTTGGCACAATAAAGGCACAAACAACAACGCCCTGTATGTCTTGAGAGAATGATTGAAATGATCGCCCACACTTATTCGCATCACACATTATGATGATGATGCTAAATCAATATTTGTATTGGCCAGATCGGCACTTGATGGATAATGTAGTAAATAGGGTGGTAAATAGTGTGGTAAATAATGTGGTAAATGGTGTGGTAAATAGTGTGGTAAATAATGTGTTAAACAGTGTGGTAAATAATGTGGTAAATAATGTGGTAAATAGTGTGGTAAATAGTGTGGGAAATAGTGTGGGAAATAATGTGGTAAATAATGTGGTAAATAGTGTAGTAAATAGTGTGGTAAATAGTGTGAGAAATAGTGTAGGAAATAGTGTGGTAAATAATGTGGTTAATAGTGTGGTAAATAATGTGGTAAATGGTGTGGTAAATAACGTGGTAAATAATGTGGTAAATAATGTGGTAAATTATGTGGTAAATAATGTGGTAAATAATGTGTTTAATAGTGTGGTAAATAATGTGGTAAATAGTGTGGTAAATAATGTGGTAAATTGTGTGGTAAATAATTCGGTAAATAACGTGACAAATAACGTGGTAAATAGTGTTGTAAATAGTGTGGTAAATAATGTGGTAAATAGTGTGGTAAATAATGTGGTAAACAGTGTGGTAAATAGTGTGGTAAATAACGTGGTAAATAATGTGGTACATAGTGTTTTAAATTATGTGGTAAATAGTGTGGTAAATAACGTGGTAAAATGTGTGGTAAATAGTGTGGTAAATAATGGGGTACATAGTGTGGTAAATTATGTGGTAATTAGTGTGGTAAATAACGTGGTAAATAGTGTGGTAAATAGTGTGGTAAATAGTGTGGTACATAGAGTGGTGAATTATGTGGTAAATAGTGTGGTAAATAGTGTGGTAAATAATGTGGTAAATAGAGCGATAAATATTATGGTAAATAGTGTGGTAAATAGTGTGATAAATAGTGTGATAAATAATATTGTAAATAGTGTGGTTAAAAAGTGTGGTAAATAATGTGGTAAATAGTGTGGTAAATAATGTGGTAAATAGAGTGGTAAATAATATGGTAAATAGTGTCGTAAATAACGTAGTAAATAGTGTGGTAAATAACGTGGTAAATAGTGTGGTAAATAGTGTGGTAAATAGTGTGGTACATAGTGTGGTAAATAACGAGGTAAATAGTGTGGTAAATAGTGTGGTAAATAACGTGGTAAATAGTGTGGTAAATAACGTGGTACATAGTGTGGTAAATCATGTTGTAAATAGTGTGGTAAATAACGTGGTAAATAGTGTGGTAAATAGTGTGGTAAATAGTGTGGTAAATAACGTGGTAAATAGTGTGGTAAATAACGTGGTACATAGTGTGGTAAATCATGTTGTAAATAGTGTGGTAAATAACGTGGTAAATAGTGTGGTAAATATTGTGGTAAATAATGTGGTAAATAGAGTGGTAAATATTGTGGTAAATAGTGTGATAAATAGTGTGATAAATAGTTGTGTAAATAGTGTGGTTAAAAAGTGTGGTAAATAATGTGGTAAATAGTGTAGTAAATAATGTGGTAAATAGTGTAGTAAATAGAGTGGTAAATAATATGGTAAATAGTGTGGTAAATAGGGTGGTAAATAGTGTGGTTAATAATGTTGTAAATAATGTGGTTAATAGTGTGGTAAATAATGTGGTTAATATTGTGGTAAATAATGTGGTTAATAGTGTGGTAAATAATGTGGTTAATAGTGTGGTAAATAATGTGGTAAATAGTGTGGTAAACAAGAAAAAACGGCTGCTGTGGAGGCGGAAGCACAAGCGTTGATTTTCCAGAATTCGTCAGACGGTGATGCTGTCATATACACAGATGGGTCGGTTGTCCGACATATGAGAAGCTCATGGGCCTTTACGGCTCAGGCCGGAGGGAGAATTGTGAAGGAGGACTCTTTTGCTTTTGTTGAGACCACAAGTAGCCTGACAATGGAAGTCATGGCAGTAAGTAAAGCAATACCATGGCTCGAGACACAGACATTCACTAGGGCATGTTTCCTTAGAGACTCAATGAGCATGCTCAATAGGATAGAGATGGGGTGGATCCGAAGATGGTGGTTGCTGTCTCTGGAGCGGTCTCGGCTGGCAAAGATTAGTTTCATCTTCGTGCCAGTGCATGCGGGAGTACAAGGAAATGAGCGGGCTGACAAGCTCGCAGGTAAGGCTACTGTTGAGGGCAGACGCGCCATGGACCAGGCTTAAATTGTAAATGCTCTACGAGAAGTAAGATTTTTGCGAGAACCAAGTGATGACTGTGAATCTAAAGCATGGTTAGACTGTGAGAACAGCAAATTAAAATAGGTGTTGCTAAACAATAACACTACACCGGAAGCCAAATAAGATTGATAAACCAACACAGAACTGGTGTCGTTAGCCGCTACACGCTGCACGATTTGCTTAGGAGGGGATCCGAGCATTTATGGACTGAATGGTTCGATGTGCAATGAGTTGATCTGTCGAGTAACTAACTAACTAACTATAGTGTGGTAAATAGTGTGGTAAATAGTGAGGTAAATACTGTGGTATATAATGTGGTAAATAAAATGTGGTAAATAACACGTTGAGCTCCTTCATTCCCAAGATATTTCCTGGTACCTGTTGAATACCTGGTTCACATGAGAGCACGGGTTAATTGTATCAATCCACTACGATGCGAATTCAAACCAATGACGCCCGAACGAACGTCTGGCAACAACTCTACCCTAGCCTACCGCCATGTGGATTTAAGCCCACACTTGTTGGTAAAAGGGGGATGACAATTTGCAGTGCTACCAAGTGTGTCTCAGTCTGGTTGCTACCCTGTTACTAGTCCTATTTGAGATTTCTGCCTGTAATTATTACGGCACTGTTGACTGATCTCCTGAGGTCGTATGGCCAAGCAGAGGAGCGAAACTAGCTAACATGATACAAGGGGAAGGTAACTCCCTCTATATGCCAAAATATTGTCTGCAAACGTCGTTGTTCCTCCAAGGACATGATTTGCAACGGGTGTTGGGTTAATATTGAAGAAAACACGTGACAGCGCCGATCCATGGAGTACATGCCATATTCGCAGACAATGTGATGATTAATGTGCCAATGGGAAGTCAACTTCCTTCTCAATTCAGACTAAAGCAACCCATTCTGCTGATCATACATTCATACCGCATCTTCTCAGACATGACGCCAGGATCTTACAATTCACCAAGTAAAAGCATCTTCTACTCAATGATAGCCTGATTGCATTATGCTGTCTTTGGTGTCCTTCGTATGGGCACGTTTCTGCATTTCCCTATGTCATCTTTCGTGATCTGCAACTACCCAAAGTAATAGATGGATCTGCACGTTTCCTAGGTCGGTGGAGTCCATTTTTACTATGACTTTGTCTAGCAGTGGGCCGTGCACAATTTGCTGTTTGCAGCTCAAGTCGGCTGGTTCATTCCCAGGTTGAGGGATCGGCTTAACGTAGCCTAACATGTAATAAAGCAGTAACGTGTTTCCCATTATTCAACTTTCATAACTCGAAAGCGCAACTGAACACCGATAAGGGAGTGTTGGAGATGGCACATTCAGTCACAGTGGGAATTTGAGATAGTCAGACAAGTCACAGTTGCTTTTCGAAGAAAGAAAACACAGTTTAAATAATATAAGGAAGCATATAATCTTAATTTAGAATATAATATGTAGATTTTGCCGAGGTCTGACAATTGGCTCCTTCACTAAATGTTAACTCTATGTTTTAGTGCAGCTTCTGTTGAGCAATCACCAACTAATGTGCATACAATTTTGTCTTGATCGTCTCAAATCGTAACACCTTCTGTCTGTCTGTCTGTCTGTCTGTCTGTCTGTCTGTCTGTCTGTCTGTCTGTCTGTCTGTATCGTTCTCTACATTCTCTCTCTCTCTCTCTCTCTCTCTCTCTCTCTCTCTCTCTCTCTCTCTCTCTCTCTCTCTCTCTCTCTCTCTCTTTCTCTCTTGTACTTGATGCTTCGAAATGTCAAATAGAATCATATACCCATGCATTTCATTTGCATTTTCACATGTTTAGTGTTCAAGTAGTCGACAAACACACTTACACACAGAAACAGGCACGCAGACACTGATACACAGAACTATCAATAAACAGAGTATAGCCCGGTATTTCCAGCTAAAGACAAGCACATTGATGCACTGACCTAATCAAGTCCAGAAATGTGTCTGCAGAGTTGAGCGGCTCGGCTTTACCGTAACGTTTCATGGCGCTCCTGTCAGCTCCACCTCCGGGCTCTATGGTCACGGCCAAAAATATCCCAAGGAACACGGCCATGAAAGTGGTGACTCCAAAGTAAGCCATGGTTCGAAGTCCCATCCTGCCACAGGTTTTGGCGTCCAGGCTGGCTATGCCGGAGATCAGCGACGCGAGGATAATGGGCAGAACTAACATTTGTAGCATTCGCATGAGCAGTTCTCCTGGAAAGCCTATGTACATCAGCTCTCTCTTTGTGAATGTGTCCTTTGTGCTTCTTATTGCAATGCCCATGCCGAGGCCCATCAATACCGAGCATAACAAACCAATGAGAAGGGCATTTTCTTTGCTGCCTGCCAGGCATTTTCTTCCGTAACGCTGACAATTTCCACGAAATCCCAGATTTTCTTCTGGCACAGTGATGAAGACGTGAGTATTGACAGCGTTAACGTTGTTATCCATTGTAGGCGACACATCAGTTCTTTCGCCACTACGTTTCCCCTCCATACCGATAAGGTAACAGTATGCAAGCTACTGTAATTCACGATTTCTGTCTACAGTCATTACCAGTGAAATTGTGAGCTATCAATCGGTACATGCAGAAACATAACATTAGAATGCCGAGAACCTTTGGCAAAATCATACATTATTTAACTGTATCCACTGAATTTAGCATGTGAATATTAATAGGTAATCTCCCTTGAATAATGTGAACTTGTAGTGCCAATTAGTACAAGACTGCATGGAGAACTAGGCAGAGCGCTAGGGACCACCTACGACATTCTCCGACACCTTTCCATACTAGGCTAGTAGCGGAACTGTCGCCAGAAACCGTTGACACATTGGCATCTCAAGCTCCAGGCTGGGGCGGTGAGAGGCAGAACCTGGTGTGACAGAGGACCGCTTTGCGTGCGTTCTCTTAACAGTTCCATATGTTTGGGGAACTTGAGCTCATCAATGGTGTCGCTGAGAGAAGAATTGTTATTTTGGATATTACTAATGTGTTCTATCTATCTATCTATCTATCTATCTATCTATCTATCTATCTATCTATCTATCTATCTATCTATCTATCTATCTATCTATCTATCTATCTATCTATCTATCTATCTATCTATCTATCTATCTATCTATCTATCTGTCTGCCTGCCTGCCTGCCTGCCTGCCTGCTGGTCTGTCTGTCTGTCGAATGGGTGTGTAAGAGATTGTGTGGCTTGGGGAATGAGTGTGTAATGGGTGTCGGGGATGAGTGTGGGGGGAGGGGGGTGTCTGTGAATGGGATATGTCTTTGTGGGTGGGAGTATATGAGTGTGGATGGGGTAAATGTGAGTGGGTGGAGGATGTATGTGTGGGTTTGTGAGGATGTTTGTAGGTGGGGGATGTGTGGGTGCGTGTTAAGATGTGTGTGTGGGTGAGAGATGTGTGGGCGGGGATGTGTATGGGGAATGCATGTGGAGGATGTGTGTGTGGGGGGAATGTGTTTATGTGTGGAGGATGTGTGTGTGTGGGGGGGATGTGTTTATGGGTGGAGTTTTGTGTGGGAGGGGAGATGTGTGAGAAGTAGGGGAGGTGTAGGATGTGCAGGTGGATGACGGATGTATGTGAGTTTGGGGGATGTGTGTTTGGCTGGGTAGTTGGGGTGTGTGTGGGTCGGAGGGTAGATGAGAGATGCATGTATTGATGGGATGGTGGGTGATGTGTGGGTGTGAGTCGTTGATGGATGAGTACGTGAGTGGGTGGATGTGTGCGAGAGATGAGTGTATGGGTGGGGTATGTGTGTGTTTGTGGGAAGATGTGTGTGAGCGGCGGATGTGTGTGGTGGGGTATATGTGGATGGTAGGGTGTGTGTGGGTGGGAGGTGTGTGTTTTTGGGTGTTTATGTGTGGGGGATATGTATGGGCAGGTGGGGAGATGTGTTTGTGGGTGGGGATGTGTGTATAGGTGGGGGGATGTGTAGTTGAGAGGTGGCGGATATTGGATGGGTGAGTGGGTGTAGGTTGGCTGATGTGTGTGTAGGTGGGTTGGGAAAATTTTCAGGGTGCGGGATGTGTGTGTGGATAGGTGCGGGATGTGTGGGTTGGCGGGAGTATGTGTGTGTGGTTTTGTGATGTGTGTTTTGCTGGGTGGTTGCGGGTGTGTGGGTGGGTGGTGGAGAATACCGTGGGTGGGTGTGTGCGTGTAGGTGATGGGATGGGTAAGGGATGTGTGTGTGGGTGGGGAAATGTGTGTGGGTGGGGAAATATGTGTGGGTTGGGGATCAGTGGATGGGTGGCGGCATGTATGTTTGCCTGGGTCTGTGGGGTGCGTGGAGGTATGTGTGGGTGGGTGGGGTAGGTGTGGAAGTTGGGAGATGTGTGGGTGGCTGAGGGATATGTGGGTGGCTGTGGGATGTGAGGGTGGATTAGGGATGTGTCTCACAACAATTCAATATGCACTGTTTATGTTTACAACTTTCATTTGACAATGTTTTTCCCCCCATGTGAATGTATCATGCGTAATATGCATTGTTTATGCTTACAAAATCTATTTGACCCTATGTAAATGTAACATGACATTTGATGAATGAGAGATGCGTGATTGAAAGGGCCGAATGAAAGACTGGCCTGCGTGCCCAATTTGTTACCCTTTTAAAATAAAGTTCGTTCGTTCGTTCGTTCATTCGTTCTATCTATCTATCTATCTCTCTATCTATCTATCTATCTATCTATCTATCTATCTATCTATCTATCTATCTATCTATCTATCTATCTATCTATCTATCTATCTATCTATCTATCTATCTATCTATCTATCTATTTATCTATCTATCTATCTATCTATCTATCTATCTATCTATCTGTCTGTGTGTCTGTCTGTCTGTCTGTCTGTCTGTCTGTCTGTCTGTCTGTCTGTCTGTCTGTCTGTCTGTCTGTCTGTCTGTAATATTAGTATGTCTACATATCTGTCTGAAATTGTCTGTCTGTTGTCAACTCTGTGGCAACGGATTTTATAAAGTCCAATTAGGACATATAACGTATATTATCTCCAGCTGCCCTCTGTTCTGTCCTGTTCTGTGTATACACATGGCCCGGAATATTTCCACTGTGGCCTGTCCTATAACAAGCCCTTGTGCACAGGGTAAGAGGATGTCCAGCTGGCTGTGCGTGGAAGTTCCCTTGTTCACGTAACGAGGCACTGCTGTCCCTGATTCGAAACCTTGTCTGGCCGAGGTTCTCAATTATCTAAATATGTTTATAATTAAATGTGATGTTGGCAGCAAGTCGCCGCTGAACGTGTTGCGCGGAGGGCAAATATCAGAAATGGAATAAAACAAAGGAGAAAATTATTGCAGTTAAGTCACACACCGAGCGTCTGAGACGTAAGATGGTGCATGATGGTGAAAATGACCATATGTTCACATGCATCCACCTTGTACGAACATTTACAGCACGAATTGGCCATTATCAGTCACATTCACAACCGCCATGGGTGGTAGTTATTATGCTTTTTTTTTTTGAAGCACAAACTATCGTCTGTCAAGACGGCAAGGTGCCAATGTGTGTCTAAGTGTGATGGTATACCTAATGTCTCTAGTCAACGTATTATCGTGTGAGTAGAGTTGTTTCCTTCTCGCTTCATACCACTCCGCATGTCTGCATATGTTTATGGTGGTAGCATATGGCATAGGTCAGGAATGAGCTTCGGAAACCGCCTCGTAATCTCGATATACACTGACGTTGTTTGTGCATCTCTAATGAACACGTCATGCTAGTGTCACAGCGACATTTCTGGCTATAGAGTGTGTGCTCCTGATAGTCATGAAACATTGTGTCACAGCGACATTGCTGGCTATAGAGTGTGTGCTCCTGATAGTCATGAAACATTGTGTCACAGCGACATTGCTGGCTATAGAGTGTGTGCTCCTGATAGTCATGAAACATTGTGTCACAGCGACATTGCTGGCTATAGAGTGTGTGCTCCTGATAGTCATGAAACATTGTGTCACAGCGACATTGCTGGCTATAGAGTGTGTGCTCCTGATAGTCATGAACCATTGTGTCACAGCGACATTGCTGACTATAGAGTGCCTTCTCCTGGTAGTCACGAAACATTGTTTTACAGCGACATTGCTGGCTATAGAGTGCCTTCTCCTGGTAGTCATGAAACATTGTGTCACAGCTACATTGCTGGCTATAGAGTGCCTTCTCCTGGTAGTCATGAAACATTGTGTCACAGCTACATTGCTGGCTATAGAGTGCCTTCTCCTGGTAGTCACGAAACATTGTTCTACAGTGACATTGCTGGCTATAGAGTGCCTTCTCCTGGTAGTCATGAAACATTGTGTCATAGCTACATTGCTGGCTATAGAGTGCCTTCTCCTGGTAGTCATGACACTTTGTGTCACAGCGAAATTGCTGGCTATATAGTGCCTTCTCCTGATAGTCATGAAACTTTGTGTCACAGCGACATTGCTGGCTATGGAGTGCCTTCTCCTGGTAGTCATGAAACATTGTGTCACAGCCACATTGCTGGCTATAGAGTGCCTTCTCCTGGTAGTCATGAAACATTGTGTCACAGCTACATTGCTGGCTATAGAGTGCCTTCTCCTGGTAGTCATGAAACATTGTGTCACAGCCACATTGCTGGCCTTAGAGTGCGTTCTTCTGGTAGTCATGAAACATTGTGTCACAGCGACATTGCTGGCTATAGAGTGCTTTCTCCTGGTAGTCATGAAACATTGTGTCACAGCGACATTGCTGGCTATAGAGTGCCTTCTCCTGGTAGTCATGAAACATTGTGTCATTTTTCAGTGATTTATTCACACGTCACTTAGAGGTTCCAATCTGACGTGGACAAGGCTCACTGTTCGTACCGGAATACGATCAGCGTTGCTAGAGTGGGTTGTAAACATTGCGGCTTGTTCAAAAGACCCAGGCTGGCCAGTCATGCAGAGATTCAACGGCACGAAGAGCCCACGGCACAACACCAGCAACAACTGTACAGTGACATTGTTGAGAACATGCATCTTCTCCGTGCCAACATATGGATGTGAGTCATGGACAGCAATCAATAAAGACGATCATTGGGGATTTTGATCTCAGCAATTACAGAACATTTCCTAGAATATCGTGGAGCGAGAAGAAGACAAATACTGAACATTTAAAAGACCTGAATCGCGAAGACACCTGGCTTATAAACAGGCTTTTGTCTCGAAACCTGAAACACTTTGGCCATATTAAGTGGCACTGTGTCTTGGGGAGAACAGTGATGGAAGAAGAGGCAGTGTGTTAACCAGCACGAAGATGGACACAGGGCATTGCATAAACTGTGAGCATGTGGTAGCACGAGGCGGGAGATATGCCCAGAGATGGACATAGGGCATTGCAGAAACTGTGAGCATGGGGAGGGAGGGGGGGGGGTACGAGGCGGGAGATATGCCCAGAGATGGACACAGGACATTGCAGAAACCTTGAGCATAAAGGGGCACGAGGTGGGAACCATGGATAGAGATATTGTGGGGGGGGGGGGGGGGGAGGGGGCAGGTTTCCGGCCCACTGTGATGAAAGCGACGTTCTGATTAGGATCAACTTCTTGATGAGGCCACAAGAAATGATCATTGCTAAACTACTACTGCCATATTCAAGCACAACATAGTGATCCTTTTACTTAACAGATCAATTTATTTCGTCTATCCACGAGATATCATATTAACAATGCAAAGAAGATGCATCATTTTCACAGAATATAACATTGTCTCATTCCTTTTCACCGGCTCTGCTCTTAAAGAGTATGACGGTTTCTGAATGCCCCAATGCAACACATATACAATTACCTGGCTTCTATGATTAAATAACAGCATATTGCAGCACTATATATGTAACCAGACCAAGGTGGCAAATATTGCAGCACTATATATGTAACCACACCAAGGTGGCACATATTGCAGCACTATATATGTAACCACACCAAGGTGGTACATATTGCAGCACTATATATGTAACCAGACCAAGGTGGCACATATTGCAGCACTATATATGTAACCAGACCAAGGTGGCACATATTGCAGCACTGTATATGTAACCAGACCAAGGTGGCACATATTGCAGCACTGTATATGTAACCAGACCAAGGTGGCAAATATTGCAGCACTGTATATGTAACCAGACCAAGGTGGCAAATATTGCAGCACTGTATATGTAACCAGACCAAGGTGGCAAATATTGCAGCACTGTATATGTAACCAGACCAAGGTGGCAAATATTGCAGCACTGTATATGTAACCAGACCAAGGTGGCACATATTGCAGCACTGTATATGTAACCAGACCAAGGTGGCACATATTGCAGCACTGTATATGTAACCAGATCAAGGTGGCACATATTGCAGCACTGTATATGTAACCAGACCAAGGTGGCAAATATTGCAGCACTGTATATGTAAAAAGACCAAGGTGGCACATATTGCAGCACTGTATATGTAACCAGACCAAGGTGGCACATATTGCAGGACTGTATATGTAACCAGACCAGGGTGGCAAATATTGCAGCACTATATATGTAACCAGACCAAGGTGGCACATATTGCAGCACTGTATATGTAACCACACCAAGGTGGCACATATTGCAGCACTATATATGTAACCAGACCAAGGTGGCACATATTGCAGCACTTTATATGTAACCAGACCAAGGTGGCACATATTGCAGCACTATATATGTAACCAGACCAAGGTGGCACATATTGCAGCACTATATATGTAACCAGACCAAGGTGGCACATATTGCAGCACTATATATGTAACCAGACCAGGGTGGCACATATTGCAGCACTATATATGTAACCACACCAAGGTGGCACATATTGCAGGACTGTATATGTAACCAGACCAAGGTGGCACATATTGCAGCACTGTATATGTAACCAGACCAGGGTGGCACATATTGCAGCACTATATATGTAACCAGACCAAGGTGGCACATATTGCAGCACTGTATATGTAACCAGACCAGGGTGGCACATATTGCAGCACTATATATGTAACCAGACCAAGGTGGCAACTCAGTGACAGGTAATGAACAGACGTACAACTCGCTGCTGCTGCCTCTACGTCCTTTGCTAGGTTATGTTCTAAATAGTGCAGCAAGCAGAAACATCTAAAAGACTGACAGAACACCCCATATACCAGAGGTTTAATTTCCTGAAATGGGAAGACTAAAGCGAACCAGCCTTGTAGAGTCCGCAAAATGAAACATTATGACAGATCCAATACTTATCAGCTAAACCCATTAATAACGGAAACTACTTCTAGCTAAGAGGTAACAACCAGCGTCTGTCTGAGATTTGTTTCTTTCTTTCTTTTTCTTTGATTGATTGATTGATTGATTGATCTAGGAACCGACATCACAGCATTCGGGACATTCCCATAAGCGCTCCGTCTCCATCCTCAGTAGCCAGCGAAGAGTTCCAACACTAATAGTTTTCTTTCGATCGCTTAACCTCAAGCGTAGTCCTTACACACTGTTTAAAGTAGTAAGGGACTGAATTTTGCACGTGGGTTAGTTTTCCCTTTTACCGGTGTCCCTCGGCTTCAGGCGAATCCACGCCGACTTCAGAGGTACTTGTAATTAACGTCTCCAAGAAATGGACGGAAGCATTTCAAACCCATTTAGTAGAACGAACGAACTTTATTTCCAAAGGGTAACAAATTGGGCACTCAGGCCCGTCTTACATTCGGCCCTTCCAATCACTAATCTTTCTTTCATCAATAGTGCATAATACATTCACATAGGAAAAAACATTGTCAAAAGAATGTAAACATAAACAATGCATATAACCATGTTATGAGACACATTTAACACATCCCGCACCCACCCAACAATCCCTACACACACACATCCCCACACAACCACACACACTCACACTCCCAGGCACACATATTTTCCCCACATCCCACACCCACACACACACACCCTCACCTACACACATCTTCCCACCCACACATAAATCTCCCACTCACCACACACCCCCAGGCACACATACATGCACCCATCCACTCATCACCCACCCACACCCCCCAACCAATACACATATCCCCACCCACACACACATCATTCACCCACTAACACTCACCCACCCACATATCCCCCATCACACACCCACACACCACCAAATACCCAGCCAAACACACATCCCCACGCACATATATCCCCGCCAACTCACACATACCGCATCTACCCACACACAACACCTGCACCCACCCACATTTTCCCACTTGCACACATCCCCACCCACATAATCTCCCTCAACCCACCCAAACATCTCGAACCCACACACATGCACATCCCCCACTCATCCCCCAATCTACACACACTCACCCACACACACATCCTCCACCCACACATCCTCCACACACCCACCACCAGTCACCCATCCCCCAATCATAAATCCCCTAACCACACATCCCTCACACACACCCCACACACACATATCTCCCCGTACACACAAACATCTCCCCAACCATACATACATCCAACACACACACATACCCATACAACATCACATCCCCCATCCACAAACACACATCTCCCACACACACACGCGCACACCCACCACCTACATATACCCCCACACATTCCCCAAATACACATATATTCCCACCCACACACATCCCCCACCCATACACTTATCCCCCCACACATCCATCCACCCACGTACTCATCCCTTAACCACTCACACCCACACATCCCCCACCCATCCATCATCACATACATTGCCCATCTACCCACCCACACTTACACACCCCAACCTCCCAGCCAAACACCCCCCCCCACCCTCACATACATTCTTTATCCACCCGCACATCCCAAACCCAATCACAAATTCCCCACCCACCCACACACATCTCCCCTCCCACACAACACCCCACTCATATACACATTTAACACGCGCACGTCCCACCACACACATCCCCCCATTCACATCCCCACCCACACATCTCTTACCCACACACACACATCTCCCCACCATCTCCCGCCCACCCACCCACACATCCCTCGCCTACAAACACCATCACCACCCACACATGCATTTTCCACGAACACACACACACACACACCTCCATCCACACAGACATATATCCCACCCACACTCACATCCCCACACCCATCCCCCCATACCCATCACACACCAATCCCACATCTCCACAAACCCGCACACACACATTCACCCACACATCCCTCACCCACCTACTCACATACACATTCCCCACCAACACAACCGCCCACCCACCAATACCCACACACTTCCAACCATCCATCAAAATATCTCCCACCCACATACACATCCCCACGCACCACACATCCCTTCACCCACCCACAACCCCCATCCACCCACACATATCTTCCACTCACATCCACCACTCACAACCCCTCCACACATACATCCCCCACATACACACATCCCCCACACACATCCACCACATACACAAACACATCATCACATCTAGACACTTGCATGATGCGTCACATAATCACTGAAGCTAGTATGAATAAACTCCCACACTTTACACACATATACACTGATGATTGTCGTGAGCATTCTCGCAAAAATTTTAAACACAATGGAGAAAAATTGTACATATAAATTGTGTAACGTAAGAATTAGTGATGCAATTCAACTCTCTCTCTCTCTTTTTTTCACACAAGCACACACACAAACACACACACACACAACCACATAAACACACACTCTCCCTCAACCCACCCACACATCTCAAACCCACACACATACAATCCCCCACCCATCCCCCAACCTACACACACTCACCCACACACACATTCTCCATCCACCCACCCCCAGTCACGCATCCCCAATCACACATCTCTTAACCACACATCTCCCACCCTCACACACCCCACACACACACTCCCCACTGACACACACTTCACCCCACCCATACATATATCACACACACACACACATCTCCCACACACACACATCCCCACACATCATCATTTTCCCCATTCACAAACACACACCTCCCACCCACACACACCCCACCACAAACATATACCCCTACAATCCCCCAAATACACACATTTCCCACCCACACACATCTCCCACCCACACACATCCCCCATACACATCCATCCGCTCATGTCCTCATCCCTCAACCACTCACACCCACATTTCCCCCACACACCCATCATCACATAATCTCCCATCTACACACCCACACTCACACACTCCTCACACACACACACACACACACTCACTCACTCTCTCCTCTCTCTCTCTCTCTCTCTCTCTCTCTCTCTCTCGCTCTCTCGCTCTCAAAGGGCCGAATGTAAGACGGGCCTGCGTTCCCAATCTGTTACCCTTTGAAAATAAAATCCGTTCGTTCTCTCTCTCTCTCTCTCTCTCTCTCTCTCTCTCTCTCTCTCTCTCTCTCTCTCGCTCTCATTCACACTCACTAACTCTCTCACTCTCTCTAGAGTAATGTGATTGTGGTCGTATTATACATGATTCTATCAAATGATAATTAGAAAGATGAGAGTTAACAAAATATATGGAATCAATTGGCATTCAAAATGATAATATGAAAGATGAGAATACACACACAAAAAAAGATGGAATAGCATGTTACATGACATGAATGCGCTCAACTCTCTCTACCTTCTTGCATACACGCACACACACACACACACACACACACACACACACATGCACCCACACACAAGCACATCCACTCCCCGCCAACCCACAAATCCCACACCCACCACACATCACCCACCCACACAATCTTCCGCCACCCACCCACACATCTTGCACCCACCAACACACACATCCCCACCCTAGCATCTCTCCCCACCCACACATCACCTCCCATCCCCAACTAACACACACTCACCCACCCACACATTTCCCCCATCCACTCACACACCTCCAATCACACATCCTCAACCACGAATCCCACAACAACAACACCCCATCCACATGCATATTCCCAACCCACCTGCACAAACATCCCTCACCCACTCACACATCCTCCACCCACTTACACACGTCCTATCTCACACACACACATCCCCACACATAATCTCCCACACATGCATCCCCCACACATACATCCGCACCATCGATACATCCTCACCACCCGCACATCCCCCATCCAAACAACCATCTCCCACCCACACACACCCCACCACCCACACATACATCCCCACATACCCACACACCCCACCCACATCCCCACACACACTTCCATCTCCCACCCACACCACACACCCCTGCCATAAATACAACCCCTACACCCTTCCCCCATGCCACCTACACACAATACCCCCCCCCCCCTCACACCCAACCACACATCCACACACACATTCTTACCCACCCATACCTACAAATCCCATTACCCACCAACACCAACATCCACACACATCAACCCACCCAAATAGCATAACCCCCACCAACAGTCCCCACCCAAAACACACATCTCCCATCCATACGTCCCTCATGCATACACACATCCTCACCCACCCGCACATTCCCCCACACACATCGCCACACATCGCCACACATCTCCCCACCAACCCATATCTACCCACCCACCCACACACATCAATCACCCATACATCCCCAAATGGAAACATTGTGAAAATTGTGAAAATGTTTAACTTTCAAGCACACTACACCATCTCTCTCTCTCTCTCTCTCTCTCTCTCTCTCTCTCTCTCTCTCTCTCTCTCTCTCTCTCTCTCTCTCTCTCTCTCTCTCTCTCTCTCTCTCTCACTCTCTCTCTCTCACACACTCACACGCTCTCTTTGTCTCATACTTACTCTCTCACTAGCTCACTCTCTTACATCCTCACTTACTCACTCATATCCTTCGCTATGCTGCACCGGCGATCTGCGAGTCACTAACTTTTATATACAATCAATGTCTCACCAAATGTCACTTCCCATCAGCCTTTAAAATCGCTAAAGTGTATCCTCATTTAAAAGCTGGTTCATTAGACGATTGTATCATGAGTAATTATAGGCCAATTTCCATATTATCCTCACTATCCAAACCGCTAGAAAAGCACATCCACAAAACAACACTAGAGCACTTAGTTCGCCACAAACTAATAGCTGACAGTCAGTCAGGATTTCGGCCAAAATATTCCTGTCATACGGCCCTAACAAACATGATAGAACACTGGAATCAAAATATTAACAACAATACTCTATGTGGAACGATGTTTATAGACTTTAGAAAAGCATTCGATATGATAGATCATACTATCCTAATTAAAAAACTAGAAACAATGAAAGTAAGCTTTAATATAGTGACATTAATACACTCATTTTTATTAGACAGAAAACAAGTCGTATCACACAATAAATCTCTATCCCGAGCCATTACCATTAATACTGGAGTACCACAGGGGTCTATACTTGGCCCTCTGTTATTTGCCATTTATATAAATGATCTTCCCTTATATCTGTCATCGTCCTGCGATATATTTGCAGACGACTGCACAGTATATACAAACGCTGTTGATCGTAACGTGTTAGAATTATCCTTGCAACAGGAAATAAATAGTGTAGTTAACTGGAGTCATGAAAACCGCAAGCAAAATAACATTTCTAAAACTAAATCTATGTTAATAGCAACCAGGCAAAGACTTCACACTCTAAACTCTTCAGCTGCACATCGGTAGCACGCCTAAAGAAAGTGTAACCGAGCACAAGGCACTGGGTCTTATCATAGATACAAATCTATCCTTCAATTCCCATGTTCATGCTCTAGTTAAACAAATAGCCAAAAAAGTATACCAACTTGCCAAAATTAAAAATTTCCTCGATGAAAACACAAGAAATATATTCTATACGTCCCACATACAAACACATATTGATAATTGCTCCACAACCTGGGATGGATGCTCCAAATAAATAATAACACGCCTTTATTCACTCCAGAAAAGGGCAGTGCGTCTAATCAATGGTGATAAGCTTACATATAATTCTAACGTACATGAACGTCTTCAGTTACTGCCACTCCATAAACGCCTACTTTTTAATAAGGCTAAACTAATTCACAAAATCCTATTTCAAAATGCCCCAAGCTACCTTTGGCCATTGTTTAAATATAATGCAAGACATAGCGAACGACTAAATATACTCCATGTCCCTAAACCTAAGATAGACTTATTTAAAACAAGCTTAGCATACTCTGCCACTCAGTTGTGGAACAATCTTCCACAAGAAATCAGAGACACCACCAATCATTATACATACATTCGCAACCTGTTTGAACACTACCTCAGGACAGACTACATGCCCCCTTAAAAAAAAAAAAAAAAGCAACAAAGACAATAATAATGATAATTATCTCGAACGACACCTAGCCAAAAAAAAAAACAACAACAACATTCCCATATGTATGGCAAGTTACACCCACCTTGGGTATTCATGATGCCCATGTTAAACATTGCCTCAACGAGTCATGTATTATTGATTATTTTTCATGCGTTTTAATGCTTATTGTTCTTTTGTTGTCAAAGATTTGCTTCATAAGAGATGTTGAATGAAAGAATGCATGAGAGGAAATAGAGAAGAAGGGCAGAATGTCAGACGGGCCTGCGTGCCCAATTCTTAACCCTTGGAAAATAAAGATTTACTCACTTACTTACTTAGCTACTTACTTATTTACTTACTTACTTACTTACTTACTTATTTACTTACTTACTTACTTACTTACTGACTGACTTACTTACTTACTTACTTACTCACTCACTCACTTTCACACTCACACACACACAAACAAGTAGTGAAAAATGATACCACTAAGTGACTTATGGAGGCATATAGTTGGTATGGTGTAAGTATAGAAAGAGTTTTCGGTTGAATGTGTAGGGACTCATTGGAGTTTCAGATATGTTGGAAGGTCATTCCATAATTATGACTAGTGTTGGAAGGTCATTCCATAGTTATGACTAGTGTCTGAAGTTTTTGTCGGTGTGTGCAATGGCCAGGTTCACACAGCTGAGAGACATTGGCCTAGAGGAGTCCGGCCTTATCCCTCAGTTGAGAGCCGTGGGATACGTATCTGAACCAGTCGTGTAGCAGGCTTAATATCTCACCTCCAGTTTGCAGTGGGAGAGTAAGGGCCAGGCCATCACGTCTGAGGATTAATGGCTTAGAGGCGTTCAGCCATATCCCTCAGCAAAGAGCCGTTGTTTATGTATCCGGACTAAGATTTAGTGGCATCGTGCGCCTGCTTTCCTCAGTCTACCTGCAGAGCAACAGGTTGTGTCTCTCTTGGTCTGGTTCCTATCCCAAGGCCTGTCCAACATGTAGTTGTGCTTCCGTCGGCATAGCTCTTGAGGTCATTGGTACACGCGAGCCCCTCTACCACGTCAAGGTGGAGACACTTCAGAGGGTCTGTCTAAGATGATATAAAACATTACTGAAACTGAAAGAAAAATAATTTTGAAAGTGAATTAGAAAGAATAAAGACAACATTCACCAACATAGTATGAAATACAATATGTGTAATAAACTTAAGATAGGACATACTGATGAACGTCTAAGAAACTGGTAAAATGACAACTAAACATGTGTTGCATTTGTTGCAGCCTCCTAACGTCTTTGTAAGCTTCTGTGTATTGTTCATGATTTCAGTCTTTAGCAGCTCTAGTTTCGCTATAATTTGAACTGCCTTTCACAATTTTTCTGGTATTCATTGTTTTAAGAGATTCGAACCTTCATCTTGGTAATCAAGCCAGCCATCACAATTTTGTTTGCGCCATTTGTGTAATTGCCTATGGTGCTGTGACGTTTCATATAACACTTCTCCTGTCCTGAATGGATTCACCTGTACCAAGTGTTGGTGACGTGCACTGGGTCATATTCATATTCACCGTGGTTCCCATTGTGGTGACTGGGGGTGGGGTGGGGGGGGGGGGGTTGTTCGAGGACTGCTGAGAATACTATTACCATTTTCATTCACTCAAATAAACACAAATTTTCTTCGTCTTCTTTATGTTCATCATCATCATCGTCATCATCATATCATCATCATCATCATCATCATCATCATCATCATCATCATCATCATCATCATCATCATCATCATCATCATCATCATCAGTATCATCATCAATAGACATTATCTTCTTCATTTTTGTCAGCTTCTGCTTCCTCATTTCTGTCAACGTTTTTTTTTATTTTTTTTTATTTTTTTGTTTGTATTTTTGTCTGCCTCTGTTGTGCTTCATCTTCTTCCTGCTTTTAATGCTCTTCCTACTCCCGCTCCTTTCCTCTTATTCTGTACATCTTCAGATAATTTTATTCATTAGGTATACCGTAAAATTTATAAACCGTGGTGTGTATATGTTTGTTTGATTGTGGTTTCATGATCTTTGAATATGTTAACTTCAGTTATTGTTTGCAATGACTAATGTATAACAAAAGTACGTAAAATATGAAAAGGAGCCAATTCCTGGCTTTAAGACGCAGTCGGAACACGGTGTGTGCTGTGGTCTGTATCACGCCGCCGCCTCTACTCCCATATATATTGTACATAGTGTACAGTATTTTGCATGTATACTCCTGGTACGTGTACAACAGTTGCAATATATCTTTGTCAATAGAGACGATAAAAACAGTTCTTAAAACTTATATATAGCCAAGCCATATGTACGGAGGTAGATGACAATTACTTCTTTTCAAAATGTATCTATATGTCTGTCTGTCTACCTGTATATCTGTCTGTCTGTTTTGACTATCTGTCAATCTGTCTGTCTATCCATTCATCCATCAATCCATTTGTCTGCATGTGTGTCTGTCGGTCTATCCATTAATTCATTCGCTTGTCTGTGTGTCTGTATTGCTGTCTATCTTTTAGTCAATTCATCCATCCTTCCATCCATCCATCCATACGTAGATCCATCTATCCGCCCACCCAAAATCCATTCATCCATCCATCTATGCCTCCCTCCTTACCTCCATCCATGTATCCCTCCTATAGATCCATCCACCCATCCGCTCATCCATCCATCCACCCATCCATCCACCCACCTATCTGCTCACCCACCCACCCACTCGCCTGTATATCCGTCTTCTGTATCTATGAACGTAGACACTCAAGCAACTGATGCAATACTGGAAGGGTTGCCTCAGTGCTGGTATTTTTATTGATCATGTGATGTGTTTATCAGGACACGTGACACGCTGACAAGATTGTTGTGAAGGTGGAAACTCTATGTCCAGACATCACAGAGGCTGGAATGAGAAGATGAGGGAATGATAAGATGAGGAAAAGATAAGAGGTTTACTTTGTAGCAGCAACACTGTCGGCTTCACGGAAGAGGATAACAATTCTGTCAACGGAACAGAGAATCATTGACATTCTTCCTCACCACACGTCCACTTTTCCTTTGACCTATGCACGGAATGGTTTCTGTCGGAAAATGCTTTGGAGTGGATGTGGTAATGTGTAGAATGAATGTCTTTAGTATTAAGTCTGGCAGTAGTGTTGCAGCTTGATGTCTTCTTGTGTGTACACCGGTTTAAAAAACGAAAGATATGTTACCACGGATACGGTAGTTTGATGTTGATAATAAACGAAAAAGTATTAACAATAATACTGAGAATAATTAGTTGTAGTGTATAATCAAAACTACTACACAGTTTCGAAGTACGGACCCCAAACATGCAATTAGAAAATAGAATTAAAGCCACGGAAACATGCATATAGAAAAGCATTGGTCACATTTCATTTAAAGAAAAATAATCGAATACATTTCTGTTATAGAATCTGTTGGATGACTAGGGTGCTAGCGGAAGATATAAACAAGACGCATGAAAGAATTTGGACACATTAAACAACATGACACTCTTGCAAAAATCATTAGTGGATGGAAAAGTCGAAGACAGGCGAACAAGAGCATGGCAGGAAGGAATCGACAAACAACACTGGTCTACACACATTTTGGTGCCTACAATTGTATAGCTGTTCTTGAGTAATTTTGTGGTGCTGGTTTCACAAAATGTAATCATATTTTTTTTTTTTCTATCGGCTCTAGTTTTTATAAGAGAGGTAAGAATGGCATTCTTACTAGAAAAATTGTTATGTACACGCCTAGAGTTAGGAGCCATCAGTGGCATTATGACTGTAATCTGCATTCATATTATAAGTTATTACTGTGCATTTATTGCCTTCATATAAAACACCAAAAATGTATTAACACTTTATCACTAGTATTTTTTGTTAATCAGTAGTAAACACACACACAGCTTCTTTTCGAGGAGTTCCTGGAATGTGATATGCCCGGACAGTCATGCCTAAGGGTTCGACAGTAATCTGTCATCATGTGGGCATCCCAAAGTCCCTGTATTTCTCTTTCTTTGTTTTATATCTTGGTGAAATCTTTCACCTTGCTCCTCACTAAAGTCGCCAAGATTCTCGGGAACGATATGTAAATGGTTATGGAGGTAGTGCAGTTGCATGCTCATGTTGCATCATATTTATAAAAACTCGACAGCTTGTCTTCAAGTAATTCAGAATACTTGTCTGCTTTAAAGTTACCCAGAAAGTTTTGCACAACTATAACAAATGATGACCAGTCTGTGGCCTCTGTTCATCGAATCAATAAAATTGTGATAGCTTATTAACTTTTATTTTGAGGTCCATCAAAAATTTCAGCTATACGTTTTTCTATGCTGAAAACTGTTTGCATACATAATAACAACAGGATCCAATTTAGTTCAGTGCCATAACATATTGCTTCATCAAGCCAGGCTTTATATGTAATGGTGGTAGTAGAATTCGTAGACAATATTTTCTTCTCAAATATTAAATTCGTCCCTCGACGGCCACTATTCCATTGTCTAGTGCGTATCTTTTGCCCTGCTGTCCCACAAACATATAAATCATGGATATTTTGTGAATCTCCTTAGCTGGATAAGTAAGAAGTTCATCATTTTAAGATCTACACAAACCATCTAGTTATGTTCTAAATGCTTCAATTTTTGTTTTCAGAACTCTGCTTATTGTACCATACTCGTCATTCATTGGAATAGAATTGGTAATTGGAATTGAGCCATATTTATTACCATTGTGTAAGATACCACCTTTCAAACTTCTTTTAGAGCTGTCAATGAAAAGTCGCCTCTCATCTGGTGTATAACTTACACCCGTTTCGTTTACAAGACCTCCTACATTAGTAAAAAACACAAGTGTGACGTGAAAATGAAAACATAAACAACGTACAGGGGAAATGCCGGAAGGAATGGGTTACCAATTCCTTCTTAATCCGCCTTCCTAAGAAAAACCTGCAAACGGCTCACGAACCTCCAACACTAATAAAGTTAGATAGGTTTTCTCATAGAAGGCGTGGTGAGCTTAGGGAATTACCGAGGACACAGAGGAGTCTGCTCAAATATGAAAATAAATGTATGTCCTTGTGTTATCTCTCTGCTACCTGTAACCCACTTGATAAATTACAAGCCGTGTCTGTTGTACAAAATGTAATAAACAAAATGCTGAACAAAATTCAACAAGGAATAGACTCCAACTCGTGTTCTAACTCAAATAATATATTGGGACAAATTATGGGGTTGCGGGTAGATCGATGATCTTATTTTTAAAAATGCTGACAACATTTAATTTGGCAAATATAAGTGAAATTAAATCCAATACAAAATCGTCATGAACCAAGTTCAGCTAAGTCACAAGTATAAATGATATCTGTTCTCTCTCTCTCTCTCTCTCTCTCTCTCTCTCTCTCTATATATATATATATATATATATATATATATATATATATATATATATATATATATATATATATATATATATATATATATGCCGGTCTCTCTGGCCGAGGGGTTACACCACTTTCTCCGTAATCCCGGTTTATCACGCAAGTCTCGTAGCGGACGAGAACTGGAAGCGGTTCTACCCCCGCTGGTGACTTGCGGTATAACTGAGCCGGCCGCTCAGAAAGCAATGACAAACTACTGAGCGTAATCTTGCCAAGAAATCACCAGACAGCTGAAAGATGCTGCTGTTGCCAGCGATGTCCTGTAAAGGATATGCGAATTAAAAAAAAAAAATATATATATATATATATATATATATATATATATATATATATACTCTGCTGTTATAGGATGTAACATTTTTAACATTTGTTTCAGCAGTCAGTAATTTTTCTTCTTTAAATCTTAAAGCCAAACGTTCCGAAGATTCCTTGGAGAGATATAAATCTCGGATTAGATCATTCAGTTCACGCTGGTCGAAGCGGTGAGTAGCTGGAAAATCATCTTCGAAATCACTATCTCTGTTTCTCGTCGTTCAGCTTGCCACTGCTGTTATATTTTCTAACAATCCAAAATCTGGCTGAAAGTTGGAATTGGTATGTCGTTTTCGTGTGGAAAGGTTCGTCTAGCAGAATCTAAATATGGATATTTCAATTGTTTTGCTATTTGTTCCACTAATTCCTTTAATATTAACAAAACAGAAATAACAGTCATCATAGTTGTTCTTGGGCTCTCTCCAAACCATTAGAATTCCAACTCGTGTTAAGGACTAGATAGCAATAGTTTTCTATCCAGAGCCTTATATAGAAAATACTATAATAATTTTATTTAAATACACAAATGCCACTATCTAAAAACACTAGAGCTGCTACATGTGACATTTGGATTTAGCAGGTCTCGTTTGTACAAACTGTCAACTGTCAACTGTCTTTTATTGCCAATATAGTACTTTGTGGTGTATGGCAGAGGGGTCTTTGAGCCTGAGGAATAAAGGCCGCCTGGCTAGTGCAGTCGCCACGAACTGTGCAGGTTAGGATTTTCTTTTTGCCTCCGACAGAAAAAAATCCCACACCTTACCGAGAGATCGAACCCGGGTCTCCCGAAGGAGACTCCTGCGTTCTAGCCACGCGTCTAGTCGTGCATTTGTAGAAAATCAGGTGTAAAATGTGTTTTTTTTAACCAACACACAAAAGTTGTTTTGTTTTTTTTTTTTTGTTTTTTTTTTAGTGCCGTGCAATCAATGAGAGTGTACAACGACAAGGACGGAAAGCGTTGGAGATCTATTTCTACCAACCTCCGCTGTGAATACGACAGATTAAATAACTGAACGCACAAAATTAAACATCATTAAATATTTCACAGTTCTCTTTGTCACAGATAACAATACATGAACATACAGCAGGATCTAGAGGTGTTCACTGTTGACGTGAACATACATATTTGGCAAAGTTAATGACCCATGGAAACAGCTGTTCTCTGGACACTTAAAACTCTTTACTATATGTAACAAGTAGCAATCATTTTTATCGGCTAGTTTGTGGTCTTACTTATCGCCTTCGTCATTGTTGTGACAAAACGATCACTATTATCGTCATTATTTTTTACGGTTGTATCACATTAAGAGGCACTTATTAATATGTATTTCAGCCCAATGTGTATGCGAGGCAGATACTAATTCCATTTAGATATCCAAGCAACACAAAATTGACCTTAAAACCTTTACATTTTTACGACAAATTGGGTTATGAAAAATATCATGAAACAGAAGACATCTTAAAGTAACACAAGAGAAAGCTAGGCTTTATTCTAACATAGGAAAAAAACATCAACGCGCGATAGAAGGCAAAATGCTGGGCATAAAATACAAAGACGCCATTTATTAAATAAATATTAGCACCACCAGCACGTGCCCTGCCAAATGGCGTTGGCGGTCACGTATCTGCATCATTAAGGTCTCTGCACCTGAGAATTGTGTAACAGATTATCAGTACATAAAAGAGCGAGTCCTATCACATTTTTCCTTAGATCAGGCAGGACTTCGCACAGCTTACAAGGCTTTAATCACCGAAGGCAAACCAGACCTTCCTAGACTTTACAGCTGAAACCACATCACTATTTGATAAATGGTTGAAATCAGCAGGGGTAGGTACTGACTTTGGCACATTAAGAGATCTAATGCTTAGAAACATGTTAGTCTCAGCAGTGCCTGGTAACATGGCAACGTTCCTGATAGAACATAAATGTTCGTCCGTATCTGAGATGGAGTCCAGAGGCGAAGCTTACTACAATGCACACAAAGAATTTTTTGCAGAAGGGGCCCAACCTGAACTAATGATAGGTGCGGCAGCCAGATTGTCAAATCAAAAAATTAGCAATCCATCAAATAGATACCACCAATACAATGACCAAAATAGAGATAGTCGACCATACCAATATAGACCAATCCAGCAGAGACCATATAACACACCAAGTAGAGGTAGAATGATAGATTGCAATTACTACAACAGACAGCACGGTTCAGTTGAGATGTGTGACAGAAATCGAAGGTATGACTCATACATAAAAAACGTATCGGTAAAAAGACTAGACAAGGTCTCAGACTATAAAAGCAATGTAAAATGTTACCTGTGCCATAGTTTTGGACACCTAGCCAAGACTTGTAAATTAAAGCAACTGATCAATGCCAACCTGGCATACGTCACGTCAAGCAGCGAAGAGGACGAACCACAAAACACCAATACACCAAACATAAATTCTAGGCAATACGACAGTAGCAATGATGAGAGATACATACAAGAAGCTTACTCAGTTCAGGATGATAAGACAACTCCAATGTTCCAAACTGCACTTCTGAATGGAAAGGCGGTAAGCATGATCAGAGACACAGCTACATCAATTGTAGGTGTGCACACAAAACTAATAAAGGACGATGACTATACAGGCGACAAAGTACCTTGTAAAACATTTGCAGGTGCGGTAGAAGAATATAAAACAGCAATGATAGACATTGACTGCCCATACTACCAAGGACAGATATCCGCAGCAGTCCTAACAAAACCTATAGCAGAATTAACGTTGGGAAATATTCCAAATTTAAAAGAATGTACAAGTCAAGTCATAGAAAAATGGGAAAAAGAGAAAAGAATTATGAAACACCACCCTACTAAAGACCAACAGGTTAAAATAGATAATAATATATCAGACATATTAACAAATATGTACCAAACAGACGAAGAAGACAAGGAAGACCAACAGTCATCCCATATTGATTTAAATTCACCAACACAACCCACTCAAGAAGTTATCACATGGGTTGCACTATTATTCAGACCACATTTAACTAGGAAAGAAAAAGACAAAATAGACTTCCTCATTGAACATTGCCGACCACACTGGCCATCATTTACTGAAAGTACAGCAATGGTTCAGCAAGAATTAACACCACACTTAAATAATACAACCATAACAAAGATCAATAAACTTGCAGACTATAGTCTCATTCAACCAACATGTTATACCAGAAATCAATCTGGAAAATCTGCTGATACATCTTCTGACGAGGATTATGATCACAATAAATATAGATAACATCACATATATTTCACAATGAAACTGTTGCCTTGTGATATGTATATATAAGATATAGATATTTTAGAATAGAAGATAGTTTAGTGTAGATATAATTTTTGTATAGATTGAATGCTTAGTTAATGATAGTATTGTTTGAATGAGTATATTAGAAAAAGAACATCAAATATCAGAATAATAACATTAATTACAGCTCTCTTATAGAGGAGCTAAAGTGATAGGACATACTGTCCAAGTGATGCCATCATGATAGTATATTATGATCAGATGTCAAATGCAGTTAAAATGATACGTCGACTTCATTCTGATGTTGATATCTATGAAATGTCATGCAAACATGTAAATCATTGATGTAAAGAGAAAAGAAAAACATTGCAAATGTACATCACATCATCTGTAAATCACCTCATAGCCAGTGTGCTTGCTGAATCAACTTAATTGCACTCTGAATTGCTAATCAGGACATTTACATGTCAATGGAAACAGCTTAAAATTAGTTACTATTATCTCTTGTATTAATACTTGTTGTATACGCATATGTACATAGATACGTACATCCCATTGTAGTATTATTCTCGGACAGTATTAGAGTATCTGAAGCTGAATGGAGAGGAAGAATGCAGCTGCGGATAGAAGACCTACGCCACTTGAGCATAAGATGAGCACCATACAAGTCCATAGTCCACCATACTAGTTACAGGCCACTGTTCAATGGATATAAGGTTGATCTACATCTCACAAGTATCCACCAAAGATTTTAGTTTCAACACAGGAATTTAAAAACTATAATTTATATCATTATCATCATCATAAAAAAAAATTGTTGGGAAAAAAAAAAAAAAAACAACAACTCAGAAGAAATAAATTGTTTTGAAATGAGAAACAGAAAGAACAATGAAAAATAATGAAAAAAAAATATTATTTCCCCTGATGTTGTTGTTATCATTTCATTCATCATCATTACGATAATTAATCTATAGTTACATACACTGATATAGATGTCCAGATATTTGAAGTTGTGCAGTTCTACTTCAAGTTATGATCTTATGAGAAGATCCACTACATATAGTACTAGAGACACCGATGAATCTGCAACATGAAGTCTCTACAACAAAATAACTATATGTTGGAAGCAGAAAAGCTACAAGTCCAACAGTACAACATATGTACATATGTGGTCACAATAAAAAAGGTGCATAATCTGAGACAAGTGGTAAAACAAAATATGGTCACAGGTCAGCAAAAGTTCAACAAGTGGAAATGTAAAATGTGGGAGAAACCAAACAAGTACAAAGTTGCAGAAATGTTCTAAACCAGAATATTTCAAATAAGAACAAACACGTTGTATATATGATGTTATATTACTTTATTGCTTCAATGTACAGGATGATAATTGTAGAACATGTATACATAGGATGGAATATATCTTCATTCATTGATTATGATAAATAGGTATACATGACATGGATATATTATTAGTATGTATGGTGTTATAGAACACTTATGCATTGTATGGATATGATGATACAGTGAGGTAAATAATCTCATTGGTAAATGCATAATTGAAATGACAAGGTATAAGTTGCATAGAGAAGTGGTATAGAACAAACAGGAAACCAGCATCGCCATAACATCCATGGGCAATGATAGCTACCAGACAAATGAAGATCAGGTAAACATACCCCAAAAATTGAAATACCAATCGAAAGTACAGAAGAGATAAATACACTACAAGCATCAAAGCAGCACCAAGGTCAAACATAACTCATTAACGTCAAAGTCAAAGCAAGAGCAATCCATTGATACAAGAAGGGACAGTGAAAGCCATAGTCCATAATCACACACATATACCTTACTCAGAGCCTGGGGCTTGGATTGAGTAGGATGCTCATGTATAGTACATGATTGAGGAGCTGCTAGGGATGTTTGATGAAACATTGGATCCTACGTCAGACTAGATCACATAACCTCTGAACATGAAAAGGAGGCTGTGACTACACGGAAGTCTAGGTGTAGACGGGTTACCGTGTCCGCATAAGATATATTTTTTTTTTTTTGGTGATGTTGTTTATTGATGAAAACTTGTCACGAGTCGAAATGAATCATGGAAGAGATAAGCTCATGTGTAATGACAATAGACGTACAGATATGTGCGAATATTGAGAGAGACCAAAGCGTGCGACCATAGAGTCCACTAAACCAAACGGTAGTGTGTACTTATACAACTCATGTCAAGAAGTATAAGACTGAGTAAAGGTAGTAAAAATGTTTACAACATTTAAGAAAAACAGGAGGGGGGGGGGCATATTGCCATGAGATGGATACGCGAAACACAGCACGTATGTCAATCGTAGAAACTAGAGAGATGTCGTTGACACACATTTCAAAAACGCAAGCGAACACTGGCAGATTAGTGGGCGAAGCTAATGTGGTCACGTGACGCGCCCAGGTCAAAGCCGGAAAAGGTTGCGATCTGAACAGAGGGCGATGGGACGTGAGCAAAGACGGTTATGTTTTGAAGAGTTGTGAAAGTGTTTGAGTGTTCGAAAGTACTCAAAGGAATGGGAAACATCTGAGATGCAGTTGAGTGAAGATTGTTTCTATTGTGAACGACGGCAATGATGGAGCAACGCACCGAAGCTGTCGCTTGATGAACACAAACGTGATGGCTAGACAGCTGGCCCTGGTGTGACAACACTTCAACAAGAATGGCAGGCAGAGGCACGCCGTGACCAGAGCTGGTGGTTACCACAGTAGATGTGAGTAGTGCTGAGTAGTGATGTGTTAACTGGTAAATCATTGAATAGATAAGATGTATTTTCGTCAGACAGATCAGATGTAGCAATGATAGTCGTCTTACGATTAGATGAGCAAGACATTATATATTGGTGGCAGACGGTGTGCTTGGCATAGGCAGAATGCGAAACGGTAGAAGCCGGCGATCTATGCCAGACCCGTGTAGTACTGTGTAACAATAAAGATGCTTGTATCGTTTAAGGACGCGACTGACTTTTCTGTTGTGTGCATCCGAGATCTGAGAGTGATAAAGGTTGTACGAGCCCATTATAACATTAAACCTTGACAAATATCAAGATGTCGGACATTGGGCATTGCTGTAGACACGTGGCCCAATTGTGTCTGAATTAGTCATCCATCATAACAGACACGAGTTCGGCACTTGACAACTATGTCATACTTTTCTTTGCGCATTTCTCTTATTTCACGCAGTATTTGCTTCTCTTGGCTCATAAATGCGGTTGCTCGCGAATCATATTTCTACCCCCTTGTACTTTCTAAACGTGAAGCCTTATGTCCTTATAATTTTCCACAAAGTTGTTTTGGATAGTTCCTATATCATTGTTTTTTCTCAACCAAATCCTATGGTTTCTTACAGTCACTGTTTCTTTGGCATCCACAATTTTTATAATAGCTCGCCTTATGACATCCTTGTTAAAGCTGTCTACAATTTCGTTTCTACCTGCCGTTTGCTTATTGTGTTTCCTTTTCTTGCGCCCATCGACGACGTGACCGTTTACTCAAAACCAAAGCATGCATTGTTCTTTTCTTGGGATTTGTAATAGTATGAAACAGTTTCCTGCGATCAGATTCTTGACAAAAATATGTGTACAACTTCATAGCGATGCTTTGAAGTGTACACATTTTCACATTCAATCTTTTTCAACAATATTCACACATTAAGATGTTAGAGATAAATGGTAAGATTTATAACATAATCGCGTTTCATGAAAGCACCCACATTATTGACGACACCTCTGAACATTCCCGTTCCACTGCGCGAGGTTCTTGCCATAAGGCTATTCTCGTGCTACACGAAACAATTCCACTATTGAACGCTGTTTCCGTGTGACTATGTAATACATTTCATAATATTCACTTCATCTCTGACCCGTCAATAATATACCGCATTTAACACATCATTGACTTCTCTTGTACCATCTCCAGAAAAATTTATTTTTTTTTTTGGTTGGGTGGACATAATGATAACGTCATATGCAAAATCTCATCATTTTCTCTCAGTTGGTTTAGATTAGACATAGATTATTATATGGGGGGTAAACAAATGCGAATGGAATATAACTACGTATCCACTGGTGCAAAAATCATTCAAAATTTTAATTAATACTTCTGCTCCAAATTATTCCAGTAATTTTAATTTTTCTGTTGTGATTCCATCTGAAAAAACATTGTTTTTCATTGCTTCTTATGTTTTAACGCGTCAGTAAATTTTGTTAGGATAGGTAAACCTTATACACTTTCTCCTTCATAAATTTCTCTGCTTTCTCCAGTTAATTTTTGTAGCACATACATCCAATAATATCTTTCATGTTTTTCATTTAAAACATCATGTGAACTCACTGATATGTCTGCGCATAGTTTTGGAATCTTTAATAGGATTTAATTTACCT
The DNA here is from genome assembly GCA_014155875.1 of Cepaea nemoralis. Taxonomy (NCBI): domain Eukaryota; kingdom Metazoa; phylum Mollusca; class Gastropoda; order Stylommatophora; family Helicidae; genus Cepaea; species Cepaea nemoralis. The sequence goes on from JACEFZ010008488.1 coordinate 537,408, forward strand.
TGGTTACACTGTTGCAAAAATAGGGAGTCGCCGTGGCGAAGTGATCAAGCCGTTTGTCTCGGGCTCCGAAGATTGTGGGTTTGATTCCGGGCGGCGTCCATCGGTTAACGAGTGAAATTTTTCGGAGACTCATGTGGGTCGTCGTAGAGTTACACAGTTCGTGCTTGGTGAGACGCTTTCCGCGCTACGGAAAGAGACCGAGCCTTATGGGATAAAACACGGTGCAATTAAGTCGACCCTGTCGACTTTGTTTTGGGGTTGCACTGTTCGTTTAACCAATTTTCTTTTACCACACACGTTCTCTTGTTTCTTTATTTAACTGATCATACTTTTATTTGTAATATTTACTTTGTTGTTTATGTTGTTGTTGTTGGTGTGTTTTTTTGTGTTTTTTTTGGGGGGTGGGGGGGGGGGGGGGGGGGGGGGGGGGGGGGGGAAGGGGGTTCACCATCAGCACATTTGTAGCTTTTTTCACCATGAGCAATACGTTTCATTTTTTTAATTGGCACTTTTATTTACAGGTCATTCATTATTTATGGGTTTATCAGTATCCGTAGTTTATTTCCATCTCTATCTAAGTTAAAGTTATCTGTTTTCTCACCCCAACATTCTCTTCTTATTTGATTTGGTGTTCTTGTGTATTTTACTGTCCTGACTTTGAGAGAGAGAGAGAGAGAGAGAGAGAGAGAGAGAGAGAGAGAGAGAGAGAGAGAGAGAGAGAGAGAGAGTCGTGGTTCCTATTATTTTGTCGTCTCTGGAGTGAGGGGAATCAACACCCACATTATTTTTAACCCCATATCATTATTCTGGAGAATCCACCAGATTCCGTCCACAACACTCCCTCTGTCAATGGATACCTCTTTCTCTCTCACTCACCACTGGATCGTGCCCCCTCTCACACTTCCCCAAAAATAACATACTCAACAAATCTAGCCTCTGAAAATTAATAACAAATAATTTAATGAAGCAAGGTGTATGTATGTGAGAAGTGTATGTGTAGAATGTGTGTCGTATACTATAGTGTATCTGTAGAATCAGACCAGCAGATCAAGAGCCAAGTCAGATCATCATAGCAATGGCTACACCACAGCAGGTTAGCTCAGCGCACAAAGACCTCACCAAACGATGTGCCTCTCCTGCCAGACGTTGACTTCTTCCGGTAACTACTTGATAATCCAGATACATGATCATCAGAAATAGATATAGTCTAACACTGATCATGGATCGGTCCCACATAGTATAACTAAAGGTCCCTATAGTTCTGATATGTACCAATCCCTGTACCGTGAAAATATGTATCACTGTCACTGGTAACACACTTGTTCCTATCTATTGTTCTAGATTGTCACAATCACAAAGTTACAGAGTACCATTCCACTGGAATTTACTACTCTATGAGAACGCTACGTTCAGTGTTCCTTTTTAATCCCTAGTGTTCATTTGATATGTGGTGTAAAAACCGAACATCACCCAACTTGGGCGAACCCTATCACAAAGGAATCGTTTATATGTTTTTGCTCAACCGAGCCAGGTTCTTGTAGACCCTCCTGATTATGGGCCTAGCGTAAACACTGTTGAATAAACTTTCTTCTCTGAATCCATATTCTTAACACATTGACTGTTCATCTTGTGTTCTTCCTAACCGGAGTAGAACTTCATCATAACCGGTGTGGAACTTCCTCATAACTGGCGGGGAACCTGTTAAAGAGAGAACACACCTGGTGAGAGCAACCGGACACTGACTCCTATTAGATGATTGTTGGCCTACGGCCTCGCTCAGATATTTATCAGCGAACTAAACTATGTCATGGGCAGAGGAGCTCATCACCTCGGTCTGAATTAGGGGCAGACAAGGAAAGACCAATATGTAAAGTGCAGAACCCCAGTAGACCCCCACTTTAAGATCCCACCATTGGACATTTCCCCTATGCCCCAACCATCCTAAATCTCTCCAGATATCACCCCACTACACTATTCTCAACTAGCAGAGCTAATTACCATCTCACCCTAGCTAGTTTTAACAATGCGACTGCCTACAGTCGCCGACACTCTTAACCTACCTAACCACAACGCAACATACTATGTTCAAGTCCTAACTCTAACTATCACCAGCCTATCTTACACTAATTATACGTAAATGCTATCTATGGATTACCTTATGTAACACTAGCCCTATTCTTGCATCGAATCTACACCTTGCCATGAAAGGCACATGTTCATTAACTTTAATTAATCCCGAACACAGTAGATTCTCTCCGAATTAAACTAGCCAGTTAAACACGTCAGCCCAGGCCCACTTCCTTGTTCACACTAACGGTACAAATTCTGTTGTGCAAACCGTCGGGATGTTGTCCTTGTGACGTCATTCGAGGTAAACATCAGGTTGCCTCCCTATCGGGACTAGTTTCCCGTACATCAAAAGTCCCTCTCGTCTGTGATCTAGAGAATTCATTTCTCCCCTTCACAGATCCAGCCGACTTTCCTTTCCCCAGACAATGTTGTCTCCAACTTCACAAGAATAATTATCCCCCTTTTTTACCCTGAATGCAACAGGCCTTTTCTCTCAACAACAATACATCAAACAATGCCGACAGATTTTCGTTCCTAGGGAACTCTCAAAGACTTCTAGTTTTTCTTTGATCCGACTTGAGTTTCTGTACTAGTAACAAACAATTGCAGCTGTGAAAACAGGCTGTCTCTGTTAGTTTTATCATCTTATCGTTAACTTACAGTGATTCTGCGACTGACAGAGAGACAGAGAGAGAGAGAGAGAGAGAGAGAGAGAGAGAGAGAGAGAGAGAGAGAGAGACAGACAGAGAGAGAGAGAGAGAGAGAGAGAGAGAGAGAGAGACGTTTGGTTTAGTTGTTTCTTCTCGCTCTGCTGTCTTCCAGGAATTCTCGACCTTGTCATTTAGAATGGGTAGGTCTTCAGGCCCGTCTGTTAGCATGGCGTATCTGTCCCAATTAGCGCGTTTGTAGTCGGCTCCAAAGCAGAAATGCTGTACAAATTACTGGTTATGAAAGCAGGCATGATGTATTAATTACTGGATATGAAAGCAGAAATGATGTACAAATTACTGGATATGAAAGCAGAGATGATGTACGAATTACTGGATATGAAAGCAGGCATGATGTACAAATCATTGGATGTGAAAGCAAATATGATGTAGTAATCACTTGATATGAAAGTAGACATAATGTGCAAATCACCGGATATGAAAGCAAATATGATGTACACATCACTGGATTTTAAAGCAGACATAATGTACAAATCACCGGATTTGAAAGCAGACATGATGTACAAATCACCAAAGTTGAAAGCAGACATAATGTGAAAATCACTGGATATGAAAGCAGACATGATGTAAGAATCACCGGATATGAAAGCAGACATTATGTACACATCACTGGATATACAAGCAGACATGATGTACTAATCACTATACGTGAGGGAAGACGTGGACTAACCACTAGGCTTTAAAACAGACATGATAGATACTGACATCTCCTGGTAAACCAAAAACACAACTTGTGGGAACTGAAACTAGAGTTGTGCAGTAGTGAACCTCTTCTCTCTCACCCCCCCCCCCCCCCCTCCCTTCCTCCCCCATTATGCACAGATTTTACCCAAATAAAACGAGTAAGAAAAACGGGTTTAGACACTAGGGAGGAAAAAACAATTGCATCCTTAGAGGATACAAGGTTACGGCACTAGGAAGGAAGCAGACAGTTGCATCCTTAGAGGATACACGGTTACGGCACTAGGGAGGAAGTAGACAATAGCATCCTTAGAGGATACACGACAACAAACAATAACTGAAAGACGAAACTGAAGGGGGAAAGAGCTGATGGGAAAAATGAAAATAATTAAAGTATGTTAGAAGCGCTGGAAGCCATATTGTGTATTGTTCCCCCGTTAAGGGTGTCTGAAGATTCTACACAAGTCAGTATTCACATTGTCACTCCAGGCCATGAGGACATTGCTACCACAGACTGACAGGACGGCCGGTTATTGGATGCTTGGTCTGCCATACATTTGCCATACTTTACGCAAGACCGATTTATGGCCGGCAGCATGAAATAATCAAATGACGATCGATTTCTGGTCACCACCTGATGGCAAGCTTTCTGAGTAGTGATAGAGTCGCTGTAGTTGTGTTTAATACACTGTTTATTAGGCTGTGCTGGCTCCGTGGTTAGTATATTATTGTCAGCGTTCTAAGTTCACACATCAGGCACAGATTTCTTTACCACTGGCATAACCCTGGATGGACTGTCACAACAGATACCAATGAAGTTCTTGTTCAAGACACGATAGCCAGCCAGTCACTGGCAATGGTCTTCCCCTGTAACTCTTGCTTTGCGGCTGTGTAGTAACAACTGCTTCCATTGTTCATATGACTCTGGATACAATTTCTTAGCAGTTTCACAATTAATCCGATTTCTATTGCTTTGCCATATGCACTGAAGATCTTTCCACTAAGAAAATGCTTGTCTGTGTTCTTGAAAGGTATCTGTAATTATCTGCGACATGTATGCGATTTTGCCTTGGTGGGTGCGACATTCTTAATATCCCATTTGTTCTTGCACCAGTATTTCCTCTGACTTAATGTTTTCTTTTGATCGTTTTCTCACATACGCAGCATGTTAGGCGTATACTGTTTCTTTTTACTACTTTACGATGGGGCACAAAATGCCTCAATCCACGGCTGACTTCCGGGTGTTGCTGTGTATCTGCAACAATTTGACTGATTGTATAACCATGATACTTGAGCAAGTTGTTAGTTATACCTAGGTGATTCATTGTCTTCATATTTTCTTACAGATGTTTTAACAACATACAAGTATTTCTAGTTTAGATTATTTCTTGGATTGACAGGCTAAAGGATTTTGAAAATGTGACTGTAGCTGGGTTTCCTGCATCTTTTTGTGTTATTTTTGGTTGCTGTGAAATATTTGCGTCTGTAAATTGTTTGTTTACTTTACAGTTTGTTTCCTCCCTCCTCACAATTTAGTCTGCAGTTTTGGTTTTCTCAAATTCCCATGTACGTCTATTTTATCCGTTTATAACTGTAGTGTTTTTCCTTTGTGACACTATGCGGTTCTGGTGTAGTGTTTGTACTTGTGCGCTGTACCGAGCTGTGTTTAATTCATCAATGTAAATGTTGTAGTGTGTTGGACCACTATATAGTTGTAGTTCTTCCTTTTGTTTCTTCTCATGGTAATATCGTCTTTGAGTAATCCAATTTAAAACTGTCTGATGGTTTTGTTTTTTTTTAAATCTCCAATTACAAGTAACTATAATGTCTTTCATATGTAAGTTTCCTTTTTGTTGGTAAATATTCCAGTTTGCGTCAGTATACTTCCATCTTATTTCATTGGAAATGTTATTTATGTTATTTAGCTTTTTGAATGCAAGACTGTGATCATTCTCTCCTAATTTTCCTTTGTGTGTATCGTCGTTTTAAACCTGAGCGTAGTCCATGCATTTTCTACAACTACCAGTAGTAGCTACTACTTCTGAGTGCAATATTGCCCTTTACACTGTTCCAGAAAGATCGGAGCTGCAATTTGCCAGCTCTGGGTGCAGGAACTATCCCATCGTCTGTAGTAAACGTTGGAGAATCGTGCGGTTCATTTAGAAGAGATGAGTTATTATTGTTGTATTACTTTCTTCTCTCTTCACCCCGTTCATCTAACTGTTTGTTTCTTCACTTTGGGAGTAGCTGTTGAATTTTCCCAGAGCACGTTAGTTGTTACCGGGGACACAATGCCGGATGTGTTCAGCGGTATATCACTGGGACAGAAGGCATACAGGTCCAGAGTGTCGTGTTTACTATGGATTTCTTGGCATTGTGCATCTTCATTTTGTGAGTTTGTTTCTACAGCATTTAGGTTGCTACTCATACGTGTTAGTTAGTATATCGCATTTGCGATTCTTCCTATCTTTGATGTTCACTCTGTACTACTGAAAGCCCGGAATCTTAACATGTTTGTTTTTCCCTCTGGATGCGAACATTTTACAACTGATGGTCATTGAAAAAAGAGTGTAAGCATTCCACGTAAGTATAAAAGTGTACTTAGAGAAATTGTAATAAAATGTTACACTGCGCAAGAAGAATGTCTAAATAGTAAACGCAGGGCGATTCAAGAGTAGCGTAAAGACTTATAATCTATGTGCATAAATATACAGGAACTATAACACATTAGAAAGCATATACAGAAACTAGATGTTAGTTAGTTAGTTAGTTAGTTAGTTAGTTAGTTAGTTAGTTAGTTAGTTAGTTAGTTAGTTAGTCGACAGATCATTCTCATTGCACATCGAACCATTCAGTCCATAAGTGCTCGGATCTCCTCCTCAGCAAATCCCGCAGCGTGTAGCGGCTAACGACACCAGTTATGTGTTGGTTTATCAATCTTCTTTGGCTTCCTGCGCAGTGTTCTTGTTTGGCCACCCCTCTTTTAATTTGCTGTTTTCGTAGTCTGGCCATGGTTGCAGATTCACAGTCATCACTTGGTTCTCGCAAAAGTCTTACTTCTCGTAGAACATTCAGAATGTCAGCCTGGTCCATGGCGCGTCCGCCCTCCACAGTAACCCTACCTGCGAGCTTGTCATTTCCTTGTACTCCCGCATGCCCTGGCACGAAGATGAAACTATCTTTGCCAGCCGAGACCGCTCCAGATATAGCAACCATTCTCTTCGGATTCACCCCGTCTCTATCCTCTTGAGCATGCTCATTGAGTCGCTAAGGAAACATGCCCTAGTGAATGTCTGTGTCTTGAGCCATTTTATTGTTTTACTTACTGCCATGACTTCCATAGTCAGGCTACTTGTGGTCTCAGCAAAAGCACCAGAGTCCTCCTTCACAATTCTCCCTCCGGCCTGAGCCGTAAAGGCCCATGAGCTTCTCACGTGTCGGACGACTGACCCATCTGTGTAAATGACAGCATATGTATGTATGAAAACAAAGGAAGGTAAATTAATAAAGGACAACGAGAAAAAGAAGTTGAATGATGGGCAGAGTAAATAATTACAAGAGGTATATGATGATGCTGATGGCAGCTATGACCCAAACAATCATGAATAGTGTGAAGGACCATCAATATTGAAAGTAGAAGTAGAAGAAGAAGAAACTATACCACATGTAAAGACAAGTAAATCCGCAACGCAAGATAGCATCACAATGGGAGAAATGTTTGTGAAATACGTATGACCGTGCTGACAAAATTGTCGAGTGACAACTACAACAGTGGATATAGCTGATGATATCTTTAAACTATGTACCAATGTTTCTGATGTCATTGATTGCATAAATAGTTTATTGAGTAGTGTGACTAAAATATTGATGAGAATTATAATGAGAAGAGTAAGACGTAAATCGTAAAATAAAATAAGAAATTGGAGATTAGCAGTGTGGATGTGTGCAAGGTAAAATCTCAAACATTTTGAGCACATTTAAAAAAAAAAAATCATCATTAAAATCACGAGGGAACTGAACATTTGATTTAATAACAACACTAAAGCATTTTATTGCGGTTAAACTACCAGTGCAATGACGGCAGGTTAGTGGCAACGTTCTCTACGCTGGACAGTTAGACTTGAATGCTGGCTCCTCGTTCAGAAAGCAATGACAAACTACTGAAGGTAAAATTGCTTAATAAATCAACTTAGGGTTGGAGTTGACCACAGTGTCGTGCAAAAGACATGCAACACAAAGCATTAGACAAGGTGATTGCAGAATGCAACATCAAAACACGGAACTAATCTGAAACACAGACTAGGGGTTCAGGGGTAATGGGGAATTACTCGACAATATTTGCACAGTGGATCACGAACAGAAATCATAATATATTGTGAGTATTACCTGACTACAAAATGAAAACCAAGTCGACGATTTTTGAATTAACAAGACATTTTGATCGTCTCTACATAATGTACAAGTTTTTACACATGCACATTTAGATTCAGATCACCATTTGCTCATCATCATCATCATCATCATCATCATCATCATCATCATCATCAAGTGTCATGCCGGCTAGTGTAGGCGTTCATGACTTTCCACAGATCTCGGTCTTTCATTTTCTGAATCAACTCTGCTGATGATAAACCTCTATGCCACTGTCTCAATCCATCCAGCATCATTTCTCTTGGTCTGCCTCTGCCTCTCTTTCCCTCGATCTTTCCAGTCGTCACAATGTTCTCCTATGCATCTCTTCTCATTACATGACCGAATAAAGCTGTTTGTCTCTTTCTTATTGTTCTATATAATGTTCTAGTTTCATTAGCCTGTTTTAGGCAATCGGTGTTAGTTACTCTGACAGTCCAAGGAATTCGCAACATTCGTCTCAGGAACCATATCTCTGTTGCTTCCAAGTTCTTCCCGAGAATTTAAGAAATACGTAACATCTTATAAACATTGTCAGGAATGCAAACTATGATATCTAAGAAGTCAGAAAACCAAGGAACAGTTTATTGTTGCAATTTCTCTTCAGAACCAGGCTTTGCAACAGTCGACAGACAGGGTGAGAGTGGACGACGGTTATTAATAGGTTGAATATGTGGAACGAAATATGTATTTAAAACCTTTAAAGAAAGATGTAACACACTCATAATGCAGGAAATTCCTTAAGAAATAAGAAGGAAGTAAACATTGTTTTCCTGTCTACTTAGATTTAAATGATAGTCTAATCATAGCTGGCTTCATGCATAGGTGTTGTGGACGCAGATCGTAATCCCCCATACCGCGTTCGAAACACAGCTGCGGGCGATTTGGCAACAGACCACCTTACTTTGGTTCTTGATACAATTGTATGGATGCCGGTCGTTCAGAAAGCAATGGCACTCTACTGAACGTAAACTTGCCAAGAGATCATAAACAACCAACAAATGATAGGGTTGACTGCGACGTCACGTAAGGGATATACATCTAATCTCATCATGTTCCTCTTGTACTTTGCGGTATCGAGGTGAAGTATAAACAGCGGAATAGTGCTCACTTATGGGCTTCATGTATCGTTATTCCCATGGACTCTGTTATTCACAGCGTCCATCGTTTACGTGGTCGGCCTCTTCCTCTGCTTCCCTCTGGTTTGTACATGATTGCTTGATGTGATATACTGTTAGTTGGTAACCTACTTGCATGGCCAAACCATTTGACTTGCTGCCTTCTAATAAAATCTAGTGCAGCTATAACCCTCAATGTAGTCCTGATCTGATATGACTGAGCTACCGTATAACAGTAGACAGTACTACCTGCTTTCGGTTAGCGCCGAACGTTGGGCGGCGCTTACCAAACCCGACACCCCTCCCCCCCCCCCCCCCCCCCCCATTGTGCCAACGGCGTCGAGAGGAAGAGCGCAATTGGGAGGGTACAAGCCTTACCCTGGTGAGAGGAAAAAATTTCATGGCAGGGCAGACCAGGCCATAAGCCTTTGTTTGCGGCTGATCTAGGATCGAAGCTCCGACAGGCGGACAATTAGAGCATTGCTTTGCTGATCCGGCAGCTTCTGCAGCTTGTCTTGTTCCACATGTAGAGGTGTTACCTTTCCTCTGGAGTGAACTAGGCAGGCCGAGAGAGGGATCATGCTGCATGGGCAACACATGATCTCTATATTTTAGCCCAGGCGTTGTGCTATGGAGAGGCAATAACTCCATCCCTGGTCTTAACTGGTCTCGGAATCAAAGCGAGAGGCAACTGTTACGGGTTATAAGTCCCTGTCAATTGGCGTAGACATGGGGCGCCACGCGTTGCCTCTGACGGTGGGAGACAACTACAGGTGCCACTGATCAGCTACCACCCGCCTCAAGCTGGGCAGCCCTCTGCCAATTTGGTGCTGATCCGCCACAGCCTGCCTGCTTCAATGGGTGCTTGGATCTAAGACAAAATCTGAATCACAGGCTGTAAAACCAATGCACCAGGTACTAATAAAAAGAAAAATAGAATCCTCAAGCTACGGCTTCCAACCTGGAACGTGAGAACCATATGTCCAGGATTTTCCACTAACTTGACAAATATTGACGATGTGGGAAAAACGGCTGTGATTGATGCCGAGCTCAATCGTCGTAACATTGATATTGCTGGCCTGAAGGAAAATCGCCTCGCTGAGGAAGGGTCACTCAGGGAAAATAATTACACATTTTTTCTGGAAGTACAGAGGGCAGAAAAAAGGCAACACGGTGTGGGCTTTGCAGTGAAGAATTCGCTACTGGGAATGATTGAAATTCCAGCAGGAAGTAATGAAAGACAATTATCCCTGCGCTTGGCAACCTCTTGTGGTTTTTCCACCATATGTGGTTTTGGACAGCATATGCACCGACACTCGATTCCTTTGATGTGATGATGTGAAGGATTCGTTCTATGAGGAACGTGAACAAGGCAGTTCCAAAATCTGACTACATGTATATGCTCAGTGATTTCAATGCTCGTGTGGGCAAGGACCTGAGTTCACGGCCAATGAGCCTTTGAAAATACAACATCGGTCGCATGAATGAAAATGGGCAAAGGCTGCTGGAGCATTGCACCAGAAATAACCAATGTATTACAAATTCCTTTTTTAAAACAAAAGAGCTGCATAAAGTCACATGGAAACATCCAAGATCTGGCCATTGGCACCAGCTGGACTTCATCATCACACGGAGACAACATCTGAACCATATATCATTGACTCGAAGTTACCACAGTGCTGACTGTGATACGGAGCATTCTTTGGTTATTGCAAGGATTAGTCAATCAAAGAGACCAAAGAGAATCTACATAGCTAACCACAAATTTAGCCCCAGGATTAATATTATTAACACTCACGATCCTGAAAAGTGCTTTCCGTTTCAACAGAAACTTGAAGACGCTTTCACTGATACACCAGAAAATTGTACAGTAAATGAAAAGTGGGGTCAACTTAAGGAAACTCTTTATAAAACTGCCGTAGGGGTTTACGGTACTGGGGATCATAAGAGGCAGGACTGGTTTGTAGCAAACAGCCAGACTCTGCAGCACTTGATTGATAAGAAGAAGATAGCTCTCTTAAGAAACAAGGAAAGACCAACGCGTAACACTCAGAGTGAGCTAAGGCAAGCTAGGAAGGATGTGCAAAAGGCTGCCAGGCAGTGTGCAAATGATTATTGGATCAAGTTATGTGAGTCCATTCAAATCGCAAGTGATAAAGGAAACATCAGAAGCATGTATGAAGGAATAAGGAAAGCCTGTGGTCCAATGATAAAAAGAAGTGCACCATTGAAAACCTTGACTGGAGAAATCATAACTGATAAGAAACTGCAGATGGACAGATGGGTAGAGCACTATGTGGAGCTTTACTCAAGTGAGACTAAACTAGCGGATGATGCCCTCAACGCCGTAGAGGCTCTACCAACTCTTGACCACCTGGAGTGGGCAAGACACACTCACTCTACAGATCCACCAGCTAACATAACTATGCTGGCGAGAAGGACAAGTCCCACAGGATTTCAAAGCTTCAAGCATCATATCACTGTACAAGAACAAGGGCGATCGGAGCGACTGCAACAATTATAGGGGTATCTCATTTCTCACAGAATCACAGTGTGGCTTTCGACAGAACCGGTCTATCATTGATTTGATATTCTCATTGCGACAAATGCAAGAAAAATGCCGTGAACAGAATCAACTACTGTTTATTGCCTTCATCGACCTCACAAAGGCATTTGATTTGGTCAGTCGTGAGGGTCTGTTCAAGGCACTAAAGAAGATTGGCTGCCTACCAACTCTTCTGTCCATTGACGAATCGTTCCACACAGGCATGAAGGGTATAATCAAGCTTGATGGCGCAACTTCTGAAGTTTGAAATCACGAGTGGAGTTAAGCAAGGTTGTGTACTAGCTCCCACCCTCTTTGGAATATACTTTTCACTTCTACTGAAATATGCCTTTCGTGATCAGGATGGTGGTATATACATTCACTCACGCTCAGATGGCGGCCTCTATAATGCTCAGAGATTGAAGGCCAAGACCAAAATTAGGAGGGTACTGATCAGAGAGTTGCTTTTTGCAGATGATGCTGCAGTTACAACCCACTCTGAGGAAGAATTGCAATGTCTACTATCTGCATTCTTCAATGCTTGTTCTGAATTTTGTTCTCTCAATTAGCAAAAATAAGACACAGATTATGTCACAAGGTGCACATGGGGTACCATCAATCTTTATTGACGACGCCGAACTAGAGATGATAGACTATTTTACATATCTAGGATCAGTGGTAAATAGCAAATTGTCCCTAGATCAGGAAATCAACATCCGTATTGGTAAGGCAGCAACAACAATGAACAGGTTAACAAAAAGAGTCTGGGAAAAATGTAAGCTCACTGCCAAAACAAAAGTCCTTGTTTATCAAGCCTGTGTCCTTGGTACTCTTCTTTATGGCAGTGAAACCTGGACAACTTACTCACACCAAGAGAAACGTTTAAACAGCTTTCATATGCGGTGTCTGCGAAGAATTCCTGGTATTAAGTGGCAAGACAAAATCACAAATACTGCATTATTGGAAAGATCAATTTGTGTGACGGTTTATTCCATGCTCAGTCTTCGTAGGCTTAGATGGATAAGACATCTTAGGAGGATGGATGATGGTAGAATACCAAAGGACATCTTTTTTGGTGAATTACAGATGGGTAAGAGATCTCAGGGTCGGCCTCTACTACGATACAAAGATGTGTGTAAGCGGGACATGATTGATACAGGCATTGATAATGCACATTGGGAGCAAGTAGCCGCTGAATGTGTTGCATGGAGGGCAAACATCAGAAATGGAATAAAGACAAAGGAGAAAATTATTGCAGATAAGTCACACACCGAGCGTGTGAGACGTAAGATGGTGCATGATGGTGGAAATGACCACGTGTTCACATGCACCCACTGTGAACGAACATTTACAGAGCGAATTGGCCTTAACAGTCACATTCGCTACCGCCATAAGTAAAAGTTATTATGCCTTTTTAAAGCACAAACTATCGTCTGTCAAGACGGCAAGGTGCCAATGAATGTGTCCTGATCTCTTCATTTCTGATCTTATCTCTTCTTGATAAATTGAATAATCTTCTCAGGAATCTCATTTATGTTGTTGTGATTTTTCTTTTCTCTTTTTCTGTCATTGTCCAGGTTTGGCATTCGTAACATAGATTTGGTAGGAAGATTGTGTTGTAAAGTGCTTTCTTATTAGTTATTGATACATGTTTGTTCTTTAGTATTGGTGTCATTTGTCAATGAGTGGGTTTGCCTTATTGCATCCATTTTCGATCTCGTCTTCTGATTTGCCATTTGATGGTATTAAACTTCCTAGGTACTTGAAACTCTTTACATTTTTTCAAGGGATGTTCGTTTAGGTGAATTTTTAGATGTGTACTCACTCCATACTGTTTAAGGATTTCCCACAGCTTGTTTCTATCTACTCTATCAAATGCCTTTTCTTGGTCGACAAAGGCTAAGTAGAGTGTTTAATTGAATTCGATTGATTTTTCTATAAGTTGCCTAAGAGCAAAAATGGCATTTGTGCATCCTTTGTTTTTCCTAAATCCAAGATGAGTTTTGCTTTCCTGGGGTTCTATAATAGATCGTATTCTTTTCTCAAGAATTTTGCAAAATATTTTCCGAGTATGACTCAACAGTGAAATGCCTCTGTATTGTGTGTAGTCTCTTTTGCTGTCTTTGTTTTTTTTAAACTGGCACAATTATGGTGTTTCCCCAGTCTCGTGGTGTCTGTTGTTCTATCCAAACATGGTTGAATAGTCTATGTAGCCATGCTGTTCCTACTTCTTTTGCTGCTAATTAGTTCATTTGGTATTTCATCTTGTCCTGGTGATTTGTTCAATGGGGCTAATCTGATGGCTTCTATAATTTCTTCTTTCAGTATGTCTGGTTCTAGTTCTTCGGTGGCATCTGTGTCGGTTTCTCTAATTCCTGTGACATCTGATGGCATGTTGAGAAGTTGTTCGAAGTACTGTTTCCATCTTATTAGGATTTGTTTTTGTTCACTCATTGGTTCTCCATTTTCACTGTTAATTATATTAGTTGGGTCAAAGGGTTCTTCTCTAGTTCATATTGCACTTATCTTTTTATGGAAGTTTCTAGTTGCCTACTTGTAGTTTTTATTTAGAGTTTCTCCATATTCCTCCCAGTCTTTTTGTTTTTCTCTCTTTACTATTCTATTCACATGTCTTCTCGCCATTCTATATTCTATGTAATCGCATTCCTGTTTGCTTTTAGATCACTTTTATATTTTTCCTTTTTGTCTTTTACAGCTTTCTTTACTTCTGCGTTCCACCAACTTGTTATTTTCCTTATCCGTGTTTTGCGTTTTTTCGTGGTTCCACGTGTTATTTTTGCAGTATTTAAAATGCTTGATTTGAACATCTCTCATTCTTCTTTCACTGTCTTTCTTTCTATAGGTAATTTTACAAAGATTTCAGTTAACTCTTTTTTCATAATTTTCCCTCAAAGCCTTGTCTTTGAGATTTTTTAAGTTTACTGATTCGCATGGCATGTATTTTCCTGGTCTTTGTTTCCTTCTACTGATCGTTCTTATTGTGGCAACGATTGCTTTGTGGTCTGTGTTTATACCTAGGTTTGGCACTGCCCTTACATCTAATATATTTCTCTTTCTGTTATTTCTTGTTAATATAAAATCAATTTGGCTTTTAGTATCTAGATTGTTCCATTTATACCAGGTGTATATGTGTGAGTCTTTATGTTTATAGAATGTATTTGTTATATAGAGGTCGTGTTGGCTGCATAGCTCTATCAGCCTACTTCCGTTATCATAAGAAAAGAAAAGAAAGCTATTTTGCACCAAAAATATACAAAAACCAATAAAGAAGTTAGGAGCAGGACAAAAACGGATAACAGAAAAAAATAATATATAAATAAAATTAATTATTATTTAAAAAATATTTTAATAAATTTTAAATGAAAATTTAGTATGTTTAAAAATAATATTATATTTTATAAATAATTTAATATAAATAAAAATATTTATATTAAAAATAAAATTTTAATAAAATAATTTATAATATGTTTTATATTTTATTTTTTATTAAATTTAATTATATATATTTATTAAATTAAAATATTAAATTTAGTAAATTTAAATTAAAAATTTATTTTATTAATATATTATAATTATTTTATAATATTAAAATTTATTTTTAATAAAATAATTATAAAAATTTATATTTTATAATAAAAAAATATTATAAATATATATTATATATATTTATTTAAATATATTTATAATAAATTTATATATTTTATTTATAAAATTATAAATTTATAATTAAATTATTTTTATAATAATATTATATTATATATATATTATTAAATAAAATTATATTAATAAAATTAGAATTATAAAATAATTAATTAATTAATAATTTAAAAATTAATATAATTAAAATTAAATTTAAATAATAATATTAAAAAAAAAATATTATATTTTATAAAATAAAATTTTTAAAAAATATTAATAATAAAATATAAAAAAAAAATAAAATTATATAAAAAAAATTATAATAATTTAAATAATAAAATTTTTAAAATAATAATAAAATTATATATAATAATTTAATAAATAAATAAATATTTAAAATAATTATATTTATAATAAAATAAAATATAAAAAATTTAAAATAAAATAATAATATAAAAAATAAATTATAAAATATAATAATAAAATAATATAATTATAATAATAAAAAAATTAATTTTAAAAAATAATTAAATTATTAATTAAAAATATAAAATAAAAAAATAAATAATAATTATTAATAAAAAAAAATATTTATAAAAAAATTTATAATAATATAAAATTTATAAATAAAAAAAGAATAAAAAAATAATATATTAAAATAATTATAAAAAATTAAAAAAAAAAATTTTAATATATAATATAATAATAAATTAATAAAAATATAATATTAAATAAATAAATAAAAATATTATATAAAATTAAATAAAATAAAAAAAATTTAAAAATTAAATTTTAAATTTAATTAAAAATAATTTAATATATATATAATTAAATAAATAAGTTTATATATTATTAATAAATTTATAAAATTATATAATAAAAAAAAAAATAATATAAATAAAAAATTAATAAAATTAATAAATATTTTTAATTTATTAATATAAATAAAAAATAAAAAAATAAATTTAAATATTTATAATTTAAATTATAAAAATAAAATAATATTTTAATATTAAATTATTTAATTAATTAAATAATTAATAAAAATTTTATAATTATAAAAAAAAAATTAAAAAATTAAAAAAAAAAATATAAAAAAAAATTATATTTAAAATAAATTAATAAATATTAAAAATAAAAAAAAATTAATTAAATATTTAATAATAAAAAGTATTATTAATATTTTAATTGTTAAAAATAAAATAAAAAAAAAATTATATTATTAAAAATTAAATAATTAAAAATTTAATAAAAATAAATAAAAAAAAATATAAAAATTAAAAATTTATATTTAAAAATAAAATAAATATTATATTATTAAATAAAAAATATATTTAATATTTAAGTTAATAAATAATTTTTATTAAAAAATATTAATAAAATAATTTTAAAATAAAAAATTGAATTATAAATAAAATATAAATAAAATAAAAATTATATTTTATAAAAATTTTAATATATATTTTATAATAAAAAAAAAAAATAATTAAAAAAAAAAATTAAATAATTAATAATAAATAAAATTATTTATATATTAATAAATATAATTAATAAAATAATAAAATAAAAAAAAATAAAATAAAATAAAATTAAAAAAAATAATAAATAAAAAATATAATTAATTAATATCAAATATTAAATAAAATAAAAAAAATAAAATAATATAAAAAAAAAAATAAAAAATAATATATAATAAATAAAATTAAATTAAAAAAATTTATAATTAAATAATAAAACATAAAAAATAAAATTAAAATATTTAATTTAATTATATATAAAATATTATAATAAAAAAATAATATAATTTTTATATATTAATAAAAATAAATTAATAAAAAAAAAATATATAATTTTAATAAAATATAAAAAAAAAATAATATAATATATTATATAAATAAAAATTAAATAAAAAAATAAAAAAAAAAAAAAAATAAAAATATTAATAAATATAAAAATATAATAAAAATAAAAATAAATTAATTTTAATAAAATTAAAAAAATATATATAATATAAAAAAAAAAATTAAAAAAAAAAAAATAATAAAAAAAAAAAAATATAAAATAATATAATATTAATAAATTAATTATTAATAAATTATATTAAAAATATATTTAATAAATTATATAATATAATATATAATAATAATTATTAATATAAAAAATAATAAAATAATAATATTATAAATAAATATATAATATATAATTTATAAATTAATATTAAAATTATTAAAAATAAAATATAAAATAATTATTATTTTAATATAAAAAAAAAATAATAATTATAATTAAAAAATAATATATATATTAAAAAAATTATATATAAAAATTTATTAATAAAATATAAAATTTATAATTAAAATAATTAAATTATAATAAAAATAATATATTTATATATAAAAATATTACTAATTATATATAAAATTTATTAAATAAATTTATAATAAAAATTAAAATATACAAAAAATTAAAATTTAAATATTTTAAAATAAAATAATAAATTTAAAAAAATATAAATTATAAAAAAAAATAAAATAAAAATATATAAAAATATAATAATAAAATATATTTAATATATATTTATTAAAAAAAAATATTAATAAATTAAAAAAAAATTAAAAATAAAATAAAAAAATTAAAAAAAATTTATTTAAATAAAAAATTTATATAAAATAAAAAAAAATAAATAAAAAAATTTTAATAAAAAATAAATATAAAATATAATTATTATAAAAAATTAAAATATATTAAATTTTATTAAATAATATAAAAAATAAAAAATAAATAAAAAATTAAATATAATAATAAATATAATATTTTATAATAATAAAAATAAATAATTATATATAAAAAAAAAATTTTTTATAATATTATAATAAAATTTATAAAAAAATTAAAATAATATAAAATAAATTATATAAAAAATAATAATAAATTTAAAAAATATAAATTTTAAAAATATAATATATATAAAATTAAAAATATATTATAAATAATTATAAATAATTAAATATAAATAATAAAATTAATTATATAATTTATATTATTAAATATTATAAAATTATTTAAATATATTATATAAATAATATATAATATTTAATTAATAATAATATATAAAAAAAAAATATAATAAAAATTATTTAAAAAATAATATTTAATTAAAAAAAATATAAAATATATTAAATTAAATTTATAAAAATATAAATTAAAAAAAAAATAAAATAAAACATTAATTAATAAATTAATATTTAATTTAAAAATTTATATATATAATAATAAAAAAAAATAAAAAAAAATTAAATATAAAAAAATAAATTATAAATTATATTAATAATAAATTATAATAAAAAATTTAAAAATTATTTAATATTAAATATATTATTTTTTTAAAATAAATAATAAAAATTATATAATAATATAATTATTAAATAATATTAAATAATTTAATAAAATAATAATAAATTAAATATTTTTATAAATATTAAATAAATTAAATATTAATATATAAATAAAAAAATAAAAAAAAAAAAAATTAAATTTTATAATAAATTTTAAAATTAATAATTTAAAAAAATTTAAAAATAAAATTAATTAATAAAATAAATAATTTATTATAACAAAAATAAATTAAATTATATAAAAATAAAATTAAAATAAATTAATTAATTAAAAAATAATAAATAAATATATAAAATAAAAAAATTTTAAATTTAAATATTTATAAAAATAAATATAAAAATTAAAATATAAAATTAAATATAATAAATTAATTAAAAATAAAAAATAAAAAAAATAAATATAAAAAAATTAATAAATTTTAATAAATAAAATAAAATAAATATTTATAATTATATATAAAAAAAAATAAAAAATTATAAATTAAATTAATAAAAATATATTTAATATATAATAAAAAAATTAATATAAAATAATTATTAAATTTAATAAATATATTTTTAAAAATAAAATATTAAAAAATATTAAATAATAAAAAATATAAATTTATATAATAATTTATTAAATAAAAAAAAAAATATTAAATAAAAATAATAAAAAATAATAATATAAATAATAAATAAAAAATTAATTGAAGAATAAAATATAATAAAAATATAAAATATTATTAATATTTATAAAAAAAATAAATAAAAAATAATTATATATAATTAAAATATTAAATATATTAAAATTATTAAAATTTTATTAAAAATAAATAAATATAATATTTTAATTATTTATATATTAATAATAAATAAATATATAATTAAAAAATAAATAAAAAATAATATTATATTAAAAATATATAAATAAATAATAATTAATATAAAATAATAAAAAAAATTTAATTAAAAAATAATAAATATTTTAATAAAATTAAAATAATAAAAAAAATAAAAAAAAATAATAAAAATATATATAATATAAAAAAATAACAATTAATTTATTTTAAAAAATAAAAAATTTTTTAATAAAAATATATAATTATTAAATAATAAAAAAAATAATTATAAAATATATAAATATTAAAAAAATTTAAAAAAATTTTAATAATAAATTAAAATAATATAATAAATATTAATAATTTATTATAAAAAAAACAATAATTAAAAATATAAAAAAATTTATATATTTAAATTTAATATAATTATTAAATATTTTTTAAAAAATTTAAAAATTAAAAAAAATTAAAAAAAAATAAATTTAATTTTAAAAATAAAATTTATATAAATTTAAATAAATAAAAAAAATTTATATAAAAAATTAAAAAAATAAAAATAAAAAATATAAAATAAAATAATAAAAAAAAATTAAAAAAAAAAAAATAATAAAATTTTAAAAATAAAAAAAATTTTTAATATATAATAAAAAAATAATAATTAATTAAATAAAAAAAAATATAAAAAAAATATTTATAATTTATAAATATATAAAAAATAAATAATTATTAATAAATTTTAATAAAAATATATTATTATTTATATAATATATTAATTAATAAAAATATATTTTAATTAATTATTAATAAAATAAAAAAAAAAAATAAAAAAATATTAATATAATTAATTAATATATATATATTTAAAAAATAAAATATAAATAATTAAAATATATAAATAAAATAAAATTATAAAAAAAAAAAAAAATTAAAATATAATTATTATAAATATATTATATTATAAAAAAAAAATAATAATTTAATATAATTATTTAATTAATATATATTAATTTAAAAAATAATAAAAAAAATTTAAAAATAAATTATAAAAATTTAAATATAAAAATTTAAATATATATAATATATAAATAAAATTAAAAAATTTTTAAATAAAATAAAAAATAATTTTAAATTAATAATTATATATATTTATTAAAAAAAATATTTAATTAATATAATTTTATAAATAATAAATAAATAAAAAATAAAATAAAAAAAAATAATAAAATAATATAATCAATGATGATAAATTAATTATATATATTAATTAATATTAAAAAATTAAAAAAAATAAATTTATATAAAATAAAATTAATAAATAATATAATAATAAAAATAATTTATTTATAAGTATTTTAAATATATTATAAAAAATAAAAATTAAAAATAAATATATAAAAAAAAAAAAAAAATAATTAAAATAATAAATTATAAATTATAAAAATAATAAATTATAATAAAAAAAATTTAATATATAAAAAATAAAAATAAATAAATAATTAAATTAAAAATTAAAATTATTATTAAAAAAAAATATTAAATAATAAAAAATTATTAAAATTTTAAAAAAATATTAATTATTAATAATATAAAAAAAATATTAAAAAAAAATAAATAATAAAAATAATATAATATTATATATAAAAATTAAAAAAAATTAATTATATATAATGTATAAAATAATAATTTAATAAAAAAAATAAATTTTTTTTATTATTATATTATAATTAAAAAATTTATTAAAAAATAAAATTAAAAAAAATATATAATTTTTATTTAATATATTAAATTAAAAAAATATAATATAATAATAAATTAAATATTTTTATTTTAATTATATTTTTTAAATTTATTAATAAATATATTATATTTATAAAATTAAAAAATTATAAATAATATTAAATATTTTATAATTAATTAAAATAAATATAAAATTTAAATTAAAAATTATTAATTTATATAAATTAAAAAAAATATATATATAATTAAATTAAAAAAAATATTAATAAAATTAATAATAAAAAATAATAAAATTTAAATTATAATATTTAAAAAAAAATAAAATATAAAAAAAATTAAATATATATATAAAATTTATTTAATAATTAAATTAAAAATAATAATAATAATAATTAAAATAAAAAATATTAAAATTAAAATAAATAAATTATATTAAAAATAATTTAATTTATTAATAAAATAAATTTATATTAATATTAAAACAATTTATAAAAATTTAAAAATAAAATTAATTTTATTTAAATTTAATAAATAATTAAATATAAATTATTAATAATAAAAAATTATAATTATATTAAAAAATATAATTAATATAAATTAATAATAATAAATAAATATATTATTAAAAAATTTAAAAAAAATATAAAATAAAATAAATTAATATATAAAAAAAAAATAAATATATATAAATTAAAAAAAAATTAATAAATAAAAAATTACTTAAATATAAAATATTAATTATAAAAAATAAATAAATTAATAAAATAATAATAAAAAATAACAAAATATTATTAAAATAATAAAATTTATATATAATAAATATATAATAAATAAAATAAATATATAAAATAAAAATTAATATATAAAAATAAAAATTATTTTATAATAATTATAAAAAATAAATAATATTAAATTTAAAAATATAATATTTTAATAAAAAAAAATAATATTAATTAAAAAAAAAAAAATATAATAAAATATATAATAAAATTTTATTTAAATTAAAAATTAATAAAAATAATTTAAATATAAAAAAAATATATATATAATATTTATATATATAAATATAAAAATAAAAATAAAATATATTAAAATAATATATTAAAAAATTAATTAATATTATAAATAATATTTAAAATAATAATTTATATATTTATAAATATAATAATTAAATAAAATATATTATTATAAAAATAATTAAAAAATAATATTTTAAAATAAAATAAATTTTAAATAAAATTAAAATTAATAATTATTAAAATATTATAAATAAAATTAAAATAATATATTTTTTATATAAATAATTAATAAAAATAATTAATTATTAATAATAATATATTTATAAAAATAAAAAAAAAATTATAAAATATAAATTTTAAATAAGATTAATATTATATAAATATTTTATTATTTTTTATTTTAAAATTATTAATATATTAATTAATTAATTAAATATATAATATAAATAAATTATTAAAAAAATATATTAAAAATAATAAAAAAAAAGATTAATATATAAAAAATATTTATTAATTATTATAAAATATAAAATAAAAATATAATAATTAATTAAAAAATTATATTTATAAAATAAAAATATTAAAATAAAAAATTAATATTAAATATTTTAATATATATTTATTATATTTATAAAATAAATAAAATATATATTTTTTATATATAATTTAATTAGTATGTTATAATAAATTATTAATTATATATGATTATATAAAAATAAAATAAAAAATATATAAAATAAAATATAAAAATAAAAAATAAATTTATAAAAAATTTAAAAATTTAAATAAAATTTTTTTTTAATAATTATAATAATATAAAATTTTAAAAATTAATAAATAATTATATATTAAAATTATTAAATTATTTATATAAATAAAAAAAAAAATAATAATAAATATAATAAATAATATTTTTATAAAAATATTAAATAATAAATAAAAAATAATAAATTATAAAAATTAATATTATAAAAAAAAAAAATTTATAAAAAAAAATTAAAAAATATATTAAAAAAAAATATTAAATAAAAAAAAATTTTAATTAAAAATTTATTTTTATTTAATTAAATTAAATTAATTAATAAAATTATAAAAAATAATTATATTAAAAAAAAATAATATATTTAATAATAAAATTTTAAAATTTAAATAATTAAAAAAAATAATTAATAAATAATTTATTTTATATATAATTATTAATATAATTAAAAAATAAAAAAATAAATTAAATATAAAAATTTTAAAAAATAAATATTTATATAATAAATATTTAATAAATATAAAATTTTTAATAATAAAAAAATTATAAAAAAAAAAAAAAAAAAAAAATATAATATTAAATTTAATTAAAGAATTATATAATATAATAAATTTATAAAAATAAAAATTAAAATTTATAAAAAATAAATATTTTAAAATATTGTATTATATAATTAATATTTTTAATTATTTAAAAATAATAAATAATAATAAATTTTTTAAAATAATATAATAATAAATTTAATAAAAAAAATAATTTATATTTATAAATAAAAAAAAATAAATTTAAATTAAACTAATAAAAATATAAAATAAAAAATATAAAAAAATTAATTTAATTTATATTAATTATATAATTAAAAATAAAATTTAATAATTATAATATAAATATATTAAAAAATTAAAATTTTAATATAAATAATATAAATTAAAATTAATAAAAAATATTTTATTAAAAATTTTTTAATAAAAAAATAATTATTAAAAATTAAAAATAATAATAAAAATATTTTAATATATATTAATTTAATATTAATAAAAATTAAAATATTATCAATATTATAAATAATTATATATAATATTAATAAATAAAAATAATTAAAAATTAAATAAATAATAATTTTTTTATTAATAAAAATTAAAAAATAAATTATAATATATATTAATTTTTAAATTAAAAATTAAATTTATATAAAAATTTATTATATAAATAATTAAATATAATATTAATTATTAAATATAAATTTTTTAAATTTATTAAATAAATTAAAAAAATTAAATTAATAAATATAATTAAAAATTAATTTAAATAAATTAAAAAATAAATAATTATAATATATATATATATAATATTAAAAAAATTTAAAAAAAATAAATAATAATATATCATATAATAAATATAAAAAATATTTTAAATATTAAATTAATATAAATATATATAATTATAAATATTGAAATCATATATATAAAAATAAAAAAAAATTTTTTATAATTAATAAAAAAATAATTTTATTAAAAAAAATATAATTATAAATAAAATAATTATAAAAAAAATAAATATTTAATTAATAAATATTAATAAAATTAAATATATAAAATATTTTAAATAAAAAAAATTTTTATTTTTTTATTATAATTATTTAAAAATTTATAATATAATATATAAAAAATTATAATTTTTATAATAAATATTATTTAATAAAAAAAATAATATATATTAAAATAAAATTAAATTTATAAAAATATATAATATTTTTAATATTTAAATAAAAATTAAATAAATTAAATACTTAATATTTAATTAAATTAAATAATATTATTAAATATTAAATAATATATAATATTATAATTAATATTTATATAATAAATAAATTTAAAAATATTTAAATATTATAAATATTTAATATTTATTTATATATTTTTAAAAAATTTAAATTTTTTTTATATATTATATAAAAAAATTTTAATAATATTAATATAATAAAATAAATATTATATTTTAAAATTATAAAAAATTTAATATAATATTAATATTTTATTAATATTTTAATAATATTTATTTAATAATAAATAATTTATATATAAAAATAATAAAAATAATTTAATATAAAAATTATTTAATATAAAAAAAATAAATATAATATATTATAAATATTTTATTTAAAAATAAATATAATATTAATTTAATAATTTTAATTTATATAAAAATAATATTATTTATATTATTTATTTAAATAAAAAATAATATATAAAAAAATTAATTTAATTTATAAATATTAATAATTATTTTATTTTTTTTTTTTAAATTTAAAATTAATTAATATAAATTTTATTAATATAATATAATTAAAATTAATAAAATATAAATATTTTAAATTAATAATATATTAATATATAAAATAACTTAATATTATTAATTAAAATTATATATATTATATATTAATAAAAATTAAATAAAATATAAAAAAAAAAATATAAATTTAATATAAAAATTTATAAATATAATATTATAAAAAATATTTACTTTAATATTAAATATATTTTAAATTATTTTATAATTTTTAATATAATTAATAATATAATAAATTAAATATCTTAAAAATAAATAATAAATTAAATTAATAAAAAAATAAAAAAATAATTAAAAAAAATATATATTTAAAATTATAATTTAATTAATAAATATTAAATTATAATTTTATAAATTATTAAATAAAAATATTTAAATAAATTAAAATAAATATTTTATTATTAAAAAATATATAAAATAATTCATATATATAATAATATTAAAATATATTTTAAAATAAAATTAAATAAAAAATATATCAAATATTTATATATAATATAAAAATAATATATAATTTTTATATATATATAATAAATATTAAAAAAATATAAAAAATATTATATAAAAAATAAAAATAATAAATAAATTTAATAATTAATATATTAATATATTATTAATATATTAAAATATATTTAAATTTTAAAATAATAAATAAATTTAATAATAATATAAATATAATTAAATAATTAAAAATAAAAATATTTGTATTTATTAAATTAATTAATAATAATAATTTTTTATTTTAATTATTTTATTATAAAATAATTATAATATAAAGAAATTTTATTAGTTTTAATAAAATAAAAAATTATTTAATTATATTTTAATAATAAAAAAAAAAATTTATAAATATAAATAAATAAAATAAATTATTTATTAATAAATAAAAATATTATAATTTATTTTATAAAATTTAATAATAAAAATATATTTATATTTTTAAATAAATAAGATATTTTTTTATCTTTTTATTATTTTTTTAAATTATAAATATAATTTATAAATATTTATAAATTATTATTAATATTAAAATTAAAAAATATTAAATTTAATAAAATTAAAATTATAAATTAATATTATAAATTTATAATAATAAAATATTAAATATATTATAATATAAAAAAAAATTAAATATATTAATTTAATAATAAAATTTTATTAAAAAATAAAAAATAAAATAAAATTATTATATAGTAATAAATAATTAATAATAAAATTTATTATATATAATTTATAAAAAAATAAAATAAAATTATAAAATATTTAAATTATAATAAATTAAAATAAATAAATAAATATAATAATATTTAATTTTATATAATTATAAAAAGAAAATATATTTTTATAATATTATAATTTTTATATTATAATTATTTTTATTTATATAATATATTATTAATAAATAATTAATTAAATAAAATTAATTTTAATTAAATTAAAAATAAATTAAAAATTTAAATTTTTTTTAATAAATTTTAAAATATAATAAATTAATTTTATTTAATTAATTAATAATATATAAAAATATATTTAATATTATTTTATAATATTTTATAAAAATATATTATTTAAAAAAAAATATTAAATAATTTATTTTATTAAATTTATTAATAATAATATTTTATTATTAAATAAAAATTAATATAAAAAATTTAAAATAATATAAATAAATAAAATTTTAAAAAAAATTAATAATTAAATAATAATATTATATATAAAAATATTAAATTAAATTATTTATTATTAATTAAATTTTATAATAAAAAATAATTATAAATAATATAATAATATTTAATTTTTATAAATAATATTATTTAATTATTTATATATAAATATAATAATTTTTATATTTATTATTTAAATAAAATTTATTAATTAATATTAATATATAATAAAAATTTTTAATAAAATAATAATAAAAATAAAAAATTATAAAAAAATTATTATTAATAAATAAATATAAATTAAAATTAAATTATTTTATTAATTATTATTAATAAAATTAATTAAAAATAATAAAATATATTTATTAATTATAATATAAAATTTTTAAATAATAATAATTAAAAATTTTTTTTTAAATTATATAAAAATATTATAAATTTTTATTTATAAATATATAATATATATAATAAATTTAATAATATATTTTTATATAAAAATTATTTTTTTATATATTAATATATAAATTTTATTTTTTTTATTTATATTTATTAATAATTTATAATATTATAATAAATATATTTTATATAATTAATAAAAAAAAAATTAATAAAATAATTATTTTAATATGTATTATTTATTTATAAAATATTTATTTTTATTTTATAATATATAAATTTAATATAATATATAATTATAAAAAAAATTATATTATTAAAAATAATTACTTAAATTATAATATTTTTAAAATATTACTAATAATAATATAAAATTATTTTAATAATATTTTTTAAAATTTAATAATATAAATAATAAAAAAAAATATTTATTATTAAAAATAATAATTAAAATATATAATAATTTATAAAATATTATAAATATAATAATTATTAATAATAATATTAATAATAATTTTATTTATAAATCAATATTAATATATAAATATTAATTTATTTTAATATTTATATAAATTAAATAATTATATAATATTAATTTTATAATTTTATAAGAATTTTTTTTAAATAATAAATTAATATATATAATATAATATATTATAATTAATATTAAATTATTTTATTTTATAAAAAATATTTATATTAAATATTTTAAGTTGTTCATATTTTGATGGTTTAGAACAGTGGTTCTCAACCTTTATTGACCCGTGCCCCCCTTCACCATATTTTCAGAACGTCATTCCCCCCTTCCTATAAAAAATTTGGCCTGTACCCCCCTTCACTGTATTTTCAGAACGTCATTCCCCCCCCCTCCCCCCTTTCATATTTCCTATCTAAAATCCCCCCACCCCTACACAGTATACGTATAAATAGAAGGTAAATGTAATAGCATATACTAAAACAAGTGATTTGTGGGTCTACTTACTTTATAAAATGAATTTTGAAGGATGAGACATACATAACTATAAAGTATGAAGGTAAAAACAATATCAAGTAATCGGTTATTGTATTAACGCGATCTTGAAACGGTCTTCATCCCCCCCCCCCCTCCTGGAAACCCTAAAATTCCCCCCTGGGGGGGATTCCCCACCGGTTGAGAACCACTGGTTTAGAAAGAGATGCAAAAGAAGTAGCGGCGAAAAGACTCAGAAAATGATAAACCACCACAAACAAAGTAGCATAAATATATAATAAGTCAACTTGATTGATCAAAGCTAGAAATGTAAAATTCCTCACTAATATTAAAGACCAGTAAAATAGAGAAATGTATACTTTGAGGAACGCCTGAATAGACGAGTCCCAGAAGACGCTCCAGACATCAAGTTTGCAGAAGTGAAGCTGAATATTAGCTACGAAGAGCCATCTAAAGAAAAGATTAATTAAATCTATCAAACTTCTGAAGGAAGGGATAACTGCTTACCCAGATGGTATCCCATCAGAGGCTGTTAAAACTAACATAAAAGCCTCAACAAAATTACTGCATAAATTATTTTGCAAAATCTGGGAAACTGAAGCAGCAGGGACAATCTGGAGAGAAGACTATTTGGTGACGATGCCAAAGAAAGAAGACCTACACAAATTCTAAAATTATATAGACATACTATTACTGTCAGTTCATTGGAAAATATTAAGCAGGATCATTCTGGAGAGACTAAACTTTATCACTGACAAACAACTAAACTAGGCTTTCTCCCAAATAGATCTTGCATTGACCCCAGATAGTCACCTTTACGCATAATAATCAAAGCAACGAATTTATTTCTCACTTTAGATTGAATTTGTGGACTATAAAAAGACTTTTGATGGCATTGATAGGGAATCTCTTTGGAAATTGATGAAACATAGGATCCTACAAATATTCATTGATTTAGCAAAGGCAACATATAGAGACTGGAGATGCAGAGGGAAAACTAACAGAGGCACTCGGGATAAGAACAGGAGTGAGACGGAGATGTCCTTTGGCACCTGTATTATTCTGACTGACCATAGACTGGATTATAAAGACAGCAAGCATTGCTAGCAATTAATTTAATGGACGTCTCTGACAAAACAGCTCGGTCATGACCTTGCCCTTCTGTGGCACGCATGACATCGCATATAGAATGAACTCAACAAATTGATCACAGATTGAATCAATTGGGTCTAACAATCTCATCTCATTTCATCATGTTCCTCTTGTACCTTGCGGTGTCGAGGTGAAGTATAAACATCGTGAGAGTGCCCGAGTATGGGCTTCATATATCGATATTCCCATGGACTCTGCTATTCCCTCCGTCCAACGTTTACGTGGTCGGCCTCTTCCTCTGATTTCATCTGGTCTGTACATCATTGCTTGTTGTGGCATGCTGTTTACTGGTAACCTACTTGCATGGCCAAACCATTTGACTTGCTGTTGTCGGATAAAATCTAGTGCTGCTTTAACGCCCACTTTAATCCTGATTTCTTCATTTCTGATCTTATCTCTTCTTGATACGTTGAGTATTCTTCTCAGGAACCTCATTTCTGTTGTTGTGATTTTTCTTTTCTCTTTTTCTGTCATTGTCCAGGTTTGGCATTGGTAGCATAGAGTTGGCAGGAAGATTGTGTTGTAAAGTGCTTTCTTAGTAGTTATTGATACATGTTTGTTCTTTAGTATTGGTGCCATTTATCCAATGAGTTGATTTGCCTTATTGCACCTATTTTTGATCTCGTCTTCTGATCTGCCATTTGATGATATTATACTTCCTAGGTACTTGAAACTCTTTACTTGTTTCAAGGGATGTTCGTTTAGGTGAATTGGTGTTGTTTGTTCTTCTTTAGTTATAGTCATTACCTCTGTTTCGCTTGTGCTAATTTTCATGTTATGTTCCCTACACATTTCGTTTAGACTATTCATGAAGTCTAAAAATGCATAGTTAACAAAGTTTTAACAAACAAAGATTATTGGAATAAATCAAGCAAATAATAAACCGATTTCCTTTAGTTATATCAGTACTCCTGTATTTACCGGAAACACGGAGAACGATTAAAACAATTATTGATAAACTACAAACATGCATAATTCGTACCTGGGCAAAAAGAACTAACCTGGTATGACAGAATCATACCAATGTGGAGCTCAAGGAGAGAACTAATCAAATACCAGTGTATGACGAGATGAGGATACGACGCAAACTGAGACATCCCGAACATAGTAGACCTAGAAAGTCCTGTCAGTCACCTCCAGGGCAACTGAAATAGAAACATATCTGAAAACGCACAGAGACGAGAATAAGGGGCAAATATTAGTAATATGGGACGCACATGATCGAGATAGCTAAACAGGACTGCTCGGTGTAGGTTGTTTTAGGGTCTAAGCCCTTAACTGGGGATAACATGCAGCAGGACAAGGAGATATTTTGGCGTCTGATTTTAGTCAAACAAACTCAACCCTGGCTCATTTGGGGTGTCCCCATTGCTCACCGTGACCATATACGACAGCTCAGGTCAGGTTATTAAACAAGATCAGTATTTGTACAAGAGACATCGACACCCGTGATGTTTCAACATCATTGTCACCATTATCTGTACACTCCAACTAAAGGGCAGACACTCTGTGCCACTGGTCACCAGGGAATTCAAATATCGGCTTTCTCCAGATCATTTTCCCGTGTCCTTGTTTAAACAGAAGAACGCGTCTACACCGGGCTACTGTGGCCAGGAGTGTTCTGTCCCAACCCACGGCCTTATGACTGGTTTTAACGTAACGTAATATTGAAATAAACGGAAGACACTGTCAAATGTCGCATGCCTGCCAGTATGGTGGTCGTATGGTCGAATCCCCTTTGATGCAGTCAATTTGTTCAGTGACCCCAGGTTGGAACAGATTAAAAATGGGTACCCAAAAACCTGTCTGGGAGGTAAAGACGGCCGGCGAGATATTGATCACATCACTCATTCTGTTCTAATAATAAATCGTGCAATTAAAGTACAAGTGACGTACAATTAAAATAAATGGTTTTATTTTAAAGCAAGAGAATAAATGCTATCTGTGACAAGTTTGGGAATACCTTCACATAATCTAGACACATTCTAGAAATGCTATCTGTGACAAGTTGGGAAATACCTGAACATAATCTAGACACATTCTAGAAATGCTATCTGTGACAAGTTGGGAAATACCTTCACAAAATCTAGAAACATTCTAGAAATGCTGTCTGTGACAAGTTGGGAAATACCTTCACATAATCTAGACACATTCTAGAAATGCTATCTGTGACAAGTTGGGAAATACCTTCACATAATCTAGAAACATTCTAGAAATGCTATCTGTGACAAGTTGGGAAATACCTTCACATAATCTAGAAACATTCTAGAAATGCTATCTGTGACAAGTTGGGAAATACCTTCACATAATTTAGACACATTCTAGAAATGCTATCTGTGACAGGTTGGGAAATACCTTCACATAATCTAGAAACATTCTAGAAATGCTATCTGTGGCAAGTTGGGAAGTACGTGGACATAATCTAGAAACATTCTAGAAATGCTATCTGTGACAAGTTGGGAAATACCTTCACATAATCTAGACACATTCTAGAAATGCTATCTGTGACAAGTTGGGAAATACCTTCACATAATCTAGACACATTCTAGAAATGCTATCTGTGACAAGTTGGGAAATACCTTCCCATAATCTAGAAACATTATAGAAATGCTATCTGTGACAAGTTGGGAAATACCTTCACATAATCTAGAAACATTCTAGAAATGCTATCTGTGACAAGTTGGGAAATACCTTCCCATAATCTAGAAACATTCTAGAAATGCTATCTGTGACAAGTTGGGAAATACCTTCACATAATCTAGACACATTCTAGAAATGCTATCTGTGACAAGTTGGGAAATACCTTCACATAATCTAGATGCATTTTAGAAATGCTATCTGTGACAAGTTGGGAAATACCTTCAAATAATCTAGACACATTCTAGAAATGCTATCTGTGACAAGTTGGGAAATACCTGAACATAATCTAGAAACATTCTAGAAATGCTATCTGTGACAAGTTGGGAAATACCTTCACATAATCTAGAAACATTCTAGAAATGCTATCTGTGACAAGTTGGGAAATACCTTCACATAATCTAGAAACATTCTAGAAATGCTATCTGTGACAAGTTGGGAAATACCTTCACATAATCTAGAAACATTCTAGAAATGCTATCTGTGACAAGTTGGGAAATACCTTCACATAATCTAGAAACATTCTAGAAATGCTATCTGTGACAAGTTGGGAAATACCTTCACATAATCTAGAAACATTCTAGAAATGCTATCTGTGACAAGTTGGGAAATACCTTCACATAATCTAGAAACATTCTAGAAAGATTGCAGGAATACTACAGTGGAATCAATGATATGCATGAATGTGAGGGTATGAATGAGATACATGAACCAATGACAGCAAAGACTGAACCTGAACCCTCATCAGATGAGGCTGCATGGGCAATACAGAACTTGAAGAATGGTAAATCACCAGGAACTAATTAAAGCGGGAGGAGAAGAGAGCATACAAATCTATCACGCATTGTGTAACAAGATATGGAAATATAGAATTTGGCCAAAAGATTGGAAGAGAAATATCTTCATTCCAATATCAAAAAATGGCAATCTGAAATTATGCACCAACTATTGAACTGTTGCCCTGATCAGTCATGCAAGTAAAATTCTACTAAAAATCATAATGGGAAGACTTCATAAGAAAATGGAAGAAGAGATTAATGTGGTTCAAGCTGGATTTAGACAAGGAAGAGGAACAAGAGATCACATACTCAACATGTGTGTAATAATAGAGAAGTGCTGTGCATTTAATGTAAACCTATTCACATATTTGTGGATTATTCAAAGGTATTTAATTGTGTACAACAGCAGAAACTTTGAGAAATCATGAGTTAGTTAGTTAGTTAGTTAGTCGCAGTTCCAACTTCACATTATGCATCGTTCCTGTGCCAGTGAATATCATACAAAATGCTCCTCATGAGAAATCATGAGTAATATGGGTTTTCCATCACATGTCGTACAACTCATAAAAATTCTCTATCTAGACCAACAATCAGCGGTTATAATAGATGGCGAGACATAAGATTGGTTTGACATCAAGCAAGAATTCCGTCAGGGCTGGTTTGCTGTCCCCCTATTTGTTTAACTTGTACGCCGAGACGATAATGAGAAATGTCAGAGATGATATAACCAGGGAGCAATATGATGCCCTAAATATCGGTGGTCATGAAATACCAGAGATTCGATATGCTGATGATATAGTATTACTATCCACAGAATTGTATAGAAAATATACTAACCTTAACACAAAGGAATTGTTAACATCATAACATATATCTTAAAATGGCAAAGACAAAGATAATGCATACAGATAAAACTACTATGGAGAAATAAATATATGTTAATGAGGAAAAATTTGAGGTGGTGGAAAATTTCGAATATCTTGGGTAATTGATTACTAACAAAGGTGACACGATGACAGAAATTCAAAGACGAATATCTATTGCTCTTCAACGACTAAAACAACTGAATAAATTATGGAGTGTGACAGACAGAACTACAAAACTTAGATTTTTAAGAGCATGCATCTTCCATATTGCAACATACGCCTGTGAGACCTGGACACTTACTAAGCAAGCTGAACAGTGCATAAATGTCTTTGAATATGAATTTTACAGACTGGTTCTAAAATATCTTGGATAAAGTAAAGAATGAAAGCATCCATACTTCAAGAGCTGAATACTGAAGACGGTTGGCTGTTAATTACATGTTGCACTGAACCAGTCCTGACACGTGACTGTCCATTCCCAAACAAAATCCCAACAACCTTCACATATGTGGTTTTACACGAAAATGCTGAAGATGCCTTGAGATAGCAAACACTAGTAATCTGCAAGTTTTGAAAGAGGCTAACATACAAAGACAACGCATCACAAACATGAGAAAAAGAATCATAATTGTATGGCCAAAATATGAGAAGACAAAGACTGGAGCATGACAACCGGAAAGATTATTTGGAAAGTAATATAGTGGAAGACAACAAGAGAAGATTGTTGACAGTTTTGTGTCATGGTACAGAAAGCTGTCAGCACACCATATGATACATGCTGTTGGAGATCGCAAGATATGGAGACAGGTGATCGACCATGTCATTCGCAAAGACGACACTTGATAGTGATGACTAGAGATATATTTTAATCCAGGCTAACAGATACAGTGTTTATAATACGCTAACATCTAAATAGTGTAGTGAGTACATAGGATCTAGAGTTTCAGCAACAAAGCTAGAGTTCACTGTAAGAACATCTAAATAGTGTAGTGAGTACATGGGATCTAGAGTTTCAGCAACAAAGCTAGAGTTCACTGTAAGAACATCTAAATAGTGTAGTGAGTACATAGGATCTAGAGTTTCAGCAACAAAGCTAGAGTTCACTGTAAGAACATCTAAATAGTGTAGTGAGTACATAGGATCTAGAGTTTCAGCAACAAAGCTAGAGTTCACTGTAAGAACATCTAAATAGTGTAGTGAGTACATGGGATCTAGAGTTTCAGCAACAAAGCTAGAGTTCACTGTAAGAACATCTAAATAGTGTAGTGAGTACATGGGATCTAGAGTTTCAGCAACAAAGCTAGAGTTCACTGTAAGAACATCTAAATAGTGTAGTGAGTACATAGGATCTAGAGTTTCAGCAACAAAGCTAGAGTTCACTGTAAGAACATCTAAATAGTGTAGTGAGTACATAGGATCTAGAGTTTCAGCAACAAAGCTAGAGTTCACTGTAAGAACATCTAAATAGTGTAGTGAGTACATGGGATCTAGAGTTTCAGCAACAAAGCTAGAGTTTACTGTAAGAACATCTAAATAGTGTAGTGAGTACATGGGATCTAGAGTTTCAGCAACAAAGCTTAGAGTTCACTGTAAGAACATCTAAATAGTGTAGTGAGTACATGGATCTAGAGTTTCAGCAACAAAGCTAGAGTTCACTGTAAGAACATCTAAATAGTGTAGTGAGTACATAGGATCTAGAGTTTCAGCAACAAAGCTAGAGTTCACTGTAAGAACATCTAAATAGTGTAGTGAGTACATAGGATCTAGAGTTTCAGCAACAAAGCTAGAGTTCACTGTAAGAACATCTAAATAGTGTAGTGAGTACATGGGATCTAGAGTTTCAGCAACAAAGCTAGAGTTCACTGTAAGAACATCTAAATAGTGTAGTGAGTACATGGGATCTAGAGTTTCAGCAACAAAGCTAGAGTTCACTGTAAGAACATCTAAATAGTGTAGTGAGTACATAGGATCTAGAGTCAACAAAGCTAGAGTTCACTGTAAGAACATCTAAATAGTGTAGTGAGTACATAGGATCTAGAGTCAACAAAGCTAGAGTTCACTGTAAGAACATCTAAATAGTGTAGTGAGTACATAGGATCTAGAGTTTCAGCAACAAAGCTAGAGTTCACTGTAAGAACATCTA
The DNA here is from genome assembly GCA_014155875.1 of Cepaea nemoralis. Taxonomy (NCBI): domain Eukaryota; kingdom Metazoa; phylum Mollusca; class Gastropoda; order Stylommatophora; family Helicidae; genus Cepaea; species Cepaea nemoralis. The sequence continues at coordinate 573,308 of JACEFZ010008488.1, forward strand.
AATAGTGTAGTGAGTACATAGGATCTAGAGTTTCAGCAACAAAGCTAGAGTTCACTGTAAGAACATCTAAATATGTGTCACGTGAGTACATAAGGATCTAGGAGTTTTCAGGCAACAAAGCTAGAGTTCACTGTTTAAGAACATCTAAATAGTGTAGTGTAGTACATTAGGATCTAGAGTTTCAGCAACAAGCTAGAGGTTCACTGTAAGAAACCCTTTCAATAGAGTTAGTACATGGGATCTAGAGTTTCATCAAAGCTAGTGTTCACTGTAAGAACATCTACATATGTAGTGATTACATATTATCTAGAGTTTCCAGTCCAACAACGCTAAGAGTTCACTGTAAGAACACTCTAAATAGTGTTAGTGTGAGTACATAGGATCTAGCGTTTCAGCAACAAAGGCTTAGAGTTCACTGTAAGACCATCTAAATAGTGTAGTGAGTACATGGATCTAGAGTTTCAGCAAACAAAGCTAGAGTTCACTGTAAGAACATCTAAATAGTGTAGTGAGTACATGGGATCTAGAGTTTCAGCAACAAAAGCTAGAGTTCACTGTAAGAACATCTAAATAGTGTAGTGAGTACATAGGATCTAGAGTTTCAGCAACAAAGCTAGAGTTCACTGTAAGAACATCTAAATAGTGTAGTGAGTACATAGGGATCTAGAGTTTCAGCAACAAAGCTAGAGTTCACTGTAAGAACATCTAAATAGTGTAGTGAGTACATAGGATCTAGAGTTTCAGCAACAAAGCTAGAGTTCACTGTAAGAACATCTAAATAGTGTAGTGAGTACATAGGATCTAGAGTTTCAGCAACAAAGCTAGAGTTTCACTGTAAGAACATCTAAATAGTGTAGTGAGTACATAGGGATCTAGAGTTTCAGCAACAAAGCTAGAGTTCACTGTAAGAACATCTAAATAGTGTAGTGAGTACATAGGATCTAGAGTTTCAGCAACAAAGCTAGAGTTCACTGTTAAGAACATCTAATAGTGTAGTGAGTAACATAGGATCTAGAGTTTCAGCAACAAAGCTAGAGTTCACTGTAAGAACATCTAAATAGTGTAGTGAGTACATAGGATCTAGAGTTTCAGCAACAAAAGCTAGAGTTCACTGTAAGAACATCTAAATAGTGTAGTGAGTACATAGGGATCTAGAGTTTCAGCAACAAAGCTAGAGTTCACTGTAAGAACATCTAAATAGTGTAGTGAGTACATAGGATCTAGAGTTTCAGCAACAAAAGCTAGAGTTCACTGTAAGAACATCTACATAGTGTAGTGAGTACATAGGGATCTAGAGTTTCAGCAACAAAGCTAGAGTTTCACTGTAAGAACATCTACATAGTGTAGTGAGTACATAGGATCTAGAGTTTCAAGCAACAAAGCTAGAGTTCACTGTAAGAACATTCTAAATAGTGTAGTGAGTACATAGGATCTAGAGTTTCAGCAACAAAGCTAGAGTTCACTGTAAGAAACATCTAAATAGTGTAGTGAGTACATGGATCTAGAGTTTCAGCAACAAAGCTAGAGTTCACTGTAAGAACATCTAAATAGTGTAGTGAGTACATAGGATCTAGAGTTTCAGCAACAAAGCTAGAGTTCACTGTATAAGAACATCTAAATAGTGTAGTGAGTACATAGGATCTAGAGTTTCAGCAACAAAGCTAGAGTTCACCTGTAAGAACATCTAAATAGTGTAGTGAGTACATAGGATCTAGAGTTTTCAGCAAACAAAGCTAGAGTTCACTGTAAAGAACATCTAAATAGTGTAGTGAGTACATAGGATCTAGAGTTTCAGCAACAAAGCTAGAGTTCACTGTAAGAACATCTAAATAGTGATAGTGAGTACATAGGATCTAGAGTTCAGCAACAAAGCTAGAGTTCACTGTAAGAACATCTAAATAGGTAGTGAGTACTATAGGGATCTAGAGTTTCAGCAACAAAGCTAGAGTTCACTGTAAGAAACATCTAAATAGTTGTATATTGAGTACATAGGATCTAGAGTTTCAGCAACAAAGCTAGAGTTCACTGTAAGAACATCTAAATAGTGTAGTGAGTACATAGGATCTAGAGTTTCAGCAACAAAAGCTAGGAGTTCAATCTGTAAGAACATCTAAATAGTGTAGTGAGTACATGGGATCTAGAGTTTCAGCAACAAAGCTAGAGTTCACTGTAAGAACATCTAAATAGTGTAGTGAGTACATAGGATCTAGAGTTTCAGCAACAAAGCTAGAGTTCACTGTCAAGAACATCTAAATAGTGTAGTGAGTACATAGGATCTAGAGTTTCAGCAACAAAGCTAGAGTTCACTGTAAGAACAATCTAAATAGTGTAGTGAGTACATAGGATCTAGAGTTTCAGCAACAAAGCTAGAGTTCACTGTAAGAACATCTAATAGTGTAGTGAGTACATAGGATCTAGAGTTTCAGCAACAAGCTAGAGTTCACTGTAAGAACATCTAAATAGTGTAGTGAGTACATAGGATCTAGAGTTTCAGCAACAAAGCTAGAGTTCACTTGTAAGAACATCTAAATAGTGTAGTGAGTACATAGGATCTAGAGTTTCAGCAAACAAAGCTAGAGTTCACTGTAAGAACATCTAAATAGTGTAGTGAGTACATAGGATCTAGAGTTTCAGCAACAAAGCTAGAGTTCACTGTAAGAACATCTAAATAGTGTAGTGAGTACATAGGATCTAGAGTTTCAGCAACAAAGCTAGAGTTCACTGTAAGAACATCTAAATAGTGTAGTGAGTACATAGGATCTAGAGTTTCAGCAACAAAGCTAGAGTTCACTGTAAGAACATCTAAATAGTGTAGTGAGTACATAGGATCTAGAGTTTCAGCAACAAAGCTAGAGTTCACTGTAAGAACATCTAAATAGTGTAGTGAGTACATAGGATCTAGAGTTTCAGCAACAAAGCTAGAGTTCACTGTAAGAACATCTAAATAGTGTAGTGAGTACATAGGATCTAGAGTTTCAGCAACAAAGCTAGAGTTCACTGTAAGAACATCTAAATAGTGTAGTGAGTACATAGGATCTAGAGTTTCAGCAACAAAGCTAGAGTTCACTGTAAGAACATCTAAATAGTGTAGTGAGTACATAGGATCTAGAGTTTCAGCAACAAAGCTAGAGTTCACTGTAAGAACATCTAAATAGTGTAGTGAGTACATAGGATCTAGAGTTTCAGCAACAAAGCTAGAGTTCACTGTAAGAACATCTAAATAGTGTAGTGAGTACATAGGATCTAGAGTTTCAGCAACAAAGCTAGAGTTCACGTAAGAACATCTAAATAGTGTAGTGAGTACATAGGATCTAGAGTTTCAGCAACAAAGCTAGAGTTCACTGTAAGAACATCTAAATAGTGTAGTGAGTACATAGGATCTAGAGTTTCAGCAACAAAGCTAGAGTTCACTGTAAGAACATCTAAATAGTGTAGTGAGTACATAGGATCTAGAGTTTCAGCAACAAAGCTAGAGTTCACTGTAAGAACATCTAAATAGTGTAGTGAGTACATAGGATCTAGAGTTTCAGCAACAAAGCTAGAGTTCACTGTAAGAACATCTAATAGTGTAGTGAGTACATAGGATCTAGAGTTTCAGCAACAAAGCTAGAGTTCACTGTAAGAACATCTAAATAGTGTAGTGAGTACATAGGATCTAGAGTTTCAGCAACAAAGCTAGAGTTCACTGTAAGAACATCTAAATAGTGTAGTGAGTACATAGGATCTAGAGTTTCAGCAACAAAGCTAGAGTTCACTGTAAGAACATCTAAATAGTGTAGTGAGTACATAGGATCTAGAGTTTCAGCAACAAAGCTAGAGTTCACTGTAAGAACATCTAAATAGTGTAGTGAGTACATAGGATCTAGAGTTTCAGCAACAAAGCTAGAAGATGTGTATAAGAACATCTAAATAGTGTAGTGAGTACATAGGATCTAGAGTTTCAGCAACAAAGCTAGAGTTCACTGTAAGAACATCTAAATAGTGTAGTGAGTACATAGGATCTAGAGTTTCAGCAACAAAGCTAGAGTTCACTGTAAGAACATCTAAATAGTGTAGTGAGTACATAGGATCTAGAGTTTCAGCAACAAAGCTAGAGTTCACTGTAAGAACATCTAAATAGTGTAGTGAGTACATAGGATCTAGAGTTTCAGCAACAAAGCTAGAGTTCACTGTAAGAACATCTAAATAGTGTAGTGAGTACATAGGATCTAGAGTTTCAGCAACAAAGCTAGAGTTCACTGTAAGAACATCTAAATAGTGTAGTGAGTACATAGGATCTAGAGTTTCAGCAACAAAGCTAGAGTTCACTGTAAGAACATCTAAATAGTGTAGTGAGTACATAGGATCTAGAGTTTCAGCAACAAAGCTAGAGTTCACTGTAAGAACATCTAAATAGTGTAGTGAGTACATAGGATCTAGAGTTTCAGCAACAAAGCTAGAGTTCACTGTAGACATCTAAATAGTGTAGTGAGTACATAGGATCTAGAGTTTCAGCAACAAAGCTAGAGTTCACTGTAAGAACATCTAAATAGTGTAGTGAGTACATAGGATCTAGAGTTTCAGCAACAAAGCTAGAGTTCACTGTAAGAACATCTAAATAGTGTAGTGAGTACATAGGATCTAGAGTTTCAGCAACAAAGCTAGAGTTCACTGTAAGAACATCTAAATAGTGTAGTGAGTACATAGGATCTAGAGTTTCAGCAACAAAGCTAGAGTTCACTGTAAGAACATCTAAATAGTGTAGTGAGTACATAGGATCTAGAGTCAACAAAGCTAGAGTTCACTGTAAGAACATCTAAATAGTGTAGTGAGTACATAGGATCTAGAGTTTCAGCAACAAAGCTAGAGTTCACTGGAGTACACAGCTAGTTCACTGTAAGAACATCTAAATAGTGTAGTGAGTACATAGGATCTAGAGTTTCAGCAACAAAGCTAGAGTTCACTGTAAGAACATCTAAATAGTGTAGTGAGTACATAGGATCTAGAGTTTCAGCAACAAAGCTAGAGTTCACTGTAAGAACATCTAAATAGTGTAGTGAGTACATAGGATCTAGAGTTTCAGCAACAAAGCTAGAGTTCACTGTAAGAACATCTAAATAGTGTAGTGAGTACATGGATCTAGAGTTTCAGCAACAAAGCTAGAGTTCACTGTAAGAACATCTAAATAGTGTAGTGAGTACATAGGATCTAGAGTTTCAGCAACAAAGCTAGAGTTCACTGTAAGAACATCTAAATAGTGTAGTGAGTACATAGGATCTAGAGTTTCAGCAACAAAGCTAGAGTTCACTGTAAGAACATCTAAATAGTGTAGTGAGTACATAGGATCTAGAGTTTCAGCAACAAAGCTAGAGTTCACTGTAAGAACATCTAAATAGTGTAGTGAGTACATAGGATCTAGAGTTTCAGCAACAAAGCTAGAGTTCACTGTAAGAACATCTAAATAGTGTAGTGAGTACATAGGATCTAGAGTTTCAGCAACAAAGCTAGAGTTCACTGTAAGAACATCTAAATAGTGTAGTGAGTACATAGGATCTAGAGTTTCAGCAACAAAGCTAGAGTTCACTGTAAGAACATCTAAATAGTGTAGTGAGTACATAGGATCTAGAGTTTCAGCAACAAAGCTAGAGTTCACTGTAAGAACATCTAAATAGTGTAGTGAGTACATAGGATCTAGAGTTTCAGCAACAAAGCTAGAGTTCACTGTAAGAACATCTAAATAGTGTAGTGAGTACATAGGATCTAGAGTTTCAGCAACAAAGCTAGAGTTCACTGTAAGAACATCTAAATAGTGTAGTGAGTACATAGGATCTAGAGTTTCAGCAACAAAGCTAGAGTTCACTGTAAGAACATCTAAATAGTGTAGTGAGTACATAGGATCTAGAGTTTCAGCAACAAAGCTAGAGTTCACTGTAAGAACATCTAAATAGTGTAGTGAGTACATAGGATCTAGAGTTTCAGCAACAAAGCTAGAGTTCACTGTAAGAACATCTAAATAGTGTAGTGAGTACATAGGATCTAGAGTTTCAGCAACAAAGCTAGAGTTCACTGTAAGAACATCTAAATAGTGTAGTGAGTACATAGGATCTAGAGTTTCAGCAACAAAGCTAGAGTTCACTGTAAGAACATCTAAATAGTGTAGTGAGTACATAGGATCTAGAGTTTCAGCAACAAAGCTAGAGTTCACTGTAAGAACATCTAAATAGTGTAGTGAGTACATAGGATCTAGAGTTTCAGCAACAAAGCTAGAGTTCACTGTAAGAACATCTAAATAGTGTAGTGAGTACATAGGATCTAGAGTTTCAGCAACAAAGCTAGAGTTCACTGTAAGAACATCTAAATAGTGTAGTGAGTACATAGGATCTAGAGTTTCAGCAACAAAGCTAGAGTTCACTGTAAGAACATCTAAATAGTGTAGTGAGTACATAGGATCTAGAGTTTCAGCAACAAAGCTAGAGTTCACTGTAAGAACATCTAAATAGTGTAGTGAGTACATAGGATCTAGAGTTTCAGCAACAAAGCTAGAGTTCACTGTAAGAACATCTAAATAGTGTAGTGAGTACATAGGATCTAGAGTTTCAGCAACAAAGCTAGAGTTCACTGTAAGAACATCTAAATAGTGTAGTGAGTACATAGGATCTAGAGTTTCAGCAACAAAGCTAGAGTTCACTGTAAGAACATCTAAATAGTGTAGTGAGTACATAGGATCTAGAGTTTCAGCAACAAAGCTAGAGTTCACTGTAAGAACATCTAAATAGTGTAGTGAGTACATAGGATCTAGAGTTTCAGCAACAAAGCTAGAGTTCACTGTAAGAACATCTAAATAGTGTAGTGAGTACATAGGATCTAGAGTTTCAGCAACAAAGCTAGAGTTCACTGTAAGAACATCTAAATAGTGTAGTGAGTACATAGGATCTAGAGTTTCAGCAACAAAGCTAGAGTTCACTGTAAGAACATCTAAATAGTGTAGTGAGTACATAGGGATCTAGAGTTTCAGCAACAAAGCTAGAGTTCACTGTAAGAACATCTAAATAGTGTAGTGAGTACATAGGATCTAGAGTTTCAGCAACAAAGCTAGAGTTCACTGTAAGAACATCTAAATAGTGTAGTGAGTACATAGGATCTAGAGTTTCAGCAACAAAGCTAGAGTTCACTGTAAGAACATCTAAATAGTGTAGTGAGTACATAGGATCTAGAGTTTCAGCAACAAAGCTAGAGTTCACTGTAAGAACATCTAAATAGTGTAGTGAGTACATAGGATCTAGAGTTTCAGCAACAAAGCTAGAGTTCACTGTAAGAACATCTAAATAGTGTAGTGAGTACATAGGATCTAGAGTTTCAGCAACAAAGCTAGAGTTCACTGTAAGAACATCTAAATAGTGTAGTGAGTACATAGGATCTAGAGTTTCAGCAACAAAGCTAGAGTTCACTGTAAGAACATCTAAATAGTGTAGTGAGTACATAGGATCTAGAGTTTCAGCAACAAAGCTAGAGTTCACTGTAAGAACATCTAAATAGTGTAGTGAGTACATAGGATCTAGAGTTTCAGCAACAAAGCTAGAGTTCACTGTAAGAACATCTAAATAGTGTAGTGAGTACATAGGATCTAGAGTTTCAGCAACAAAGCTAGAGTTCACTGTAAGAACATCTAAATAGTGTAGTGAGTACATAGGATCTAGAGTTTCAGCAACAAAGCTAGAGTTCACTGTAAGAACATCTAAATAGTGTAGTGAGTACATAGGATCTAGAGTTTCAGCAACAAAGCTAGAGTTCACTGTAAGAACATCTAAATAGTGTAGTGAGTACATGGATCTAGAGTTTCAGCAACAAAGCTAGAGTTCACTGTAAGAACATCTAAATAGTGTAGTGAGTACATAGGATCTAGAGTTTCAGCAACAAAGCTAGAGTTCACTGTAAGAACATCTAAATAGTGTAGTGAGTACATAGGATCTAGAGTTTCAGCAACAAAGCTAGAGTTCACTGTAAGAACATCTAATAGTGTAGTGAGTACATAGGATCTAGAGTTATTCAGCAACAAAGCTAGAGTTCACTGTAAGAACATCTAAATAGTGTAGTGAGTACATAGGATCTAGAGTTTCAGCAACAAAGCTAGAGTTCACTGTAAGAACATCTAAATAGTGTAGTGAGTACATAGGATCTAGAGTTTCAGCAACAAAGCTAGAGTTCACTGTAAGAACATCTAAATAGTGTAGTGAGTACATAGGATCTAGAGTTTCAGCAACAAAGCTAGAGTTCACTGTAAGAACATCTAAATAGTGTAGTGAGTACATAGGATCTAGAGTTTCAGCAACAAAGCTAGAGTTCACTGTAAGAACATCTAAATAGTGTAGTGAGTACATAGGATCTAGAGTTTCAGCAACAAAGCTAGAGTTCACTGTAAGAACATCTAAATAGTGTAGTGAGTACATAGGATCTAGAGTTTCAGCAACAAAGCTAGAGTTCACTGAGCATACACAGCCTCAGTTCACTGTAAGAACATCTAAATAGTGTAGTGAGTACATAGGATCTAGAGTTTCAGCAACAAAGCTAGAGTTCACTGTAAGAACATCTAAATAGTGTAGTGAGTACATAGGATCTAGAGTTTCAGCAACAAAGCTAGAGTTCACTGTAAGAACATCTAAATAGTGTAGTGAGTACATAGGATCTAGAGTTTCAGCAACAAAGCTACAGTTCACTGAGCATAAAGAGTCTCAGTTCACTGTGTAGTGAGTACATAGGATCTAGAGTTTGAGCAACAAAGCTAGAGTTCACTGAGCATACACAGCCTCAGTTCACTGTAAGAACATCTAAATAGTGTAGTGAGTACATAGGATCTAGAGTTTCAGCAACAAAGCTAGAGTTCACTGAGCATACACAGCCTCAGTTCACTGTAAGAACATCTAAATAGTGTAGTGAGTACATAGGATCTAGAGTTTCAGCAACAAAGCTAGAGTTCACTGAGCATACACAGCCTCAGTTCACTGTAAGAACATCTAAATAGTGTAGTGAGTACATAGGATCTAGAGTTTCAGCAACAAAGCTAGAGTTCACTGTAAGAACATCTAAATAGTGTAGTGAGTACATAGGATCTAGAGTTTCAGCAACAAAGCTAGAGTTCACTGTAAGAACATCTAAATAGTGTAGTGAGTACATAGGATCTAGAGTTTCAGCAACAAAGCTAGAGTTCACTGTAAGAACATCTAAATAGTGTAGTGAGACATAGGATCTAGAGTTTCAGCAACAAAGCTAGAGTTCACTGTAAGAACATCTAAATAGTGTAGTGAGTACATAGGATCTAGAGTTTCAGCAACAAAGCTAGAGTTCACTGTAAGAAACATCTAAATAGTGTAGTGAGTACATAGGATCTAGAGTTTCAGCAACAAAGCTAGAGTTCAACTGTAAGAACCTCTAAATAGTGTAGTGAGTACATGGATCTAGAGTTTCAGCAACAAAGGCTAGAGTTCACTGTAAGAACATCTAAATAGTGTAGTGAGTACATAGGATCTAGAGTTTCAGCAACAAAGCTAGAGTTCACTGTAAGAACATCTAAATAGTGTAGTGAGTACATAGGATCTAGAGTTTCAGCAACAAAGCTAGAGTTCACTGTAAGAACATCTAAATAGTGTAGTGAGTACATAGGATCTAGAGTTTCAGCAACAAAGCTAGAGTTCACTGTAAGAACATCTAAAATAGTGTAGTGAGTACATAGGATGCTAGAGTTTCAGCAACAAAGCTAGAGTTCACTGTAAGAACATCTAAATAGTGTAGTGAGCTACATAGGATCTAGAGTTTCAGCAACAAAGCTAGAGTTCACTGTAAGAACATCTAAATAGTGTAGTGAGTACATAGGGATCTAGAGTTTCAGCAACAAAGCTAGAGTTCACTGAGCATACACAGCCTCAGTTCACTGTAAGAACATCTAAATAGTGTAGTGAGTACATAGGATCTAGAGTTTCAGCAACAAAGCTAGAGTTCACTGTAAGAACATCTAAATAGTGTAGTGAGTACATAGGATCTAGAGTTTCAGCAACAAAGCTAGAGTTCACTGTAAGAACATCTAAATAGTGTAGTGAGTACATAGGATCTAGAGTTTCAGCAACAAAGCTACAGTTCACTGAGCATAAAGAGTCTCAGTTCACTGTGTAGTGAGTACATAGGATCTAGAGTTTGAGCAACAAAGCTAGAGTTCACTGAGCATACACAGCCTCAGTTCACTGTAAGAACATCTAAATAGTGTAGTGAGTACATAGGATCTAGAGTTTCAGCAACAAAGCTAGAGTTCACTGAGCATACACAGCCTCAGTTCACTGTAAGAACATCTAAATAGTGTAGTGAGTACATAGGATCTAGAGTTTCAGCAACAAAGCTAGAGTTCACTGTGCAGAACACAGCCTCAGTTCACTGTAAGAACATCTAAATAGTGTAGTGAGTACATAGGATCTAGAGTTTCAGCAACCAAAGCTAGAGTTCACTGTAAGAAAATCTAAATAGTGTAGTGAGTACATAGGATCTAGAGTTTCAGCAACAAAGCTAGAGTTCACTGTAAGAAACATCTAAATAGTGTAGTGAGTACATATGGATCTAGAGTTTCAGCAACAAAGCTAGAGTTCACTGTAAGAACATCTAATAGTGTAGTGAGTACATAGGATCTAGAGTTTTCAGCAACAAAGCTAGAGTTCACTGTAAGAACATCTAAATAGTGTAGTGAGTACATAGGATCTAGAGTTTCAGCAACAAAGCTAGAGTTCACTGTAAGAACATCTAAATAGTGTAGTGAGTACATAGGATCTAGAGTTTCAGCAACAAAGCTAGAGTTCACTGTAAGAACATCTAAATAGTGTAGTGAGTACATAGGATCTAGAGTTTCAGCATCAAAGCTAGAGTTCACTGAGCATAAAGAGCCTCAGTTCACTGTAAGATACCTGATCTATAGTGTAATTGTTGTCTACATTGCTTCCCAAGTTGGTGCATGCTTCAACCTCTTGAATATAGGTGTCAGCAAGGAAGATTGGTTGTCATTTCCTTGGTGTAATATCATTATCTTCGTCTTTTCTTTCTGAATTAAGTTTAAGACCTAACCGTTGTGACATCTATTCAAGCTTGATTAGTTTATCCTGCATTTTATTCCGTGTGTGTCTAAGCTATCAAGCTACTTTGTTAGAGCCTATTGAATACCATTTATGAATTAATTATGGTTGTCTATAGTCAATAAGAATAATAATGGTGACAAAGTCATCCGTATGATTCTATTATTTTTATTTCAAATGTATCTGTCAGTTTTTCCTCATGATGATTTTCTGTGAGATCTATCTATCGTTCAGCCTCAGCCTCCAAATGAAATCCTTATCAATGCTATCGAAGACCTTTTCATCATCCACAAATTCAGTATAAAGTAGCGAATGCAATTCAATACTTTGCTCTATCATTATGCGTACTGTGATCATCTAGTCCAGTGGTTCTCAACCGGTGGGTAATTCCGATTGGGGGGAGGGGGATTTCTGGGTTTTCAGGGGAAGAGGGGGGGGGGGGGGGGGTTAAGATTATCTCAAGATCACGTTAAACCGATTACTTGATATTGTTTTTCCCTCCATACTTTACGGACTCTACGGTTCTGTACTTCTCGCCCTTCTGAAATTCGTTTATAACGTAACAAATCACGCTTTATTTAGACGTCTAGACTTGTTCTTGTATGTGTTGTTAAGTTTAGCTTTCATTTTTATGGACACTGTGTAGGGGCGGGGGGGGGGGGGGGGGTAAAGGGAAGACATACGAAAAGGGGGGAATGACATTCAGAACATATGGTGAAGGATTGCATGGGGCAAAAAAGTTTGACATTCTCCTGATCTAGTCGGTGCAGAATCTGTTTGCTCGGAAGCCTGCTAGTTTATCCCTTAGCCATTTATCACTGGCATCTCTTAATTTCTCTAGAATGATCTTGCTTAATATTCTCACAGGCACTGACAAAAACATAATTTGCACAATCATGCAAGTTCCCTTTCTTAGGCAACTTCATTAAATATTCTTTTCTCAAGCCTGCTGATATTTCTTCAATCTCCCAGACATTACCAAATAATTTGTGTCTTTATTAGATTTAATAGCCTCTGCGGGGATATCATCTGGACCAGGAGCTATCCCATTGTTAGGTAGTTTCTTCTTCTGCTACGTTCATCCGGAGAATTTTTTTCGGACGTGATTGCGGTGTGCCTGTTTACAGCAGAGCTGCGTTTTTGCGCCGTTAGACCGACACATCCGACTTCTGCGGGCATTTCTTGATCGGGTTATCCTTGATAGGTAGTTTGCTAATTTTTCTAAATTTTTATTCCGATGGTATTTTCACAGTTAAAATCGAGCTCCAGTTCCGAGGCTGGATATCATGGCGGGACGGGGGAAAGGGGGGGGGGGGGGAGTGTCATTTGGAACTGGTCTATTCAGAAAGCCTTCACAGTGTTCAACACTTCTGTTCGTTTGATGTTGATGAGAAGTTTTCATTTATTATTTTTGATAAGTCCACTTGGTTCATTATGTTTACCCACTAATTGTTTTTGTTTTCTTTTGCCGGGAAGTGTCCCTTTGCCGCCTATGTCTCTCTTACTTTTTTTTTTTTTTTTTTGCATATCCTTTACAGGACATCGCTGTCAACACCAGTATCTTTCAGCTGTATGTTGATTTCTTGGCAAGATTACGCCCAGTAGTTTGCCATTGCTTTCTGAGCGGCCGGCTCACATACCCCGTAAGTTACCGATGCGATTCGAACCACTGCTGATTCTCACCGTCATCACGTTACCGACGAGAGTATACGAGATTACGGAGAAAAGTCATAACCTCTAAGCCACGAAGCCGGCTCTCTCTATCTAGGGCATCTAAATATGTGTATTTGTCTTGGGCTAAGACTTTCGTAGCTCTGGGTTTGCTTAGAATTAAATCTGCTGTTTACTATTTATTTCTAACATTTTCTTGAGGGTTTGCGGCGTTATTCATGCTTAATTAGTTAATTAGCCTTTCCTCTTGAGACTAAGGCGGCGCATAGGGCAGAAGTCATGGCTCTCCATATCTGGCGGTTCGCTGCTACCTGTTGTAGATACTTAATGTTCACTTGGCCGTTGAATGAGCCTTCTCTGATGATGGTTCTACGCAGGGTCTCTCTTGGTCTTCCCCGTTTTCTTTTCCATACTGGTGACAGTAAGAGGGCTTGGTTGGGGAGTCTTGTCCATTCTGAGTACATGGCCGATGTAGTTCCAACGGCGTTTTCTTATAAATGTTTTCCTTCAAATGTTATCTTTGCCTATTTGGGTAACCATCGGGCCACTCCTTCACTGCGCGGGAAAAAAGGGAGGGTGGATTTTTCTCTATATGACCTGAGAACAGCAGTTTCACCTGTGCTTAGAAGATGTATGCTTGTTCCGTTTCACCTTGTTTCCCATAATCACAAGATCATCTGATCATATTTCATTTCTTCTACCACGTTTACTGTCTTTCCTAATTCATACGTGGCCTTAACACTTCAAACGACAATACTGTATCATCTGCATAGCGTATATTATTTATATACCCTTTACAACCTCCAACTAGTGTTCCTGGCATCTCTTTAATCTCTCTTATTATTACTTCGCTATATAAGAAGAAGTGATCTGGTGACAAGACACACCACTGTCGTACTCCTAGCTTTATCTGTTCGTAACTACCCTCTTTATTTCCCATTTTAATTGCTGCTACTTGGTTCCAGTAAATATTCTTTATTATTCTTAAATCTTTCCCATCAATGTTGATATCTTCTAACATTTTAATCAGTTCATCATGTTTTACTTTATCAAATGCCTTAGAATCTATGAAGGACAAATATATGTATATATTGCATTGTTTGTGTCCTTTCCCTCCACAAATCCATACTGTTCTTCACTAATTTCTATTTTTATTTTCTGTCTGGTTCTTCTCTTTATGATTCTGAGTAGAAGCTTAGTGATATGGTTTATGAGATTAATTGTACGAAAATTGTCACATTCTCTTTTCACATTTCTTTATCTACTTTCAGAATCTCTTTATTAAGTCTCACATTCTTAATAATTTTCCCCCTCTATTTTAATCATACTTTCATTTGTCCGCATAGTGGTACATGATCACCATTACATTCAGCGCCAGGCATTGTCTTTACATGAATTAAAGCATTTCTAAATCTATTATTAATAAGCATTTAGTCATTTTTTTTCTCCCCCGATGGTGTTTCCACCTTGTCGTGGTGGGGGAATTTGAGTTTCTCAATGCTTGCTTGCTTGCTTGTGTTCGTTGGCTTGAGCTCCAACGCGAAGTTCTGTACGTCGGCTGAAGGCATCCTGTTGTCCAACATCAGTGTGACGTCATACAGGACCTGAGGTTTGCGTGAGTATCCGTTGTCCCATGTCTGGCTTATTGGTGTGCAGACTGGTGGTTCCTCGCCGTACAGGCAGACACTCTCCGACTTCGGAGGAATCGGCGATCCTACTGACTTTAGCCAGGACCCCGAAGGGACCTGTTGCCCAGGACGCTCGACGAGAACGCGTCAATAGGTCTTGGCCAGCATATAACCCTACCCTGGTGCCTTGGAAACACTTCTGCGTCCCAGTTTCTCAATGACCCTGAGAGCTATGTCGGCGGTAGCATAGCTACCAGCAGGGCCTCCCAAGCCGGACAGGTCAAAGGGTAGAGAACAGACAAAGAGAAACACCCTGGTCCTCCAGGTTGGGGGTTGATGCGTGGGGTTAACATCCCCACCTTTGTAAAAAACCATTTTGTTACGAAACAGATACATGGGCCTCGAATTCGGACTGACTAATTTGGACATCGACCTTGGAACGTTAAAGGACTTTTGAGATTTGGAACAAGGAATTTACGGACACTATATCGAGCTGGAGCGGCTGAAGAATTAACCCGGGAGCTGGTTGAATATCAAATGGATATAACAGCAATTCAAGAAATAAGGTGGCCAGGAGAGGATACTTTAGAGGAAAATGGAATGATTGTAAAATATGGAGGAAACACCCACAATAAACATGAATTAGGAACAGGATTTGTTATCAAAAAAGGATTACGGGGGAACTGTTCTAAACTTTAAAGCTGTTAATGACAGGATTAGTAAATTACGAATAAAAGGTAAATGGAAAAATATAACGATGATTAATGTACATACACCTACTGAAAAAGAAGATGATATTAAAGAAGACTTTTATAATGATCTGGAAGATGTCATGAAAGAAACCCCCAAACAGGACATCCTGATTGTGCTGGGAGACTTCAACGCAAAAATAGGTAGAGAGCAAACTCATAAAAAAGTTGCCGGTATGGAAAGCCTACATACAACTTCAAATGATAATGGATGGAGAGTCATCATCCTAGCAGAAGCCAAAGGACTACAGATCAGCAGTACCAGACTGCATAAAAAAGATATATATAAACAAACTTGGAAATCATGTGACAAGAGAACCTATAATCAAATAGATCACATTTTAATTAACAACAAAAATGCATCAAACATACAACAAGTTAGAAGCTATAGAGGAGCTGAGTGCCACAGCGACCACTTCCTCGTTGGGGCAAAATTTAAAATAAAACTTAAGAGAGCTTTCTATGCTAAACTACAAAGGTTACAACCAACATATAACAGAGAATAACTACAAGAAATTACAGTCAAAGAGAAATTTGCAGATGAAATAAAATGTAAACTTGAAATTCTACAAAATCCATTGGAGGAAAGCGTTGACCAAACTTGGTTGAACATCAAGAATACAATTCAAACTACTGCACAAGAATGTCTCGGTGTGTTAACCACGCATAGAAAGAACAGATGGTTCAATCAAAAATGTGAAGAAGCAGTCATTAGGATAAAGAATGCCAGACAGTTATGGCTAAATGATATCAACAACATCCAAAATGAAGAGCAATATAGAACTGAATGTAAAGAGGCTACAAAAATAGTTCGCCGGTAGAAGCGAGAATATATGAGCAATATAATCAAAGATATGGAAATTAATCACCAGAAAAACGAATCCAGAATGTGTTTTTTTAAAGAAGTGAAGACTATGAAACCAGGGCACCAACACAACACATATGGTTTAACAGACAAAAATGGGAATATGATAAATACCAATGAAGAAATGTGTAATACATGGAAAGAATACTTTGTTGAATTACTAAATTGTGAAGTTCCAAGTAACACTTTCCCACGGGAAGAGGTTCTAACGTGTGAACCACAAATTGCAGAACCTATTTTTGAAGAAATCCTATATGTAATCAATCAATCAATCAATCATGTGCCATGCCGGAAATAACACGACTTAAAAACAATAAGGCAACTGGGGCTGATGGAATTGCTGCTGAATTTATAAAGGCAGGTGGCCATGCATTACATCTAAAGCTATACGAACTAATAATAAAAATCTGGAGGACAGAAGAATTGCCCCATGACTGGAAAGAGTCATTACTTATACTTATCTTTAAGAAAGGAGACAAGTTCCAATGTGAAAATTATAGAGGTATTTCACTACTGTCCACAAGCTATAAGATACTATCCGCGGTATTAATAAATAGACTAAACCCATATTCAGAAGACATATTAGGTGACTACCAGGCGAATTTTAGACAAAACAGATCAGCAATAGATCAGATATTTATCTTACGACAAATAGCCGAGAAAGATTGGGAATATAAAAGAGATTTCCATAACATTTTTGTGGATTTTAAAAAGGCTTATGATAGTGTACATAGGAATAGTCTATGGAATGCTATGCAGGAATTTGGAATACCAAGGAAGTTAATCAACATGACCAGACTATGCATGGAAGATACTTATAATATAGTAACATATAAAGGCAGGAAATCAGACCCTTTCCAAATAATATCTGGCTTGAAACAGGGTGATGCACTAACGCCGCTTCTTTTCAATCTGGCTCTAGAGAAAGTTGTAAGGAAGGCAAAGGGGGAATATGCTATTGGAGGAATATCCAGACTACTTGGTTATGCAGATTATATAGATATTATAGGGGAAAATGAACAAAAGACATCGGAAATATTGACTCACTTAAAGGGAAAAGCAGGAAGCCAAAGAAGATTGATTAACCTTCACAGAACGGGTGTCGTGAGCCGCTACACGCTGCGGGATTTGCTGAGGAGGGAATCCGAGAACTTATGGACTGAATGATTCGATGTGCAATGAGGATGATCTGTCGACTAACTAACTAACTAACTAAGGAAAAAGCTCAACAAATGGGGCTGGTTATCAACCAAGATAAGACAGAATATATTGTAATTTTAAGAGAAGGAACGGCTAAAATCTGGCCACATACAAATAGATAACATGACCATTAAAAGAACGGAAACATACAAATACTTGGGTACAATCTTCTACTGCTTAAACGTAGTAAGGGAAGAAATACAAGCTAGAATCAACTCTGGAAATAAGATTTACTATGCACTACAACATCTGCCAAAATCAAATGCGCTATCTTGTAACACCAAGATCACAAGATACAAAACACTGATTAGACAAGTTGTGCTGTATGGCTCTGAAACCTGGAGTACAACGAAAGGAGACGAAGCCTTGTTACAAACCTTTGAGAACAAATTCTTAAGATGCATCTTTGGGCCCATTTGGGATACACAAAGTGGAGAGTGGAAAAGAAGAAGCAACAAAGACATTTATGATCTGTTTAAGTCCCCGCTAATCACTGGTATCATGAATGCTAATAGACTACAAAGGCTGGGGCATATAGAAAGAATGGAAGATAATAGGGAAACAAAACTCTCTTACACTTGGGACATAAATGACCGTAGACCCCGAGGTAGACCAAGAAGACGGTGGAGATACAATATACATACAGACCTACAAGCACTTGGAATCAGCGACTAGCAAGAGAAGGTCAACCAGACAGACGAATGGAGACGGATTGAATCTACAGCAAAGAACCTCAATGGCTCGGAATGCTGAAGAAGAGGAAGATGTAGTCAATTTGGTTGTGTATTTTCTGTTCAGGGCTTTTCCATGTGTATAGTCGCCTTTTGTGGTGTTTAAACCATGTGTTCACAATTATCATATCATTGATATTTGCACATGCTATTAGCTTTTCTCCTCTTTTATTCCTTGTACCTAAACCATAATTAAATGTTACTATACATTTTAATAAAGCTGATGCTGGAAACTGAAAAGGGTTAACGAGAAGACGTCTGGAGTAGGATTTGATTGTCACACAAGTCTTGAAACTACACTTGAAGGTAATTGGGACGTCTCTATTCCGAACATTTCCATTTCTATACATTAGTTTGGATAAGATAATGAACACAAGACTTTTCTCTTACAGACCAAGTGTTAGCGAGCAAGTAGCCAGACGCCGGTGAAAATGGATAGGCCGTGTTGAGTCAATGGGGAAATGAAAACTAGTGGCAAGCCATGAGTGCATCACACCAATAAGATTTAGAAGTGTCACAGAGTATTTGTGACAATGAAGCCATGGAAGAGTCGCACAGACAGAAGTAGATAGTAAATGACAAACTAGACATGAAATTAAAAGTAATGTGTAAATAACAAACTAGACATTAGAATAAATGTTACATGTAAATGACGCACTGGACAACTGAACAATAGTTATAAGTAAATGATGCACAAAACATTAAAATAGATGTTAGGTACATAACGCATGAGACATCAAAATAAATGTTGCATGTAAATAACAGACACATCGTCATCATATGCCATGCCGGTAAACGTGTGTTGTCATGTTTTGCCATCTTACAAGATCACCAGAGTCGTGGATCAGCTCAGTGTTCTTGTCCCGACCATGCCATGTGGCAAGCCATCCAGGTATTTACTTCTCTGTCTTCCTCTTGTTCGTTTCCCGTCAATCTTGCCAGTTGTCACCAAGTTCTATAGTTTATGTTTTCTCATAACGTGACCAAAATGTTTGAACGTCTACGTCTAATTTCTAGATCAGAAATCAGAATAAATCATCATCATCATCATCATCATCATCATCATCATCATCATCATCATCATCATCATCACCATCATCAAGTGCTCTACCAGCTGGCTGATGATATTCCTCCATGCCACCGTCTCATTACATGAGACATCATTTCTCTTTGTCTGCTCTGCTCTCTTCCCCTTGATCTTTCTAGTTGTCACGATGTTCTCAAATACATCTATTCTCCTCACATGACCAAAGAAAGCTGTTTGTCTCTTTCTTATTTTTGGTATATAATGTTCTAGTTTCATTAACCTTTTTTGGGCAATCGATTTTGTTACCCTCGCAGTCTAAGGAATTCGCAACATTCGTCTCAGGAACCGCATCCCTGTTGCATCCATGTTCTTCCTAATGTGCGCATTTATATTCCAAAATTCACTGCCATCCAGCAAAACATGCTCTATATAGCTGTCAGACAGCTTCCCTGGGGTGAAGGGAACACAGGCTATCACACTTATATATATATATATATATATATATATATATATATATATATATATATATATATATATATATATATATATATATATATATATATATATATATATATATATATATATATATATATATATATATATATATATATATATATATATATATCGGGATGATTTCAGATCTGGGACTGGGACAATTTCAGTCTACCACCCCACCAGTCTTCGGATACCTGTCTATCTCACAACCGACCAAGGGACGTTATTCTCTCAAACATCGTCCTGGACAAATGACGCAAATCTGGCATCTACAAACTCAACAATAAAAATGTATTGTACATAAGAGTGAAGATCGGATGGATGTAGTGCAGATCTGTCTGGTGTGAGCTACTCGCTACATGACAGATTTAGTGGAGGCTGCCATTAGAAGGATGTCATCATGGTACCCATGCTAGAGCATCACACTACATACGAATGTCACTTAGCACTTAGCCTCTCGCTGCAGGTCCTCAGTCATCGACCAGATATCACCTCCTCCGAGTTGACGGCAAGTCAGGATAATGTGACCAGGATACCAGAGCATGTGTCTAAACGATACTCAGAATTTTCATCCACATCTGATAATGTAGGTGCCTCTATAAAAGGTATAACTTAATCCGAAAGTTCATTGCTCTACCAATAGTGGCACCAACCAAACAATATATTGATAGTAGCACAGTTCCTCAGCCACTGTTCACAAAAGTCCAATGTCCTTATCTATATTTCCACAGTCCAACGTATTGTTCACAGAAACATAGTGTCAATGGCCAGAGTTTCAACAGAACATAATTGAGTGGACCTAGTGTTGTCTGGTTTCACACTAAGTTGAGTGGTTGTCGAATAGGTAATCAGTGGCAGTGCTGGGCGATCACGTGAACACGATACTTGCCAAGATGTCTTTGTCATAACCCAGTTGATACCTCATCCTGGAGCTTTTCTAAGGGCATGGACGACTGACTGGGTGATGGCAGTATGATCACCACACGTTGAAAGGTCTGTTCAGACTGTTGACGAAGGCACAGGACTATAAACGACTGTCCATCATTCCTCTCAGGAAGGTAGAATCTGGCAAAGTAACAAAGAGAACCCTCCGTGAGAATCACATGACCATGACCTACCATTTGGGGATACACTGCATCCTGGTACTCAGATAGGGAATCACCTCCCTAAAATAGGTTGTGGTTCAATTACAGGCCATGCCTCACGGATAGGGGAAGAATAGGATCTGGTCCAACAAGCAGCCGAATAGTCCACCTGTTTCCCTGGATTGGTAATAGAGTGAACCCACAGTGATTGGTCATGAGTATCTGCCCCCCCCCCCCCGCCAGTTCCCCAGAGGAAGCTTTCTAATGACATACAGGGTTAGCGGGTCTACAGCACCCATAGGCAAAATGGCCCTGAAGGAAGGTCGTTGGCAAACCACACAGCCCTTCCCAGGTAGTCCTGCTCTCCCCAGTTCATCAGCCCTGCAACCATCAGAACATGTCTGTAGCATCATTTCTGTTTCTTTCCCCTCCCTCTTGTCCTCCTCGCAGGAACCCACTATAGCTTTGGATGGTAGTCCGTTAAGGAGACTGATAACATAAAGTGTATGAGGAAAGCAAAGAAAATCCAGTGGTCGCCCCACCAAAAGATGCGAAATTCGACACCCGCTGGATCGCTCAAATGACATCCGATTCGATAGAGGACATTCCCAGGAGATTCGTCTTGACCGGCCGAGTCGGAGGATACCCCACTCGGTAAGGTTTAGTCAAGCCTTCACCGACTTCCGGTTTTGTCGACTACGCTGGAGTCCAAAGACGGCCAAGGAGTGCTCTCACATTACCAGCACTCAGGCCAATCCTATTTTCTTTCCCCAACCATTTTGGCGGGCGAGATTATTTTCAATACCTGTACTTTTCACAGCCGTGCAGACTGATGGAATCAGACCAGAAATTGGGTCATGTAAACAGGCCTGCATGTTGAGGAAATTACAGGCTCACCTTTGACCTCCCGCGACACTTGCTGCATGCAATATGCAATCATTGGGTATCGCGATTTCGACACCAACCAATTTAAGAATGGTAGCCTCTTACCTTTCAGTTAGTCAAGCAGT
Organism: Cepaea nemoralis; assembly: GCA_014155875.1. Taxonomy (NCBI): domain Eukaryota; kingdom Metazoa; phylum Mollusca; class Gastropoda; order Stylommatophora; family Helicidae; genus Cepaea; species Cepaea nemoralis. The sequence goes on from JACEFZ010008488.1 coordinate 594,853, forward strand.
TAGAAGTATGGGACCTCGTCAAACCTAGGGACTTGATGTCTACTTTCTTTAAAACGCACTATGACACTTGCACCATTTCTTCAATTTACTGCAGTCACACAACACCTCTTGCCAGCTGGCCGCAACAACAATCATCTCCCTCGATACCTAGTCAGGTCACTGCGACTGTGCAGTCAGAATACGAGTTCCGGTACACACATCTCTCGAACTTTCCAGAGACAAGGGCACAGTCCTATCCTCCCCTAGGGGCAGAGAACCACTAGGACTATTCGCCTTTGTCTGAAAAGGTCTATATAGACCTAGAGATGCGTGTGTCTCGCAAATCGTACATCTCCTCCAGGCATCCTCCAGGCATTTTGTGACAATAGCATTTTAGCCTCTCTTTCTTATATTCAATGATAGTGAAATATTGCATAAGATGCTCTTCATTTTCTGGAATGCAACTTCGGCTTGCCCTGTTCTGCTCTAAATCTTTATTGTGCACAAATTATCCACTAGAATTCAGAACAAATGTTGCAAGAATATGAGACACTGATACGTAGCAGTAAACCTCGGCATTATCTGGCCGTTCATTATCCCTGGGCACGTTTAAGTTCAGTAGTTTGCCATTACTTTCTGAACGACCGGCACCGATACCATTTCATACCAATGTAAGGTTGGTCTGCTACCAAATCGCTCAAAGCTGTATTTCGAACGCGGGTATGCGGGATTATGCGGGGGGGGGGGGGGGTATGCGTGGGGGTACGGGGTGTCAGGCATTGGTAGCACCTTTGGTAAGGATGGCTCTCATGTCCTTTCAGGACCCATCCCCCACTGGTCCAAGTCTGACACCCAGGTCGTGCCTGTGGCTCCTGGTAGCTGTCAGCATGCGACAGCGGCCACCCCCCGGGCAACAGCTGTGAGAGGCTGGCTAAACCAGGCATGGGTATCCGATTTGGTGTCAAACCGAGAGGTAAACTAGGGTATGCCTACCCAGCATGTGAAGACAGGATTCGGCAGACTGCGCGAAAGAAATCATTCCTGGTTCAACGGGCAAGACGGCGTTTACCTGCAAAGCGTTGTGGAACGTAATGAGCACGGCAAGGCACGTAGAGCGCCCTGGTCATCCACTGCACCTGTATTCTTCTCCAATCGTCTCGACTTGTCTTGCCACTGGACTCAGATGGACTCAGGCGAGAGAGTGAGGTCGACGAATTGCGCAACTCTTCCTCACTTTAATCCAAGTCATCGCGCAAGTCATTCTTCATCCAACGTCACATATCACCTTCAAGCCCTGTGGCGATGGGCGAGCGGCAAAGCGGCAGGCGTGGGTACGCTGGCAGCCGTAGTCGCAGACCTGCACACAGGCGGCTCAGGCCATATGGTCGTCTTCTACTGACCGGAGCAGCAGTGGGATTCGGCAGCCCCCTGAGCGACTGAGCAGCCCTCTATAGGAACACACTGCTCACCTCCATAGCATGAGGAAGGGGCTAGAAAAGGTGCCCTAAACATTGTCTGCTTCATCACTACCTAACCAGCTTGCCGCGGTTGGTGGGTACCCTAACTGCGGTCGACATACAAAGAAAGATAAAACAAGCAAAGCTAAAAGAATAAACCATATTCCCTTAACAATTGGAACTTGGAATGTACGCACCCTACTTGACAGAGACGGCGCGTCGAGTCCAGAGAGACGAACAGCACTGATTGGGAGAGAGCTGGGCAGGTACAACATCGACATTGCAGCCTTGAGCGAGACACGACTTGCAGAAGAAGGCCAAATCTGTGAAATTGGTGCCGGCTACACATTTTTCTGGAGTGGAAGGAAAAGTGAGGAAAGACGCCAATCCGGTGTGGGATTTGCCATTAAGTCGGCCCTGGTCGGCAAGTTAGCTGGATTCCCAAAGGCTATAAACGACAGGCTCATGACCATGAAGTTGCCTCTGCTGAATGGAAGGAAGCACGCAACCATTGTGAGTGTCTACGCACCAACTATGACCATCGAAGATGATGTCAAGAACAAGTTCTATGAGGACCTGCACAATGTATTAACATCTGTTCCCAAAGGAGACAAACTTATACTCCTTGGGGATTTCAATGCCAGAGTAGGCACGGACACCACCTCTTGGAGTGGCATTATTGGAAAGCATGGAGTCGGAAATTGTAACAGCAATGGACTCCGCCTCCTTCAGACATGTGCCGAACATGATCTCCTGATTACGAACACAATTTTCCGTCTCCCCATGAGAAATAGGACATCGTGGATGCACCCTCGCTCGAAACACTGGCACCTCATTGACTATGTCATCGTCAGGAGGAGTGACAGACAAGACGTTCGAGTGACAAAATCCATGTGTGGTGCCGAATGTTGGACAGACCATCGTCTCATTGTCTCGAAAATGAACATCCACATCAGGCCACCACGGCGTCCTCAAGGGGCGAAAATGCAAACAAAGCTAAATGTCACCCGCCTAAAAAGCAAGAAAATGCAGCAGTCGTTTGAAAATATGCTGGAAGACCGCCTCTAGCCCAATGCTGAAGCTAAACAGGATACAGAAACAGAATGGAGAGCCCTAAAGGACACAATTTACAACACTGCTATGGAAATCCTGGGTCCAGCCCCCCGAAAGCATAAAGACTGGTTTGATGAAAATTCCGAAGACATCAACCAATTGCTGGCCGAGAAACATCTTCTCCTCAAGGCACATTTGAATGACCCAAAGTCAACATCAAAAAAGATACTTTCAAGAACATTCAGAGAGTAGTGCAGCAGAAACTTCGGCACATGCGGGACTCCTGGCTGAGCAGCAAAGCTGATGAAATTCAGGGCTTTGCTGACAGACATGATATGAAAAACTTCTAAGACTCACTGAAAGCGGTCTATGGTCCTTCATCACCAGGCATAGTTCCACTCCTCGGTGCAGACGGGGGAACATTGGTCACCGATAAGAAAGAAATCCTCCAACGCTGGGCAGAGCATTTCAGCAAAATCTTAAATGCAACTTCCTTCTTCGATGATGAAACCATCAACTGCCTTCCTCAAGTTTCCACCAATGAGACACTTGATGACCTGCCAACCATAGTGGAAATAAACAAAGCCATCCAGCAACTCTCCAGCGGCAAGGCACCTGGTCCTGACTCCATCCCAGCAGAGATATACAAGGCAGGTGGGCCGGTCCTAACAGAGCAGCTTCACCAAGTCTTCACAAACATATGGATGAACGAGACCATGCCACAAGATTTTAAGGACGCGTCAATAGTCCACCTTTACAAACGTAAAGGAAACCGCCAATCCTGTGACAACCACCGAGGCATCTCCTTGCTTTCAATTGCAGGGAAGATACTCGCCAGAATTCTTCTCAATCGCCTCACAGCCCATCTCGATCAAGGTCTTCTTCCTGAGAGTCAATGTGGCTTCAGAAAAGAACGTGGAACTGTTGACATGATTTTCGCTTCAAGGCAGCTGCAAGAGAAATGTCAGGAACAGAACTGCGAAATGTTCTCCACTTTCATTGACCTTACCAAGGCTTTTGATACGGTCAGCAGAGAAGGACTGTGGGAGATTATGGCAAAATATGACTGTCCACGAAAGTTTGTCCAAATAGTGCGGCTATTTCATGACGGCATGCAGGCAAGAGTACAGGAAAATGGTGAACTGTCTGAACCCTTTACTGTCACCAATGGAGTGAAGCAAGGATGTGTCCTGGCACCAACACTGTTCAGCCTCATGTTTTCAGCTATGTTGATGAATGCCTTCGAGAACGACGACATTGGAATAGACATCAACTACCGTATGGATGGAAAGTTATTCAATCTCAGAAGGCTGAAAGCTAAAACCAAAATTAACAGCGGCACCGTCAGAGAGCTCCTGTTTGCTGATGATTGCGCTCTATACGCCAACTCAGAGGCGGACATGCAACATAATGTTTCAGCTTTCTCACATGCCTGTGCCAACTTTGGGCTCAATATCAACTTGGAGAAGACTGTAGTTATGTACCAGCCAGCTCCAGGGAATAATCACACTGTGCCGAATATCAAAGTGAATGATCATAGACTAAGTGTTGTGGACAAATTCACCTATCTTGGCAGCACCGTGTCACAAGCTGCCACAATCGATGACGAAGTGAATGCAAGAATCTCCAAGGCCAGTGCAGCCTTTGGCAGACTGTACAAGAATGTATGGGACAGAACTGGAATAAGCCTGCAAACAAAGCTAAAAGTCTACAAAGCAGTTGTATTATCCACACTGCTATATGCTTGTGAAACCTGGACTGTTTATCAGCGACACGCTAGGAAATTAAACCACTTACACACAGTCTGCCTAAGGAAGCTACTGAAGATTAAATGGCAAGACAAGATTCCAGACACTGAAGTCCTAGAAAGAGCATCCATGCCCAGTATCCACACTCTACTGATGAAGAATCAGATTCGCTGGGCTGGTCACTTGACTCGCATGCCAGATCACAGGCTCCCTAAACGAATTTTCTACAGTGAACTGCGTTGTGGTAAACGCTCCCAAGGTGGCCAGAGGAAACGTTTTAAAGACACTCTGAAAATTTCACTGAATGCTTTTGGAATTCATCATGACACCTGGAAGGCTGCAGCCAGAGACCGAAATTCGTGGCGTGCATCATTGCGCAAAGGTGCAGTCATATGTGAGGCAACCAGGACTGCAAGAGCTGTGAAGAAAAGGCAGGACAGAAAAACCACTGCAGGAAATCCTCCTCCAGAGACGTCAAGCATTCTTTGCCCACACTGTCAAAGAACATTTCGAGCCAAAATAGGCCTTATCAGCCATCTTAGAACCCACGGCTCCACACCTTCAACCCCACTGGATGTATTGAATGGTCATCATCATTCTTGATGGACAAACAACATGCGGGATTACGAACTGCGTCCGTGACATCTTCAGCACGGAGCCGGCAAATGAGACACTACCCATCAGAATAAATGTTACAAGCAAATAACGAACTAGGCAACAGAATTAATGTCACAGCTAAATGACGTACTAGATATCAGAATGGGAGTAGATTTATCTTGATTAAAAAGTCATCCGACCCACTTACCTTCTACTGGAAACCGTGGCATAGCACAAATACACGTATCATGGCTGTGCATTCACTTGACCTGGAGTGGAACATCATAAGAGATGTTAGAAAACAACTCGGTATCAGTGACCACCGGCCATTATTTCTAACTGTAGAAAATGAGCTTGTAAATGAAAGCAGCACACTCTCGAGGTGAAACTACAAGAAAACAGAAAGTTAAAACAGATCTACGTAAAGGACAATGTACAAGCATCGCACCAGCATACTGATTATAAATCTGAACACAGCTAAAGATACAAATAAAGTAGTTTGAGACTTCTGCAAATTCATACTACAGACACCATTAGAATCAATACCAAGAGGTGCTCGTAAACAATATTAATTGTATTGGAATAGTGAGCTAGAGCAGCTGCATAATGATGTGGAAATGTTTAGGAAGCAAGTACAGACCAAATCCAGCCAAGAGCACTGTAACAAATACCAGCATGCAACGGCCATTATTAAGGTGCCAAGCTGCAGACAAGACGGAAAACCTGGCTAGAGAAACCAGTCTCTTAACTTTGAATGAGATATGAGGAAGTTGTGGAAGCTAGTAAAATAACTTAATGATGAGGGCACCAGGACAAACTCAAAGATTTTTCACTACATAAAGACGGAAACATCTTAAGAGGAACAGAAGCAGATGACCATTGTGCAGACTCATTAGTTAAATACAAAGGACAATGAAATTATCCCAGAGAAATAAGAAGAGATTCGAATAAATTCAAACATACAGTACAGAATGAAATAGTGTATAAGACACTGGAGGCACCTTCATTCACATTCAGTGAACTGGAGCTAGCAATATCAAAACTGAAAAAGTCGAAAGTCACCAGGAGCCGACGGTATATCCAATTAAATGATCAAGAACCTAGGAACAGTAATCACAATTAGGCTGCTGTAGATCTTCAATAACTGAGGGACCAAAGACAGAGTTCCACGAGCCTGGAGAGAAGCAACCATGATACCTCTCCTAAAACCAGGAAAAAGCAATTCCAATGCCTCCAGCTACAGACCAGTTAGCTTTGCCAGGTGTCTGCAAATAATGGAGAATATTATCAATCTCAGTCCGCAGTGGTATATTGAAAGTGAAAACGTTCTTATGCCTCAGCAGGTCGGCTTTAGGCTATGCTACTGTACGGAAAGTAAGAAAACCTACCTCTCTAAAAAAAAATATTGAGATTAAATCCAAGATAAGAAACTGATGTTCGCTGTATAAATAGACTTAAAGAAACCAGATGAAGAAAGTGAGAAACTATAACGTCAATGGAATAATGTACAAATGGGTGAAAGTAAACTTGCACAACAGAAGAGCCCGAGTACAGATAGATGGACTCAAGAATATACTACTGTTCCATGATGTCCTGCAAGATGGAGTCCTGCCCCCCTCCCCCACACACACACACACACACGCATGTCTTAATCACCATCAATAATTTTGTTGTCAAACTACCACATGGAATTAAATGGGTAATGTGCGCTAATGACCTGGTTATATGGAGCACACATGAACATGCATCAGTGGCCACCAGATTGCTACAAAGTTACAGATGCATCAGTTGCATGGGCAAATAGCTGATGTGTCAACATAAACACTAACATGTGCAGCATCACTCTCTTTACTCTCGTCTAAGCAAAAGGCAGGCGTCATCCACATAAATGGGATACTTCTAGGAGAAGATAAAGAATCAACATACCTTGGAGTAATATTTCATAATGACATGGAGAAACACAACGACAAAGCAGCAACAGGAGTCAGAATGAAGATAGCCATCCTGAGAAAACTAAGTGGAGCCACATGGAGAGCCAGCAGGAAAGTACTTAGCACAGTTTATCAACGAAGCATATTATCATACCTGGAATATGTGTCAACTGCATGGCGGTCAGCATTAAACACCACACTATAAGAGCTGGACAAGGTGCAAAATCAAGCACTTAGAGTCACAACGGGAAGAATGAGATCAAGTCCTATAGTGAAGATACAGAAGATGGGAAGGACACATGCACTGAAATAGCGCAGAGATTGAGAAAAACTAGTGCACGAGGAAACATGTCACAGCATGCCAGATCCCCTCTGCAGAACAGATTTGAAAACATAGCTATGGGACGGTTCAACATGATAAGTTGTATTCGACTGGACAAACGACTCTGCAGACAAACCACTGAATTGCCCACAGTTGGTATTCCCTTAAAAACTATCTCAGAACAAACCACATTAAGAAAGAGGAACTTAGACTACAGTACAAGTCCAAAAAAAAAAGTGAACAGGATATTGGACACGGAAAAACAGAACAGTGTACAATGCAGAACAGCCATTCTCAGTTTTCTTGGTTATAAATACCCACATGACCTCTGGATTCGAGCCTACACAGATGGTTCAGCACACAATGCTGTTAGAAATGGAGGAGAGGGGGTTACATAGAATACCCAATTAATACTAGAGACAAATGAAATACCACTACGTTTATCGTTTCTTTACTTATTCAGTCGTGGAGATTTGTTCGCAATAGACGAGCAATATCTCCGGCGGGCCTATTCTTGTTGGCCACGAGATCGGCACAGTGGCAGGCAGGGAGATTTTCTCGCTGCAGACGAGCAATATCTCCGGCGGGCCTACCCTCGTTAGTCGCGGGAGCCGCACGAGTCAGGCAGGGAGTCCGACGGTAGTACACGCTTACAACGTCCAGACAGATGCGTTTGACAGGTGTACGTGCCCAGTGGTCCGGGCGAGTATACGACCCTTACCTGCGGGATCTAGCTGGACGCCTCTAAGTCAAATCCCATGGGTTTATGGTCTGGCCATCGCTCGTCTCCTGCTCGTGGAGTCGAGGTCTCGAAAGTTTGACGCTGGACTTAGCTTGGAAAGGATCAACAGAAGAACCATCTGATATACCCGTTATATACCAGCAAAAGAAAAGAATCATCAAATCAGTCAGAAAACCACCAACACCAGCACAAAGCGACTACCGTAAAGACTAACTCGACAGCAGAATACATGTTACAAGTAAATAACCCTCTCGACATCAGGTTAAATGTTGCAGGTTAATCTCATGTATGGAATATATAACTTTGAGGTATATGGAATATATTAACCAGAACTACAGAATTGTCATGTATGGAATATATAACTTTGAGTTACCGCGTTGTGAGGTATAGAATATATAACTTTGAGGTACCGCGTTGTCATGTATGGAATAAATAACTTTGAGGTATCGTGTTGTCATGTGTGGAATATATAACTTTGAGTTACCGCGTTGTGAGGTATGGAATAAATAACTTTGATGTACAGCGTTGTCATGTATGGAATATACAACTTTGAGGTATAGTGGTGTCGTGCATGGGATAAGTAACTTTCAGGTACAGCGTTGTCATATAAGATAATATAGAATCCAGAGCTGCAGTGTTGTCTTGTATGCAATACAATTTTCTACTAATATGACATTTGATATTTACCAATTAGTCCAGTTCCCAGACACTTTGAAGTATATGATCTCGTCTTCTTCGATAGTCAGATATTGTAGAAAGTATGTAAACATCTTTTCTCATCCGTGGCATTTCAATTCAAAATTGAGTTTAGTTGAGCTAAGAACATACATCACTGCACTCAGGACATTCCCATATGCACTCCGTCCCCTCGTTCAACAGCCAGCGAAGAGTCACACTACTAATCGTTCTCACCACTAACTGAATAAAACATTTTCTGGCCTTCCCTCTCAGTTTTGAGATTCTACCAGAACCTCTGCCAATCTCCAGCAATCTGATCCTTTCTACAAACGGGTTCTAAATCTGTTCCTCCACCTTCTCCACCTGGTGCCACAGGCGCACGACCGCCTCTCCTTTGTCCATAGATAATCAACCACCAAGAGGTGCATTCCCTGCCAGCCTATAAGCCTGTTCATTCCCCCGCACTCCCGCATGGCCAGGGAAATAAATTCATACAATTCTTACAATCTATGACCTATGAAGCGAGGTGAGCCATTCCATACGAAACATTCCTTTCTCCACTTTACTAAGCATACTCTTTGAGTCCGTGATGAAGACAATGTGTATTGCAATGGTCTTTTCTAACCAACTGAATTGCTTCCATCTCCATTCTCATGCTGGAGGTCGTAGCCTCATATGCCATACTCTCCTTTTTGAAGAATCAAAATATCACGTTATTTCTCGTGTTAAATACAATAGCGTCAATTTCCTTCTTTAGTGACTGTGACATGGTACAGGATTGCCATGTGTATTTTGGCAACAGATATGATGCATTTGTTCGCAACATGCTTACCTTGCCGGTGTTGTGGCACATGTTCATTAATTCGCGGATTGCTGTGGCGAATCTCCCTCCTATACGATTTAACAGTTCTCACATTGATTAATTACGGCAAAATCTGGACATTCCACAAATCGCAGCGACGGGAATATTGATATTGATATAATGTAGTTTGCTGACCGCGTCTCTAGTGTGACCTATAAATGAGATCGTTTGAGTAATTGATAATGTCCTGTGTCATGACGATCATTTATCAATCCACTCAGTCTGTAGAACCTCTCACTAAGTCAGTTAACAATCCGACCAATCAGCCCATAGAAAAATGTCTGTCCGCGGACGTTATCTGCTCTACTACAATAGTACACATGTATTTATCTTGCTTCGTGTACGTGGAGTCTAACAGAAACAGTATAATCTGTCGAGTCAAGACAATTACAAAGAACACCATGTAGAAGATGTTTAGATGAAGTTCCTCATAGAAACGCCAAATTTGTTTTGAGGAAAACGAACAAATATCGTGATTGAACGTGATAATTTCAATTGTTTTGCTGTTGTTTGTTGAGTCTCTCGTTCAATTTCCCTCCACGTTGTCTTCAAGGAAGACCGATGCATCCATTTGACGCGCTTCTTCACTTAGCATGATGAGATATGAAAGACTTAGACATGATAAACCGGATCTACTCAAGGGATGATGATCGACATGCAATAATGGAAACAGACCGTGCTGGCGGCAACACTAGAATAAGAGGCCTTAAGAAAGTATTTAAGACAACATATGCCATAACAAACTAGGCTTTAACCAGAGTATTCTCCAGTTATCTGAGACAATACCAGCTGCTGGTGGATTACTTCTAAAAACACAATAGGATACTGGAGTCTGGGTGGCTTAGCGTGCTGAGGAAACAAGATACCCAGAAGAATATATACCGAAGAAACGGAAACTGAGAAGCAGAAGAAAAATACAGATAATAATGATGTTCCTGGCTGTTATTTTTATTTGTTTGTTGCGTTCGCTGGCTATGAACTCATGCATAGTCCATACACGTACAACTACTTCTAGTGCACAGGATTTATGTTTGCGTGTAGATTAGTTTGTCTCTATTACTAGTGTCCCTCGCCTTCAGGTCAACCCACTCCGACTTCAGAGGTACTTGTAATTTACGTTCTCAAATCAAGTCAACAGTTTATTCCAGTTGAACCGGTGTAGGGGTTGAACCCGCTAACTCGACATCAGTATACCTGATGTTTAAGAACGAACGCTTTTATCCATTAGGCCATGCTGACCTACATTGCTGGCGATGATACTGACAACATATTAATGTCCATGCCATGCCACGTATATATTTATAAAAGTACAGAAGGGGATCTGTGTCCATGCCATACCACGCCATGTATATATTTACAAAAGTAAAGTAAAGGATCTGTGTGTATGCCATGCCACGTATCTATTTAAAAAAGTAAAGTAGAGGATCTGTGTCCATACCATGCCGAGCCACGTATACATTTATATACGTGAAGTAGAGGATCTGTGTATATACTATGCCACGTATATATTTATAAAAGACCGTTCCCATCGCCATGAGTCGTGGGGGTATGTGGTGCTAGTAAGATATTTTTATAAATTAATCTGAACTCGATGATAGATGTGGTCAATATCAGGCCGGCAGCCTTCACTTCCTAGAGCCATTCCTAGTACCTATGTTAGGCAGCGTAGACCTGGGAGATCGTATTTTTAAATAGCCGCTACTCGAGGGAGTGGAAAACATGGCAACCAGGTCGGTATGCAAGCATGATAGCTAGTGCGCTACAGTATACATTTATAGCATAACAATGTTGCAGCTCAGTTAACACGCACAGGTAAACGTACAGTTTACTATGTTCGCGTGTTCGTTATGCACCCTTGTACTATACACACACACACACGTGCGCAAGCATACACACATGCACACACACGTATATATATATATATATATATATATATATATATATATATATATATATATATACACACACACATACACACACATACACACACACACACATTAACTGTGCTCTTGTGGTCTACCGAACATTGTAGCTCTGCAGCAACTGTTCAGTGAAACAGCGACATCACAGTTCATCTATGAATCTGCTGGTGGAATTCAAAGCTTAAGAAGCTCGACTAATCTCAAGATCAACAAACTGAAGAAGTTCAAATATTTAACTTCATTCTTAGGCGTTATTATTGTGTGCCAGTTTCAAAGGAACGCACAGAACCAGGCGCATTGGTCTGCAGATGTAATGGCAGACGAGCAGCCACATTAACAACCGCAATGTGGTGCCAGCATGTGAGCGAATGCAGAGATAGTAGAACTATGAAGCACTTTAAGGATGAAAAATGTACCCTTAAAATTAATGCTGGTGAATTAAGGCTTTGCAGCCATGACAGAAGATGTATTAAATAAAATGATGTTTGTAATATGATGAAAGCTTACTGAAGTATGCGAAGGCAAACTGTGGTTGCTGACATAATAATTTTTGAAAACAATTAAAATAGAGAAATAAACAGATTCTGTTAGCTTGTGAGGATTTCTGATGGTGGAACACAAATGAATGGGGAAGTTTTGTGTGCTTGAAGCACTGGGTAAAAGAACACACTCTCAAACAGTTACTCTGGACTGGTACTTGATAACAAGAAGTACATTTTTGAAATTACAAATTCAATCTAGCGAAGGAAGTAAGAAAAGCTGAGCCATAGAGGGGCTGAAGAAAGTAGCGTCAGGAGTTTATTGGTAGGATGCGAGAGAAGGTAAGGACTGCCCACAGTGACAGTTAGAAGCAATGAATGGTCACTAAATTCCGTTATAATTTATAGCAATAGATTAACAAACAAAAAGGCATCATCGCGATTATTTGAGAAGAAACACTTTAACGAATACATGAATAGTATTTATTTTTTCAGGGGTTAAGCATTTGGCACACCGTATCACTAACATTCTATCATTTTGACTCAGCTTTCAATATCAACACCAGCTGACAATTTTCTTCTTAGGACTGTTTATTCTTTTTCTTTTTTCGATTTATTCCTCCATGATGGCATAGTCCCTCCACCAACTCACTCTAAGCCGTCCTATTCTTAGTTTGCTCATGCACCTCCGTCGTTGTCCTCCCATAGTGTTCATGCATGTATCTACTTCTCTTCCTCTTGTGTTTTAAGTCTCCATCTATTACTGTTGGTCTCTGGATTCCAAACCCGTCCAAGTTAAACTAAACTATTTTCATAGTTTCTCAATGTATGACCTATCCATTGCCAGCGTCATTTTCACCTCTTGCTTCACTGGTATTTGTCCAGTTCTCTCCCCCCCCCCCCTCCCCCCACCACCCCTCCACGAGCTCCACACTGGTGATTCTGTGATACCATTTTATTCTTTCTAATTTGCTCAAGCATCGATTAGTGAATATTTGTGGTGTATTTGTAATGGTTTTCCTTATTCTCATGATCTCTATTCCACACAGTGGTACAGAATTAACCTTAGAAATGAATAATCTAAGTTTTGTGCTGAATTAGATGTCTGTCACTTCATCCAAATGTTCTACTGCCATAAAAGCTCCTTGTACCATTGGTATTCTTATTTTAGAATTTCCCCCTCCCTCCTCTTTCACCCCTCCATCTTTCCCTAAACTGATACCGTATTAGTTAATTAGAAAACACTATTTACTTAGTTATAACATACACTAACACACAAGTAACATAAACACTCACATGCATACATACATAAAAACATTTTCAAAATACTAACATACATACACGCAAACATACCTACCAATCTACCTACCTGTCCACCTACCTATCTACAGACATACACACACGCGCACACACACACGCACACACACACACACACACACACTCACATACATTGCAGGCACCCACGCATTTTCAATTGCACAAAAAAGCAATTTCGAGTATACTATTAATTGTCAGTGTTGTTTTTTTCTTTTGTTTTCCCTGTTCAATTTATATAATCAGAAGAATAACACGGGGATTCTTCTTTTGTGAAGTAAGTGTTATATTTGCTTGTACGCCTAAAATTATTTCATATTTTTAACGGAAATGTACTGCTTAGAATAGCTACCTAGACCCCGTAAACAGCCAGGTTCTGTAGAACAACAACATAGAGATTATGTATATGTGACGGCTAAGGCATACTTGTCACACATAAAAACAACGCATACAAGAAGACACCGCCAGCACGTAATCTAAGGATAGCTGCCATAAGCTGTCATTTACTGCCTAGAGTAATAACCTTGCTGTGTGTGGCAGGGGGGTCTTGAGCATGAGGAATTAAGGCCACCTGGCTGTGCAGTCCCCGCGACCTGTGCAGGTTAGGATTTTCTTTTTGCCCCGACAGGAGAACATCCACACCATACCGAGGATTCGAACTCAGGTCTCCCGAAGTAGAATCCGGCATTCTAGCCACTCGACCATCAGGATAACGTACAACAGTTGAAATAAACGTTATAAGTTTATATCTTCAACAGACATATCTAAAGTCTGTCTGTCTGTCTGTCTGTCTGTCTGTCTGTCTGTCTGTCTGTCTGTCTGTCTGTCTGTCTGTCTGTCTGTCTGTTTGGTTTCTCTTAAGCAGCTTCAAATGAGCAAAGAAGGAATACTATGTGCCACTGATACAATGTGCCACTGATACAATGTGCTCTGATACAATGTGCCACTTCTAGTGTATCTCCACAACACACTTCAGCTTCACTCAATCTTAATGAGACAAGAGACAATGGGCAGGAGAGAGCGCGCGAAGGATGAAGAGAGAGAGAGAGAGAGAGAGAGAGAGAGAGAGAGAGAGAAAGAGAGAGGTAGAGAGAGGGAGAGAGAGGTAGAGAGAGAGAGAGAGAGACTGCGATTCAAGTAAAGTTTTCAGACAGGTTCGATGAAACCGTCAATGTTAGTTGGTTGAACAATGAACACATAAAGCGAAAATTCAAAAAAAAAAAAACACACACACACACACACACACATACACACACACGCACGCATGCACGCACACACACACACACACACACACACACACACACACACACACACACACACACACACCGTATAACTCCGGTAAACAGTCTCGGCGGTGCTGCTGTTGACAAGGGTGGAGATGTTTGTTCTACAGCAATAACCGTGCCAGAAGCAGACGAGTTCATTGATCAGACGTCGGCCATGGTGAAATTATGGATACAATGGCGGATCCCGAGGAAGAAGTCCTTGATCTTACGATAATATCTGCTATATAGAAGAACACGATATTGGGGTTTGTGGTTGCTCAAATATAGTAAGTCTTACTGCTCTAGCCACCCATTACAGCATCGCACGTTGCTTCAGTTCTATGGTTCTGACCATGGAGGAGTATGCGGAGAAAATTTAAATTTAGCACATGTATAGCGCATTCAATTTGTAATGGATATATGAATTATGATTTTCCCTCCTCAACTGGTTTTCTCGATATGGTGCATGGCACAACACACCCTATTGACCAGATCTGCACATCCAACGGTTTGTCATATCAAGGGAGAAATCAGACGCAAGGATTGTTATAAAATTCTTGATGTTACAGAGAAAAACACCTACAGAAATACACAGGGAGATGGAGCCGGTGTTTGAGGAAGTCTGTCCCTCGTATGCTTCTGTAAAAAATTGGCATTTGCAGTTTAGTGTGGCCGTTCCCAAGTTGCTGATCTGCCAAGATCAGGACGATCGTCTTCAGAATGCAATGATGTAAATGCTGCAAAAGTGAAGAAAATCATAGACCGGGATAGGAAAATGACAATTGCAGAGATATCGGGTTCAGCAAAACTGAGTAAGAGTACAGTTTTTAGAATTTTACACAACAGACTGAATATGAGAAAAGTGTGTGCCCGCTGGGTCCCGTGCCTGCTGACATGTGAACAGAAACAAACACGGGTTGATTGCTGTGGCCAGTTGCTCAACATGTGGCGGTCGACAAACATGTTGACGACCATGGTGACGGTAGATGAGACTTGGATTCACCATTATGACTCATAATCCAAAATTATCAGCATGCAATGGAAAACCCCGGGCTCGCCATCACATGTCAAGCCAAGAGCACAAATATCTGCAAGAAAAGTGATGCTGACTGTTTTTTGGGGACGACAAAGGTGTCATATTGAAAGATTAATAGCTTTATGGCAACACGGTTAACGGGCAGTACTGTGCAGATTTCCTTATCAGACTAATAAGCAAATTCTGCCATTGCTTCAAAACAACGCGCACTCCCATAAAGCACGGCTTGTACTGCAAACTGCCAACGATTTGAATAATGAAATTCTTCTACACCAACCATATTCGCCAAATGTGGCGCTATCACACATTTTTCTTTTCCCGAATCTTAAAGAAACAGCTAAAAGGAAATCGTTTTGACAGTGACGAAGATATCATCCTGGCTTGTGATAGTTGTTTTATTTTGAAGGTCTTTTCAAGGTCACGTTGAGATGGCAGAAATGCATAAATTTAGGTTGTGGCTACATTGAGAAGGAATAAGCACTGTGCCAAATTTCAATTTTCTCCGCCTACTCCTTCATGGTCAGGCTAAAGAATTATGAGAAGCCCCTTGTGTGTGTGTGTGTGTGTGTGAGTGTGTGTGTGTGGGTGGGTGGGTGTGTGTGTGTGTGTGTGTGTGTTTGTGTGTGTGTCAGGTCTTAGTCAGATATGACTGAGCTACTGTATAACAGTAGACGGTACTACCTGCTTTCTGTAAGCGCTGAACGTTGGGCGGCGCTTACCAAACCCGACACCCCACATTGTGCCAACGACTTCGGGCGGAAGAGCACAATTGGGAGGGTACATGCCTTACCCTGGTGCGAGGAAATGCAAGCTAAAGACAAAATGTCATGGCAGGGCAGACCAGGCCCTAAGCCTTGGTTGGCGCTGGTCTAGGATCAAAGCTACGACAGGCGGACAGTTAGAGCATTGCTTTGCTGATCCGGCAGCTTCTGCAGCTTGTCTTGTTCCAGATGTAATGGTGTTACCTTTCCTCTGGAGTGAACTAGGCAAGCCGAGAGAGGGATCATGCTTCATGGGCAACACATGATCTCTATATTTTAGCTCAGGCTTTGTGCTATGGAGAGGCAATAACTCCATCCCTGGTCTTAATTGGTCTCGGAATCAAAGCGAGAGGCAATTGTTACGGGTTATAAGTCCCTGTCAATTAGCGTAGACATGGGGCGCCACGCGTTTCTTCTGACGGTGGGAGACACCTACAGGTGTCACTGATCAGCTACCGCCCGCCTCAAGCTGGGCAGCCCCCCGGCCATTTGGATGCTGATCCGCCACAGCCTGCCTGCTTCAATGGGTGTTTGGGGCTAGGACAAAATCTGAATTGCAGGCTGTAAAACCAATGCACCAGGTACAAATAAAAATAAAAATAGAAACCTCAAGCTACGGCTTGCAACCTGGAACGTGAGAACCATGTGTCCAGGATTTTCCACTGACTTGACCAATATTCACGATGTGAGAAAAACGGCTGTGATTGATGCCGAACTCAGTCGTCATAACATTGATATTGCTGGTCTGCAGGAGACTCGCCTCGCCGAGGAAGGGTCACTCAGGGTAAACAATTACACCTTTTTTTTTGTGGAAGGGTAGAGGGCAGGCAGAAAAAAGGCAACACGGTGTGGGCTTTGCAGTGAAGAATTCGCTACTGGGAATGATTGAAATTCCAGCAGGAGGATGTGAAAGACTATTATTACTGCGTTTGGCAACCTCTTGTGGTTTTGCCACCATTATTACTGCATATGCACCGACACTCGATTCCTCTGATGATGTGAAGGATTCGTTCTATGAGGAGTTAGACACCGTGATCAAGGCAGTTCCAAAATCTGACTACATTTATATGCTCGGTGATTTCAATGCTCGTGCGGGCAAGGAGTCGAGTTCATGGCCAGTGTGCCATGGAAAATACAACATCGGTCGCATGAATGAAAATGGGCAAAGGCTGCTGGAGCATTGCACCAGTAATGACTTATGTATTACAAACTCCTTTTTTAAAACAAAAGAGATGCATAAGGTCACATGGAATCATCCAAGATCCGGCCATTGGCACTAGCTGGACTTCATCATCACACGGAGACAACATCTGAACCATATATCATTGACTCGAAGTTACCACAGTGCTGACTGTGATACGGATCATTCTTTGGTTGTTGCAAGGGTTAGACTGAGACCAAAGAGAATCTACACAGCTAAACACAAATCTATCCCCAGGATTAATATTATTAACACTCACGATCCTGAAAAGTGCTTTCACTTTCAACAGCAACTTGAAGACGCTTTCACTGATACATCAGAAAATTGTACAGTAAATGAAAAGTGGGGTCAACTTAAGGAAACTATAAAACTGCCGTAGGGGTTTACGGCACTGTGGATCATAAGAGGCAGGACTGGTTTGCGGCAAATAGCGAAACTCTTGATTGATAAGAAGAAGATAGCTCTCTTAAGAAACAAGGAAAGACCAACGCGTAACACTCTGAGTGAGCTAAGGCAAGCTAGGAAGGATGTGCAAAAGGCTGCCAGGCAGTGTGCAAATGATTGTTGGATTAAGTTATGTGAGTCCATTCAAATCGCAAGTTATAAGGGAAACATAAGAAGCACGTATGAAGGAATAAAGAAAGCCTGTGGTCCAGTGAGCAAAAGAAGTGCACCATTGAAAACCTTGACTGGAGAAATCATCACTGATAAGAAACAGCAGATGGACAGATGGGTAGAGCACTATTTGGAGCTTTACTCAAGTAAGACCAAACTAGCAGATGATGCCCTCAACGCCATAGAGGCTCTACCAACTCTTGACCTGGACACACTTCCCACCATAACAGAAAAGTGTGCTATAAATGAACTTCCATCTGGCAAGGCTCCAGATAAGGGTGGGATTCCAATAGAGGTTATCAGGAGTGGCCAAGACACACTCACTCTACAGATCCACCAGCTAATAGAGCTATGCTGGTGAGAAGGACAAGTCCCACAGGAATTCAAAGATTCAAGCATCATAACACTGTACAAGAACAAGGGCGATCGGAGCGACAGCAACAACTATATGGGTATCTCACTTCTGTGTATTGTTGGAAAAGTATTTGCCAGAATTGTTCTGCGCAGACTTCAAGTCCTAGGAGATCAAGTCTACCCCGAATCACAGTGTGGCTTTCGACAGAACCGGTCTACCATTGATATGATATTCTCATTGCGACAAATGCAAGAAAAATGCCGTGAACAGAATCAACCACTGTATATTGCCTTCATCGACCTCACAAAGGCATTTGATTTGGTCAGTCGTGAGGGTCTGTTCAAGGCACTAAAGAAGATTGGCTGCCCACCAACTCTTCCGTCCATTGTGGAATCGTTCCACACAGGCATGAAGGGTATAATCAAGTTTGATGGTGCAACTTCTGAAGAGTTTGAAATAAAGAGTGGAGTTAAGCAAGGTTGTGTACTAGCTCCCACCCTCTTTGGAATATACTTTTCACTTCTACTGAAATATGCCTTTCGTGATCAGGATGGTGGTATATACATTCACTCACGCTCAGATGGCGGCCTCTACACTGCTCAGAGATTGAAGGCCAAGACCAAAATTAGGAGGGTACTGATCAGAGAGTTGCTTTTTGTAGATGATGCTGCAGTTACGACGCACTCTGAGGAAGAATTGCAATGTCTACTATCTGCATTCTCCAATGCTTGTTCTGAATTTGGTTTAACAATTAGCAAAAATAAGACACAGATTATGTCACAAGGTGCACATGGGGTACCATAGATCTTTACTGACGACGCCGAACTAGAGATGATAGACCATTTTACATATCTAGGATCAGTGGTAAATAGCAAATTATCCCTAGATCAGGAAATCAGCATCCAGATTGGTAAGGCAGCAACAGCAATGAACAGGTTAAGAAAAACAGTCTGGGAGAACAGGAAGCTTACTGCCAAAACAAAAGTCCTTGTCTATCAAGCCTGTGTCCTTAGTACTCTTCTTTATGGCAGTGAAACCTGGACAACTACAACTTACTCACACCAAGAGAAACGTTTAAACAGCTTTCATATGCGGTGTCTGCGAAGAATTCTTGGTATTAAGTGGCAAGACAAAATCACAAATACTGAATTATTGGAAAGAGATTGTGTGACGATTTATTCCATGCTCAGTCTTCGTAGACTTAGATGGATTGGACATCTTAGGAGTATGGATGATGGTAGAATACCAAAGGACATCTTTTTTGGTGAATTACAGATGGGTAAGAGATCCTAGTGTCGGCCTCTACTACGACAGGGGCGTCACTAGGGGGGTGCGGGGGGGGGGGGGGGTGCGGGCCGCACCGAGTGACACCATCAAGGGGTGACACCAAAATAAAAAAGTTGCAAATTTGACAAAGCAGACATAGCAAAATAACAAACATATAACTTTGTCCGAGTTTGTCGAAGTTCTTTATTTATGTTTTACCTGAAGTATTGAAGTTATATTGTTCAATTTGTTTTCTTTCTTATGTCCTTATTAACTTTTTGACTTATTTTACAAACATTACTATATGCGATTATATATGGTACAGGAACACTCGGAAGAAGACCATGGTGAAAGTCCATGGAGAAAGACCATGGAGAAAGAGGGGTGACACCAAGAGTTTACCGCACTGGGTGACACCAACCCCAGTGACGCCACTGTACTACGATACAAAGATGTGTGTAAGCGGGACATGATTGATACAGGCATTGATAATGCACATTGGGAGCAAGTCGCCGCTGAACGTGTTGCATGGAGGGCAAACATCAGAAATGGAATAAAGACAAAGGAGAAAATTATTGCAGATAAGTCACACACCGAGCGTGTGAGACGTAATATGGTGCATGATGGTGGAAATGACCATGTGTTCACATGCACACACTGTGAACGGACATTTACAGCGCAAATTGGCCTTATCAGTCACACTCGCTACCGCCATGGGTAATAGTTATTATACCTTTTTAAAGCACAAACTATCGTCTGTCAAGACGGCAAGGTGCCAATTTATATATATATATATATATATATATATATATATATATATATATATATATATATATATATATATATATGTTTGTGTGTGTTTGTGTGTGTTTGTGTGTGTTTGTGTGTGTGTGTGTGTGTGTGTGTGCGTGTGTATTAGCTAGTAAGTCGCGGTTACAACTTCACGGCAAAGGATGATCCCTATAATGCCCCGTTCCTGTGCCAGTAAATAGCATACAAAATGTCCCTCACTGTCCCATGTAAAAAAAAGTGGAACAGACAGCAGTACCGACAAACCAAAAAGCACGCGTAGGCAAGTTCATGCATAAGCCCGCTGCCAGAATGCCAACACAACAGTCCGCCATGAAAATTACAGTTCATCGTCGATGGAAGAGGCCGACACTAGAAAAACTGCAGCTTCACACACATTACTGCTTAATGTGAAACTAGGTAGTTCAGCAACCAACAGGCCGCTATTTTCTGAATATGCAGTTCACAATACAAACAACCGTGGACAGATGTATAATCACTGTACATGAAATACACAGCTCACAGTGTCGCTCCAAGCACTCAACTCAGTAGCTGGGTGTCGAAAACATGTACTACGAGTCCAAGATGAGGAAAATGCGTATGCAAGCCGTAGCCAGAAGCAAAAACACTCCACAGAGCCTTAACAGCTCAACCGCCTATCCGCCATGTAGGACGTATGATTTAAGGGAAGCTGAGTCGCAAAGACAACTTATCACAAACATCAGAAAGAGGCAGTCCTTGTTTTTTTTTACCATGTTATTAGAAGAAAAAAAAACTATAACATGTTGTAACAACGGGAAAGAGTTGTGGAAAGAGAGATAGAGGAAGACAACGTGAACAGGTTATTGACAGTCTTGTGTCATGGCAATTTGACACACGAATTGATCATGACGTCGGAGATCGTAATTTGTGGAAAGGCATGATCTCCCACGTCAGCCGGCAAGGCATTGGATGATGACGCTGATGATGATTATATATATCATTACCCAACGATCTAGTCACTTGTGAAACAAACAGGACTGCAGGAGCTGTGGGGGAAAAAAAAGAGGATGGAACAGTAAAACCACTGCAGGAGATCCACCTCCATGAACGTCAAGCATTTTTTGTCCGGATTGTGAAAAAACATTTCAAGCCAAACTAGATTTAAACCAGCCATCTTAGAACTCACGGCTTTATAATTTCAACTCTATTATACGAAATGAAAGGTCATCATCATCCTTGATGGATAAACAACACGATATATATATATATATATATATATATATATATATATATATATATATATATATATATATATATATATATATATATATATATATATATATATATATATATGGCAAAGAAATAGGAGGGAAAATTCTTAACCAAGTGGATAATTTTAAATACCCAGGGGTATTTATAACATCAGATGGAAGATTTACAACAGAGATTAAGAGCAGAATAGGGCAGGCAAAATCCGCATTTCAGAAAATGAAAAGTATCTTTTGCAATAAGTCACTATCGATGAATGTAAGAGAGTGGTCAAATGCTATACAGTACCGGTTGTGCTGTATGGCAGCGAATCTTGGAATGTTAAAGAACAAATTAAGAAGAACTTAGAAGAGACAGAAATGTGGTTCTTGAGACAATTGTTGCGAATTCCGTGGATTGACGGAGTAACTAACAACGACTGCCTGAAACGGGCTAATGAAACAAGAACACTATATACAACAATACGAAAGAGACAAACGGCTTTATTTGGTCATGTGATGAGAAGAGAGCATTGGAGAACATCGTGACAACTGGAAAGATCGAAGGGAAGAGAAGCGGAGGCAGACCAAGAGAAATGATGCTGTTGGATTAAGACGTTGGCATGGAGGAACCTCATCAGCAGTGTTGATCCAGAACACCACAGAACGAAAACTGTGGAGAACCATGAACGCCTACGCCAGCTGGCAGGGCACTTGATTATATATATATATGTTGTTGTGTTGTTTGTCCATCAAGAAAGATGATGACCATTCATTTCATCCAGTGGCGTTGAAAGAATGGAGCCCTGAGTTCTAAGATTGCTGATAAGGCCTATTTTGGCTCGAAATGTTCTTTGACAATGTGGGCAAAGAATGCTTGACGTTTCTGGGGGAGGATTTCCTGCACTGGTTTTTCTGTCCTGCCTTTTCTTCACAGTTCTTGCAGTCCTGGTTGCCTCACATATGAGTGCACCCTTACGTAATGATGCACGCCACGAATTTCGGTCTCTGGCTGCAGCCTCCCAGGTGTCATGATGAATTCCAAAAGCATTCAGTGAGATTTTCAGAGTGTCTTTAAATCGTTTCCTCTGGCCACCTTCGGAGCGTTTACCACAACGCAGTTCGCTGTAAAAAATTCGTTTATGGAGCCTGTGATCTGGCATGCGAGTCAGGTAACCAGCCCAGCGAATTTGATTCTTCATCAGTAGAGCGTGGATACTGGGCATGGACGCTCTTTCTAGGACTTTAGTGTCTGGAATCTTGACTTGCCATTTAATCTTCAGTAGCTTCCTAAGGCAGACTATGTGGAAGTGGTTTAATTTCCTAGCCGGTCACTGATAAACAGTCCAGGTTTCACAAGCATATAGCAGTGTGGATAATACAACTGCTTTGTAGACTGTTAGCTTTGTTTGCAGGCTTATTCCAGTTCTGTCCCATACATTCTTGTACAGTCTGCCAAAGGCCGCGCTGGCCTTGGAGATTCGTGCATTCATGTATATATATATATATATATATATATATATATATATATATATATATATATATATATATATATATATATCCACGACTCTGGTGATCGAGTGAAATGGCTAATCATGACCGCCCACGCTTCCCAGCATGGCACATGATTGATTGATATAGATATATATTGCCATAGTCCTGTTGATACAGGTTGAGGACATGTCCAGAGACGCATTAAGCGTGGTCGACAGAAGCAGGTCAACTTCACCGACACGAAGTTAACCATAACAACACAGGTCAACTACACCGTCACTAGAGGTCAACTACACCGTCACTAGAGGTCAACTACACCGTCACTAGAGGTCAACTACACCGTCACTAGAGGTCAACTACACCGTCACTAGAGGTCAACCACACCGTCACTAGAGGTCAACTACACCGTCACTAGAGGTCAACTACACCGTCACTAGAGGTCAACTACACCGTCACTAGAGGTCAACGCTGGATGTGTGCAAATGGGAAAGTGTCAACAAACACAGGTTGGCAAGGACACACTGTATCAACACACTGAATTGGGATGACTTGATGGATCAGTCAAAGTAACATTGTGAGTTAGTTAATTAGTTAGTTTAGTTAGTTAGTTAGTTTAGTTAGTTAGTTAGTTAGTTAGTTAGTTAGTTAGTTAGTTAGTTAGTTAGTTAGTTTAGTTAGTTAGTTAGTTAGTTAGTTAGCCGCGGTTCCAACTTCACAGCAACGGGTCATCCCCATTATGCTCTATTCCTGTGCCAGTGAATATCACACAAAATGCTCCCCATTGCCAAATGTGAAAGTGGAAAAGACAGGAGTCTCGACAAACAACAGCCGGCATAGATACACTGTGCATAGTGCCGCCGCTAGAATGTCAACACACTAGTCCCCCACGAAACACCCAGTTCATCTCTGATGGAATCGGCAGTCATTTTCCCATCTGGATCTTTCCTAGATGTTCACCCATACAGTCCACGAAAATACAGTTCATCGTCGATGGTTGTGGCAGTCAACCAAAAGCCCAGCAGCCACGCATTTCTGCATAAGGCAAATACCAGTCAACTCTGGGACATAGCCAGCTGCCAATGCTCCGAACATGCAGTCACGTTCCAAAACACCTATGGCAGATTCAAAAGCATTTCACACGAAACTCACAGCTCAGTGTCGCGCCACGCAATCACTCAGTAGCAGGGCGACGGAACCATAGCCTCATTAGTCGCCTTAAATTGTGATTTAATTTCCGAATATATCGTTAAAAGAATGGTGCGATATTTAACAACATTGTGACAGTTTATAGGCTTATTATTTCGCAATGATGATGGACAATGAACAGGTTAAGTACTAACTCTATACATTAGAAATTAATTAGTAATGTCACTTAGTGAAAATGTGTATTAATTATTTATTTGCAAAGCACTGTGTATGGAAAAGAAACAGTGTTCAGTTAACGTTAAAGACTAAAATAACATGGACATTTCATTATTTAGAATTATAAATTATGTTAGATCATAGTAAACTATAACAAACTATCCGAGAAATATGCGGGCTTGTTTATATAAGAACGTTGTAAATTAGTGGAACACACCTGTGAAGTTAAATTAGGACATGTTAGTAATCGTGTGTGATTATAGCAGAATGTTATTATTGTGATGACACAGAGTTAGTTATTAGTTAGAGTGTAATGTAGGTTAGCTGTGGAGTTTGTTTTGTTTCAGTTGCCTTATTTTTGTAAACAAATAGTTTGATTAATAAACTAACTACACAATATAATATAAGGATCTAATAGTAAATATAATGTGTTCGTAATCTGATTGTTAACAGCTGAAGTTGCTAAAGGGAGACAAGCTGGTCATTACACCAATTATATAATATAAAATGTAGTGAAGTAAATATCACTACGATAGATAATCAATAGTTATTAGAAAGTATTGTATATTATAGTATTCTATTAGTGGATAATATTATTAGTCTATGGAAGTTATTTTATTGTTGTAAGTTATTGTTTTTCTGGTATAAATATTGATTATTTAAATTTTATACTACTATTTGAAGTTAATGTTTGAGAATTAATTTATGTTTGCATGATAATTATTTTATGGTTGTTGTTACACAGTTAATAGTGTGGATGGAAAAACTAATTATTTATTGATGTTTGCATGATATTTTGTTTTACATTTGTGTTTACACAATTAATAGTCTTTAATAAGAGGAACTAACCATTTGTTTCTGTTTGTACTGATATTTTATTTACTACTACTTATTGGAGTTTTGGTTAAATACTATCTCTAATAAATTAAGGATTTCGTTTCGAATCGGAGCTTGTCCTTCCGGTGTTTTGGCGATGCGGTGCCTTTTATTTGTGTAACATCTAAAATATTTGTTTAGGGCATCGCATCGGCGAGGATCATTGGGTGAATGCATGGATGAAAATGGAATTTGTAGACGATTTTTGTCAATATTGATAGTATGGGTAGTTACATCAAGTGTCGGGAGATCAACGGGTCCAACTGAGGTCTAGTATTATTAACTTACGATTGATGATCATTACTGGATTTTGGGATAAATATTTGGAAATGAACTGGATGGGTTCGGTTCGTATTAGTGTATTCCTGGCAGTATCTTGGCGGTTTTGTGCTTTCATTAACATCGTCGTCTTGTGTACAGACCCGCCGGGGTAGATGAGGAGCATCGCTGGTCTGGATCAAATACTGCATGATTTTGTTACAAATCAGTGAGGTGCGTCTTCGATCATTGAGATTTTTTACGTCTCTTCGTATCGAGTATAGCGCTTTCACAGAATGTAGCAAAACGTGACTGATAATTAACATTCTGTAAGTCAGTTGTATATGTATATGTCGTTTATCACTAAGTGGTTTATAATGGGCTCGGTTAAAGAGTACCATGATGCATAGGAATACTCATGTATTGTGGCATTGTGAAATGTAAATATTTATTTTCTTCGTATTATATGCTATTAACTTGTGTTCATTGTGCCAAAAAGCCGTACAATATGAGTTAAATATTTGAGATTATTCCAGAAGGAGAATAGATTATTTATCGAAAGAGTAATCATATTGTTGTGTTCAGAGGTTTGACGTTGTGCCGCCAGCGTCTGCAGCCTACCTTGTGCCAGACGTATTGGTTACCCTTTCCTTTGGAAAACACAAGATTAGGCCGAGAGAGAGAACATGTCGTTTGGGCACCACATGTTTCCCTGAAGCTCTGCCCAGGCAATGTGATGGAATATTGGCCACATTCCAACTCACATACTTTGGTCTGTCAAGACTGCAAGGTGCCACTCAATTATATTGTTATATGAGTTTTTTTTTTTTTTTATTCGCATATCCTTTACAGGACATCGCTGTCAACAGCAGCATCTTTCAGCTGTCTGTTGATCTCTTGGCAAGATTACGCTCAGTAGTTTGCCATTGCTTTCTGAGCGGCCGGCTCAGTATCCCGCAAGTCACGAGCGGGGGTCGAACCGCCTCAGCTCTCGCTCCGCTACGAGACTCTGCGTGATAAACGGGATTACAGAGAGAAAGTGTTGTAGCCCCTCAGCCAGAGAGACCGGCGTTATATGAGTACAGGGATGTGATATATAAACATTAATTATTAAGTAATTTATTAATTAAATAAAAGAAAAGAGATTAGATAGAAGTAAAAATAGTAATTATTATTGTTCCAATTACTTGGAATTGTGAGAGCTGTTGTTTATTTTTGAATTTAAAGGAAATATATATTATGAATTATATATTGGTGATTAATTATCGTATTATTTTATGAAAGGTAAATGATAATATAGACAATTGAGTTAATAATATACTTCATAGAGAAAGTAAAACTTTTACAATCGTTAACTATTAGTAGTAGTAGTTTATTGTTATGTATTATAGTTAGACACATTAAGAAGTTTGGTTTCATAAAATAGTGATTTTTGATTTTAAGAAAGGAAATTTTTTTACAATTAGATTGGTTTGTGATAATTTTTGGTCAACAGGAACTTCAAAAATACCATATGTTGAGCAGAATGATATGCTCATGTTTGGAAAAAGCGGTCAGAGAAATAAAAGAGTCGAAAATGATCGTAGCATCAACCACATATGCTATGGGTTGAATCAACGACGCCAGATGTGACTAAAATCATGGGTCAAGGATTAAATAATAAGGAAAATCATATACTACAATATATAAATGATTGTGTGTGTGAGCAATACACTGTCAGAAAACACACGTACCTTGACCTAGCGCGCGAGGGCATGTGGAGAGGTCAAGAAGGCCATGTGAAATAAAACTGTAGAACGTGTATGAAGGATATACTGGATAGATATCCATTGCACCCGCAGCGATTCGGAAACATCATGAGGACGCCCAAGGGACGTTTTGAAACTCATTGCAATGCATCCAGTCTATTAATCCACTGACAGCCCTACGCGTGTCAGTCTTTCCAAGCAAAGGATTCAGATAAGTACCTTTAATTAGTTGAATATTGTCATAGTGTGTTTCATGTAGGTTTGTGTCGGTTTGTATTTGTTTGTCCTGTGCTGACGAAGGCTTTGGCCGCAACGTCCAATTTGTCTCTTGTAGTCGTGTTTTAGTAAACCTCACAATCTGCTTCTAGTTTTTTGGATGATTCATTCATTGCAATGTTAGAACGTGTGTGCAGGATATCAAAATAAAAGTCCCTACAGATATCCATTTCACTAATAAGCGATTTCGTAGCAGTCTAAAACATGGTCGAGGGACTGCATGGGAACACCCAGGGGACGTTTTAAAACTCATAGCAAGGTAAGACCTCACCCATCCCAGGCTGAGGCTGCACGTCAAGGGGACTCAAAAGGACGTGCCCGATTAAAAATTTTTCTTTTGTTAGTGTTGTGTTGTATTTCTGATATAGTTCATAGGATACACTTCATTCCAGAGTATATGTATGAATATGTTGAGTATACTATGCCCACGAAGACCATGGTTATAAAAGGTAATGCACAAAACAAAGTCTTTGCAGACTTATGGCGAGTTGGTTAACAAGGAAGTTTGAATAATGGCATATTGGTAAAACGGTATATGACCATCAGTGCCGCTACAAATCAACAATATGCTATATATTGAATGGCATAGCAGAGATGTCTATGTGAAGCTTTATTTCACAAAGTTCCATGATAACAAAGTGAATACGGTATTGAGATAAGAGATTTGAGTTATTTAAATATATAAACAATAGTCACACAGAATAATTCTTCTAGATAAAAAGAATTTTGATTCCACAGATTTTCAAGGTGGAATTTAGAATAGTTGCTGAAGAAAAAAAAAAGCTTCAATTTTGTTTTTTCCAACTAAAGGGGGGGGGGGGGGGGGGGGGGTGAGTGCCATAGACCTGTTGATACATGTTGGGGACATGGCATGAGACGTAATAAGCCCGGTCGACAGAAGGAGACCGTGCGATATGACCTATCACGACATTATTCATAAACACGTGACCAGGAGGCTGGACGTTTTGGGCTAGAACAAAACGTCACATTAGAGTCAGTCAGACTTGGACTTCGTTCGGTGTTGGACCTAGTCCTCGTCAACAGAGCAGCGGCTACAAATTATGCCGCTCTTGTAGAATTGTGATGTCAGATATTGTTTGTACATTTGTGAACTCGCGTATGAAACAAATGATGATGTTCTCGACAGCGTCTAATGTATCGTGTTAGTAAAATAGACTGTGAAATCACAACGCCGGTGTCCTGTTCAACAAGCTATGTTGAGTCAGTCTAAGTTGTTAACTGTATAGACTGTAAAGGTGCAATGATCATCAGAAGTGGCAGGAGAGATGTCTACAACATCAAGAGCCATCAGCTCTAGAGAGATCTACGAAGCGCCACTGAAATGTCACAGAAATGGCGCGTCACGAATGAAATTGTCGTCCAGTTATCTTAGTGCACATGACCTCTGAAATCTATGTGTTGTACAACCAGGCCGTGTGCAAACTAGCAGGCGTTCCCTGCCCGCATTCATCAAAGTTAACGAATGCCACGGGGTTGCTGTAACAATCAAGAGCCAACCTAACTGCTAACCATGCAGCTCTCAAACAGTCTCTATCAGCACTCAACCTGATAGTCAGATTCATCAACCAGACACCCAGAAACACCATGACACACACACACACACACACACATATATATATATATATATATATATATATATATATATATATATATATATATATATATATATATATATATATATATATATATATAATGTATATCCTTTACAGGACATTGCAGTCAACACCAGCATTTTTCAGCTGCTGTTGATGTCTTGGCATGTTTTACGTTCAGTAGTTTGCCATTGGTTTCTGACGACCGGCTCACATATCCCCCTCCCCATAAGTAACCAACGCGACGCGATGCGCTGCCGAATCTCGCGTAGCTGTTTTTCGTACCAGAGAATACGGGATTACAGACAACGTCTTTAACACCTACGCCCGGGAGACCGGCATATATATATATATATATCATACGATGTGAATAAATGAATAATATTTAAGCTGAAACAAGTGAAACACATAGTCACATGTAATGTTCGAATGTGAAATAACTGTTATATCTACGGTAGTTTCAAACTTACAACAAACTCTTTCGGTTTTCACAAAACAGGATAGCCCCGCCTAATAGCTAACGCCTCACTATATTTGAGCAATCGTTTATTGTTCGTCAAATACAGTATATGAAACTCTTTTGTCTTTGTTTACGTAATGACCGTATTGTATTAAAACGTTAGCTACATATTCTTTACAGAACGTAGAAGTTAACCCCATCAGTTTGGGCTTTTTGTGATTTCTTGGCAAATTCACGTTCAGTAGCTTGCTGTACTTTTCCACCCACACTGGCCAATGTTTGGCTACTCGATTAGTGGATCAGTGCTATACCGCACTGCCTGTCCAAGGTTCCGAGAGCAGTCTTTTCATTCAAGAGTGCTAGCTACGCTCAAGGAAGTTTAGTTTAGTTTAGTCGCTAGATCAACATCATGGCACACGGGTGCAACCCATAAGTGTTCCGTTCGCCTCCTAACTCACACCTGAGTCTGGAGAAACTCAGCTCACTGCACGAACTCCGTAGCATCGGCGAGGATCCTTAAATACTTTGGGTAGATTTTTAACTCGAAATTTTGCCCGCGCAGCGCCGTTAGACTACTCTTTTCCGATTTCCAACTGCCAAAGGAGTTTTTACGTGCGCAACAATACACACGAGCGTCCGGTCTCCTACCCAGAGACCAGGGGCAATTTATTACTAGAAGTCCACGTGAAAAAATCCCGGTCCTTACCGAGGCTTGAACCCGGGACCTCCAGCACTCGAGGCGGACACCATACCTCGAGACCACGCATTCCCCCCCCCCCCCTACCTATACGCTCAAGGAAGGCGCAGCACTACGTCGAACAGGAATTCAAGAACTCATTCGTTGATCAGATGGGTAATGGATAACTCTGGCGTGCGGTTCACAAGCTTGTGACTTTAGACTGGGAGATAATCGAGTTGATATTCAGTTGTTACAACAACCAACTCTAAATAAGGTAATCGAACTCTATTGCAACTTTCTATAAATCAGATGGCTAATTCAAATGTTTAACAATGACCTGGGCCAGGTCAACCCCGCCAAAAATTAGTACCAGGAAATATCTTTGGAAGTAAATACGGTCTGTGTGACAATGGCCATATCAGCCATCCAGTGGCGAATGATCAATACAAGTATGCGACCAGCACAATATGCCCATGTGGCTAAGGCCTATATACAGGTTCTTTACTTACTTAATCCAGATCTGACTTCCAAATAGATACATATTATCCGTCAGGCGAATTGAAAATCGAACATTTAACTTCCCAAGCACAGAACCACAAAGACTCGTGGACTTAACCCTGTGTGATTTTGCTTCAATGGTTGCGTGATAAACATTGACCCTAAGGATCTGTTTGTGTTTGATGCGTTGCTTTCACTTTTGACCTTACCACATCTAACTTGTCTAGTCCAGCTTATTTCACTGCAGTTAAACTCTACTCACGCTAACTATAGAACGTACACTGCAATGGAGGAGCTAAATGAAGCCTTGTGATGTTAGTTAGTTAGTTAGTCGACATATCATCCTCATTGCACATCGAACCATTCACTCCAAAAGTGCTCGGATCCCCTCCTCAGTACATCTCACAGCGTGTAACCGCTCACGACACCTAACTTGAGATGCATTCGGTATAACGTGTTGCCCCATATTTCTATACACCAATCGGCATTGGACGGGTGATATGATTGATAGCATGTCGTTCGCCTTTACTTTCCATGACAATTCTGGTACCCATTTCTAGGCTGGGTGGACCTGGAGAGGTCAGGTAAAAATATGCAGCCTCGAACGAGATTCGAACTGTGCTACAGCATGCCGACCTAACACTGGAGGAGAAGGTGTAATTATTCCACGCTGCCATGTAGCGTCGGAGGCAAGGGACAGTGATTTAGAATAAGATACGGAAATTGTGGCAAACAGGACAAGAAGAGTTAACAAAAAAGCGGCTTAATACGCAAGTTGCTAGATGACGTCACAGTAAGTGAATATCAGCCTATTAAGGGTGGTGTGAGACAGGGATGTGTAATGTCTCCAGATCTGTTTTCCCTGAACAGTGAAAATATTTTCAGAGATATAGAAGACATGGAAGGAATCAACATTGGGGGACGATACAGCAATAACATTAGATATGCAGATGATATAGTCTTGATTGCAGACAATGAACAAGACCTGCAAAATTTAGTTGAAGGAAGAAATACCACAATGTAATATACAAGTAAATGGGCATATTCTTAAACAAGTGAATCGGTACAGCTATCTCGGAACAGTCATAACATCTGATGGGAGATGCCTTGAAGAGATTAGAACAAGAATAGCATTTGCGAAGGTAGCCTTTTGCAGGATGAAAAATATACTGACCAATAAAAATAGATCATTTAAAACGAGAAAAAGAGTGTTGAAGTGCTACATAGAACCTATACTTTTATATGGATGTGAAGCGTATACAATGAGCAGGCAAGCTGAAAAACATCTGATGGCGTGGAAATGTGGTTTCTGAGGAAAATGCAAAGAATACCATGGACAGACAGAAAAACCAATGAACTAGTCCTACAAGAAACAAATGAAGATCGTAAACTGAATAGAGACATTAGACGTAGACAGTCAAAATATTTTGGGCATGTTATGAAAAGAAATGAATTTGAGAAATTTGTGACAACTGGCAAGATCGAAGGGAAGAGACTAGGGGAAGACCAAGAAGTAAATACCTGGATGGCTTGGCCATGTCTCATGGTCGAGACAGAAACACGGAGCTGATCCGCGACTCTGGTGATCGATTGAGATGGAAAAACATAACCGCTCACGTTTATCGGTATGGCACGGTATGGATGGAGTGAACTGAATTGTTGGATTTATGGATTTTAAAACTATTTTTAACAGCACTGATAAGGAATACCTTGGTTTGGGAGCTGAGTAGTCTCGAAATATGGTAACTGCCTGGAGTGCTGGAGGTCCCGGGTTCAAGCCCCGGTGAGGGCCGGGATTTTTTCACGTGGACTTCGAGTAACAAAATTGTCCCTGGCCTCTGGGTAGTGTGATCAGACGCCCGTGTGTATTGTTGAACACGTAAAGGATCCCTTGGCAGTTGGAAATCGAAAAACGTAGCCTAATGACGCTGCCCGCGCAAAATTTCGAGTTAAACATCTACCCAAAGTATTTCAGGAGCCTCGCCGGTGCTACGGAGTTCGTGCATTTGGTTGAGATTCTCCGGACTAAGGCTTGAGTTAGGAGTAGAACGGAGTACTTATGGGTTACACCCGTGTGCCATGATGTTGATCCGTCGACTAAACTAAACTAAACTACACCTTGGTTTGTGCGGCACAATGGGGTTAACAGAAAATCATCAACTTAATTATTAATATATGAATATACGAAATGTAGAGTTCTTCGTGATCAACAACAGATACATTTGAAATAAAATCAAGAATGACAGTAATCCTGTTGTCAACGTGATTATTATTCCTGGCTGTAGGCTGGTCTATGAAGATAACACTACGTTTAGTCAGAAATTGAATTCGATGAACTCCAACAAAGCAGCTTGATGATCTGAATTTGCCCGAAGACATTGCTCTCCTGTCTTACATACGAAAGCAGTTGCAAAATAAACTAAACACATTGGATGGAAGGTACCAACAAGTATTACTAAATTTCATACGGATAATAAGGAAAATAAATCAACAGCAAATGAGAACCTGATCTCCAGTAGTGAAACGGGAGATCAAGATGGGGCATCTTACACCTATCTCGGTAACTGTAGATAAACACAAAATAACACAAAAAGCAATCGGCGTTTTATTTCTCTAGTACGATTGTGGAAATCAGAATAAATTACACTTAGCACCATACTTAGAACTTATTCCCTTCTTGTGTGCAGTCAGTACTACAGTGTGGTCAAAAACATAGTGAATGACTAATATGAGTACTAATACACTACAGACATTCATTACTTGGTGCCTGTGCAAAAGGATGTGTTAAAATGGTATGACAGAATCACAAGATATGAGCTATCGGACAGAACTTGACAAATCCCAGTCAATCAAGAGCTGAATATGGACACTGGTGCCGGACTGGACACACTGAGAACACATGAGGATAATATAAAAAGACACTTCATTGTGTAGAACCCACAGGAAGAATGAAATGGTGGGAGACCTGAACAAATACACGGAGAAGAGAACTGAAAACAGAGATACGTCTGTGGGAGAGAATGTGGACAGGGCTGCAGGAAATAACAAGATATGGGAGCTTGGCGTGAGCTGGTGTGTGACCTATGTTGCTTTAATGGATCAACGACAAGAGAGCATATCTATATATAACGAGGGAGAGAGAGAGAGAGAGAGAGAGAGAGAGAGAGAGAGAGAGAGAGAGAGAGAGAGAGAGGAGGGAGACGAGACAGAGGTAGGGAGACTTGATATCAATATTAATAGGTTGATATGCTGTGGCGGAATCAAATCAGTTATATGGCACTGGTAAAGAGTGAATTTAGGACTGGCTGAAAATAATTTTGTCGCCTCTCAGCTCAGATGAAGAGAAAGTTTCATAAACATCAACCACGTTTGGGCTGAACTGTACAACTTGAAGCAGTTCTCCACTTACAGCATTACAGTCATAATGGCAATGTGGTGCCTACGTATCGTTTTTTCCCATTCTAAAAAGAACGCAGAAGAATCAGCGTCATCGCTCCGGGTTCTATTCCATACAACAAGGTGTTTTTTCACTTTCCGTTGTGGAGAGATTAAGCCGTCTGCTCATGTTTGAAGCCCGCTCCGTGGCGAAGGGTTTGCGGTTCGTGATCCCGCATACCCGCGTTCAAATCACAGCTGCGCGCGATTTGGCTGCAGACTGCGTTGCGTTGGTTTTCTACGAATTCGTATAGGTGCCGGTCTGTCAGACCGCAATGGCAAAATACTGAACGTAAACTTTCCAAGCGATCACAACAGCAAAACATGTTGGTTATTACTGCAACGTCCTGTAAAGGACATGCAGCTAACTTTAACTCAAGCTTAAATGGTCGGAGTCCGTTGTTCGGACAATGTCGTATGGTTCTAGTACAGAGTCCTCTGTGGGAGGTTGTCGAAGAACGGAATTCGTGCTCTATTTGAAGCTTCTGACGGAAGGCTAACTGCTGGGCCTGGAGAGACTAAGCTGACTAGAATACCACACCATGGACTACAGTACAGCTCTTGCCTTTTAATCCCTTTTCTTTTATTTCACGCTAAGGCTGCTGATGTTTGAATGGGGGTGTCAAGTTGAGGCAAGTTAGCAATCCCAACGATCGCGGACAATTGAAATATGTCGCTCGCTACTGGGGATGGAATATCAAGGAACACTGTTCTGGTTGGCGAGTGCACTAACAACTACACCAGCATGACTGGTTTCTGAGGAGACTGAGAATGTTTCAGCATGATGACTGTGCACACTCTAGACGGGAAGCCCCAGGGGAGGAACATCTGTTTGAGTCTGAGATGAGACACAGAAACTGCGTAAAGCTAAATACTTTTGGCACACATTGGCAGATTACTAGGACTAATTTAATTCACATCCTTAAATATTTACGTGACAAGTGAGTTAAAATAATAAACGCAAGATGTGTCAAGAGAGAGCCAGAGAGAGAGAGAGAGAGAGAGAGAGAGAGAGAGAGAGAGAGAGAGAGAGAGAAAGAGAGAGATAAAGAGAGATAGACAGACAGACAGACAGACAGACAGACAGACAGACAGACAGACAGATACATACACATACACATACATACATACACACACACGTACCTACGTACGGACGGACACACACACACACACACGACGAACGCACGCACGCACGCACACGTACATACGTACGTAGAGACAGACAGACAGACCGACCGACCGACCGACCGACCGACCGATCGACCGACCGACCGACAGACAGACAGACAGACAGACAGACATGCTGTCTGTCTGTCTGTCTGTCTGTACGTACATACGTATGTACGTATGTATGTACGTATGCGTGCGTGCGTGCGTTCGTCGTGTGTGTGTGTATGTATGTACGTACGTACGTACTTAGTTACGTAATACATATTCACATATACACACCCACACACACACACACACTGTCGTAATATCTGTGGTGTGAGCGGAGTTCTTACTACACCGTATTTCGAGGGATACGTTCTGGGTGGAGGTATAGCTGAAATCAGTCTCTCGACCCTTCCAGTCCCTGGATCCTGCTTTCTCAAAATCTTTCAACCTAGGGGCGCTAACCACTAGGGGCTCAGTTCCGACGACATAACTCAACTCTGCTTTCGTCAAGAAAATAATACACCACTGTATTATGTACAATAGTAAGACAGATAGATAGACAAAGGATTAGTATTATATGATCCGAGTATCATCTTCGGGTAGCATCCGTAATGCCGTCACGTTCAGCTTTAGATGTCACCTCACCGGGCTTTGGCAGATCTTCCCTTGATTGGTCTGGACTGGTCTGCCTGCTGGACTTGGGTAGTTGTCTCTCTAGATACACAGGCAAGTTCCGAAAGTGAACATCAAGGATTTCCATGGGTATTCGATGTCTCGGTAAGAATTGTTCATAAAGGGTTTGATTCCCGTGTTCAGGCTGTCGATCGAAACCTCTCACAGAGCAAACAAAGTTCACCACCACTGAATGTCTAATTAAGGTGACGCCAGTGTCCAGGTGTCTCACGCCCGTTTGGAAACATAAAACGACTCGGGAAAGCTCCACGGCTCACTTTACTAACAACGTCACAGTGGGCTTCAGTGAGAGAAGGTCTAGCAATGAAAGTAACAATTTTACCTTAAACAGATGATGGGTAATAGGTGGCCAATATGGCCGGTAGGTGTCAGGCACTTGAAAAACCTTCTGACCGGCCAGCGATATTGTTGACGGGAACGTCTCAGGCTGAAATCAGGCGCTGCTCCAGCGATGGGGAGTTCGCGCAGTTACTATTTCTGAGTTCGCCACGTTCATCCGTCGGATGCCGGGCTTAAGATATCTTCTCTGTCACACTTGAAGGTAGATTCTGCATTGAGATGACCTAGTGAAAGTATCCTGCCACAGCCTATGGTACCTAACTAAAAAAAAATAGACGCTAAGCCTTCAGCCTAGGTTTATATATTATATATGTTAACCTGATCCTCCTCATCTGAAAAAGAGTGTAGACATTGGTGAACCTGGAACCTTCATCCGTCAGGCAGCCCCTGGATCAGCTTCATCAGTGAAGACCTAGATGGCAGCTCGGACAGGTCCCTGCTCCCCGTCACAGGTGTTCTTTGAATCTCACCTGTAAAATACTCGGTCATTCTCGCCCCTTGCATCCATCACTTCAGAGTTTAGGATTCTGCGTAAGGCTTAGTGGCGCCCAGGAAGGGGAACTCCTCTCCCTGATGATCCCTTTTAGTTCTCCCACTTGAGTCAGTTTCTCTCTGGGCCCTCAATCCCAGATATTAGAGAAACGCTATATTACCTGCAACTCTTGCCCTTATTAGTGATCGAATAGTGGTGTGTACCTACTGTAGACCTTCCCCCTTCTGTTTCGAAGGTCAAATGCAGAATAAATACTTGGGTTCGTTCCCAAGTAGAAGGCGATTATCTCATTTCCATTCAGTCATCCCGGTTTAGTGGTGTGACCCTAAAGCTGTTCCCTTTTATCTACGTCCCCCCCCCCCCCTCTCTCCATTGTGGAGAAAGAAAGTTCCCCATTGTTGCCCCAATTAGGGAATGACTACTTAAGAACCAGCAGAGGAGTGTAAAAATAGAAAGATCAATATTCCATCCGATACATCGGTGACGCTCCCTCGCTATCGGTCGGTCGTATAACTCCGATATGCAACTCGACCGACTCTCCATTTCGACATATCCCGGTTTCACCGTTCGATAACTACAATATTAACATGGTCGAACTTCTTCTCATCCATCTTCCATCGTTAGATCAATCGAGTCGCACTTGACTCCTTTCGTCGGCTGTAAACTCAACACATCGCTCACTTGCGCCGCTGTACCACGAAGCGCACTTCGAACTATTAATTTCTGGAATATAGGTCATGCATATATTATTCTAACAGCATACCAGGCCACGGGACCAACAAAACCCTTTTGGATTTGCTACCAGACAGCTGTTGGTGCAATTAACCCGTTTAAATAAGAAAATATTACAGCACCCTTTCTACACGCCTAGCTGCGGCTGTCCCCGATCGATAATGCTTACTTAATATGCATGACCTAACTTGCGCTACACACGGCTAACAAGCTTCACTGGCCGCAGTTATTGCGTTCTGGTTTCAACACCGTTATAATGTAATAGTTAAACACTTTACCTTCATAACAGAACACCTCTTATCTAACTAGGCTCTAGTACATGTTGAGAAACTTCAATTTCTATGTGGACACTTCTAGCAGTTCGCAAGACGTCGTCCTTCTAGCGAAGACAAAACACAACTGATGAATGTTGTCGGCCGACATTGGGTCTCGTGTTACTTCTCGGGAGACGGAGAAGTTTTGCTTATGGCAAGTAAAGTGACTTTCTTGGACAAGCAAGTCCCAATTACGTAAAACGCAAATTCGGGAAGTTTAGCGCTCTACGGGGTCAAGAAAAACCACCAGAAATGAGCTTTGAGAATGTTTGAGAACGTTGCAGACAGAGGAATTCTCTTCGAGCCAACATCGGCTAAAAATAGCGCGGGGTTTTCCCATGTCAGAATTATCCACGAGGCAAAACCTACGGGCTGTCTTGTGACACATACTCTCTCTCTCTCACACACACACACACACACACACACACACACACACACACACACACACACACACACACACACACAGCTGCCTGTGAACTCATATTGCGGTATAATCGACAGCCATCTCATCTCAACATTTTCTTCTTGTAATTTGCGATGTCGAGGTGAAGTATAAACAGCGGGAGAGTGTTCGCTTATGGGCTTCGTGTATCAATATTCCCATGGACTATTCGCACCGTACATTGTGTACGTGGTCGGCCTCTTCCTCTGCTTCCATTTGGTCTGTGTATCACTGCTTGTTGTAGTATACTGTTAGTTGGTAGCCTGCTTGCATGGCCAAACCATTTGACTTGCTGCCTTCTAATAAAATCTAGCTCTGCTATAACTCCCCTTTAGTCCTGATTTCTTCATCTCTGATCTTATCCCTTCCTGATACCTTGAGTATTCTTCTCAGGAATCCCATTTCTTTTTTGATTTTTCTTTTCTCTGTTTCTGTCATTGTCCAGGTTTGGCATTGGTAGTATAGTTTTGGTAGGAAGATTGTGTTGTAAAGTGCTTGCATAGTAACTATTAATACATGTTTGTTCTTTAGTATTGGTGCCATTTGTCCAATGAGTTGGTTTGCCTTATTGCATCTATTTTCGATCTCGTCTTCTAATTTCTCATTTTAGGATATTATACTTCCTAGGTATTTGAAACTCTTTACTTATTTCATTGGATGTTCGTTTAGGTGAATTGTTGTTGTGTTTTCTTCTTTAGTTATAGTCATTATCTCTGTTTTACCTGTGCTAATGTTCATGTTATGTTCCCTACACATTTCGTTTAGACTATTCATGTGGTCTTGTAATTCAGCTTCTAATTTTGATATTAGTGCCTGGTCGTCAGCAAACAGGAGTTCTTTAATGGTATAATTTGCAGATGGTGCTTTTTCTGTGTTTTCGTCATGCGGCGTTCTTGCAGGCTCTGTTTTGGCTGGTTTCTTTACATATATTCTCTATATAGGTTATGAACAAGAGAGGGGACAGGGCACAATCGTTTCGTACTCCAGATCTTATGTTGAAGGATTCAGAGTGTCTTCTAGTTGTTCTCACTTTGCATTCACTGTTGTTGTGTAAGCTTCTACATAGGTTTGTTAGATGTGTACTCACCCCACATCGTTTAAGGATTTCCCAAAATGTGTTTATATCTACTCTATCAAATGCCTTTTTTTGTTTTTTTTTGGTCGACAAAGACTATGTAGAGTGTTTCATTAAATTCGATATAATTGTTAGCAGACATCGTGAAAAAAATTTCAGATTAAAA
This sequence comes from Cepaea nemoralis, assembly GCA_014155875.1. Lineage (NCBI taxonomy): Eukaryota > Metazoa > Mollusca > Gastropoda > Stylommatophora > Helicidae > Cepaea > Cepaea nemoralis. Next base: position 634,562 of record JACEFZ010008488.1, read on the forward strand.
GCTGTTGTAAAATACATCAGCCTCGCAGCGAGAGAAGTCTCCAATTAAAAGTAGAAAAAACTAGCACCAAGCATGACTTTAAATTGCATTACGTTCATCAATTCACGCAATGAAGATTCTAAAAATGTTGGATTTCGATATTACTTCTCATTTTTGAAAGTCAGCTTTATGCTTAGCAAATATTTAATTTAATAAAGATTTCCGTTAAAAAAAAAGGTCTGGACGATCAACAACCGTGACATCGAAAAATAAATTTAACTGAATATGAATTACAATTATTATTATTATTATTATTATTATTATTATTATTATTATTATTATTATTATTATTATTATTATTATTATTATTATTATTATTTAAATATTGAGCACAACCCACTACTGGCAACGCCGATCGCATTCTGGTATGAACCTAAGGCCTATCCACGTCAATATGGAAGCACTATACTCGAGTTTCGCCCTCGTTTGAGCTCGTCAGTAGTGCATATCCCTGACCGGATCCGGAAACAGTCCCGGATCACGCATGTGAAGCGGGTGTGTAACCACGCGGCACACACTGGACACACCAAATTATCACAACAGAACACCACAACGCCCCCCATCGTAGGTTATGCTCAAGATTATTATTAATATAATTATCACTATGCTATTGTTGTTGTCGGTTTTGGTGTTGTGGTAGTATTAGTAGGAGTAGTAGTGTCAGGGTTTTACTTTATACTAACAGTGGCTCGTGTTCTCTAACAGGAGTGAAACAATCATACACAAAGAATGATTGTACTCAGACACGCGGCAACATAACTGAAACACTTTAATCACATAAACCACTCTCCTCAACGGCATTCATATAATGCTGCGCTCACAATTAGTTACAATGCCATTACAAATACATATATGCAATACACAAATTCATAGATGACTGGAACAAAGCACTCACTCAGTCCCCAAACAGAATCTACTAAACATACAGGCTTTCTCACAATGAGCATAGAATAATACACTAATACACGCAATACTTTCTCTCATGTCCGTCCTGTCTCGAAGTCCTGAATCAGTCTGAGCTAACGCCGGTGTTTCTCGTTAGTAGTAGTAGTAGTAGTAGTAGTAGTAGTAGTAGTAGTAGTAGTAGTAGTAGTAGTAGTAGTAGTAGTAGTCATTATTGTAGTAGTAGTAGCAGTATTAGTAGTGGTGGTAGTAGCAGTTGTAGTAGTAGTAGTAGTAGTAGTAGTAGTAGTAGTAGTAGTAGTAGTAGTAGTTGTCATCATTGTAGTAGTAGTAGTAGTAGTAGTAGTAGTAGTAGTAGTAGTAGTAGTTGTCATCATTGTTGTAGTAGTAGTAGTAGTAGTAGTAGTAGTAGTAGTAGTAGTAGTAGTAGTAGTAGTAGTAGTAGTAGTAGTAGTAGTAGTAGTAGTAGTAATTGTTGTAGTGGTGCTGGCATTGTGGTATTACTAGTAGTGGTGCTGGTATTAGCGGCACTGGTTGTGATGCGGCAATAGTTAGTCTTCTAACGCTACCAGACTGACTGATTTAATGTAAAGGAATTTGATTCCTTTGTGAGGTCAGTTCATAATTATTTGATACTTTGGGTAGTTGAAACACAGACAGAAAGCACCGTTGCCATATTAGTTACATTTTAACGTTTAACTGTCTTTAGAAATATGAATGTTATTTTTAGTTGTCCTTGAACGCAAAATGTAAATAAATGTGCACCGGTCTGAGTGGTATGCTCCACTCCTTCAATCAGCGGTGCGTTAGCCGTCTCAGCTAGAGCCAAAGGGCACCAAAAACAACACTCTCAGTCAGCTGTCATCCTACTCCATGGGTGTGTGCAATTCATTTACGTATGCTACACGGATGCTTATCCTTTTAACAGTATGAAACAGAATAGGGGGGCCCCAAAACGATGATTGAATACATGGGACAAATCATACAAATATCAAAGATGCGATCACAAGCTGGGCGTAAAATACTTGAGTGGATCATACGTTGTTAAAGTAATAATAATAACTGAGAAGGTCATAAATTAATTGTGGAAAACAGAAGATGTTTGAGTAATAATAATAGTGACTTTGTAGGCAGTGAAACACTTGAATGGAGCGTAAGTTAAAGTAATAATGATGACCGAGGCCATTGCGGCATAAGTAGTTAAATTAATAATAACGACTGAGAAGGTCATAACATAATTAGGTGGGATAAAAAATAATTAAAATAATGACTGTGAAGGTAATAAAATAATTAGGTGGAACAGACGGAGTTTAATGATGTTGCAATTTGAGAGTTAAATATACAGCCCTCAGGAGCTGTGCAGAAGTCGGGTCTGGAATAATGTTCTCCTGCCGGCAGCTTACTTCTAAGACCAAATGAAATGAGTCTTCATGACTGCCACAGTGGGACACACAGATAAAACCTGCACCAGACTTTCCGTCAGACTTTAAGTTATCTTCTTGCTTCCTGTCACATCCACCCGTCTGGAGAGTTGGGACTGGACTTAAGGGGATCAACTGAGAGAACGTGCTCTGGAATGTACAAGAAGATTGATTGTATGCCACGTATTACTGCTTGCTTCGCTTCTAGTCATAGTGTGACTTTCTTGGCATCCGCAATGTTTCAGTAAGTTAATAGAGGTAAATAAATAGATGTAATGGATTTCATCAGACAGAAAAGAAGAAGAGATTTGACAATATAATCAATAAAATAAGGCCAAACAATGTTAAAAAACTGCAGATTCGATTGTTTAAAAGCTGTGACTGTTCCATTGTTAATATGAAAACACAATGATAGACAATTATAGTAGCAATGAAATACATTTATTATAGTCCATTTACTTTTGTCTGCCCCAATATAAAATTCCATATCTCAGTAACCAGCTGAGAGAAAATGATGAGATTTAGCATATAATCTTATCATGATGTCCACCCAACAAAAAAATGTTTGTTCTGGAGATTGTACAGCAGATTTCAAAGTTTGTTTATATGCGGTATATAATTTACGGGACAGAGATGAAGTGCACAATATTAGAAGTATTACATCTTCACGAGGAAATATGAGCGTTCAATAGTAAATTTCCACGTTGTTCACGGGATTGGCTTACGAAAAGAGCCTTGAGAAGTGAAACGGGGAGTGTTCAGTGGTGTCGCAGTACCTTCAGAGGTGTGTCATTAATATGGGTCCTTTCATATAAGGCTTCACGTTTAGAAAGTACAAGGGAGGTAGAAATATCATTTGCGAGCAACCGCATTTAGGAGCCACGAGAAGCAGATACCTACGTGAAATAAGGGAAATGCGCAAATAAAATTATGACATAGTGTATTTGGATGAAACCTGGATCAATGCGCACCACACAAGTGAAAAGGAATGGCAATCAGTGGACGGAAAGATAACGCGATATGTGCCCAGTAGTAAAGGACAGCGTTTCGTTATAGCCCATGCTAGTAGTACTCACAATGGTTTACTACACAATGCTGTACACGTGTTCGTATCAAAGCATATAGACAATAGGGATTATCATAATGAGATGAATGGTAATGTATTTAGCGATTGGCTCGAGAATACTGTGCTTCCATCCCTAGATAGACCGTCTTGTCTAATTATGGACAATGCATCATATCACAATGTAGTTGCCCAAGAAGACAAAATACCTACGGCATTGATGCATGACAAGGCAGACGTGGTTGCGGCCTTGTGGGAGCACGTGTACACCTCGGAGGAGCAAATGGACATCATGGTCTGGCAAGAATGAGGCAGCGAGGAGTGACGAGGGGATCTGGCCGAGGCTCGACGCTCAGAGGAAAGGCGAGACGGACATATAATCAGGTTGCTACTGGAATTATTGGTGTTGGAACTCTTCGCTGGCTGCTGAGGATGGGGACGGAGCGCTTATGGGAATGACCCGAATGCTGTGATGTCGGTTTCTAAATCAATCAATCAATCAATCTATTCAAATTGTCTGACGTCAAGATACTAACTCAGACCGCGCTATTAAAAATTGATAAAAGTTGCTGGAAAAAATGTGAGGACCATGTGTTGAAAGAGGAAGATGACTATTGGAGAAAGGATGGATTGAATTTTATGCAACCGATAGCAGTCATCAACCTACTGGAATCGTCCGACACCGATTAAGGTCTGGGCAGATCGCAGACATTAATCCACATGCACACCTACTGGGATATTTTGCTCCACATATTCAGAAGAATTGCAGGCCCTAAACATTACAGCATCGGCATAAACAATACAACTTGTTAATGGCAACAGTTTGTATTCCACAGTGATGAATTTTCAATTCCGTAAGCCCTCAACGGTGACAAACAACTGACATTGAAAAAACAAAAAGCTCTAGACGCACTGAATACCAACCGAAGAGTAATATTGCGGTGGGAACTGACATATTGTGGCATAACAAGAAACGTGAGAAGAAACACGTTGTCAAATGAGGGGACAACACACGAACATACGAATCATTCTATAAACTTCAATGAAAAGAGGACCAACATCTTGACCGTTAAGAAGGAAGCCCACTACAGAGACATTCACAGCTATATTCGTCGTGCAAAACAGGTAATCATGTTCCGTCTCAGCAGAGTAGACATTGCACCCACTCCCATACGAATCTGGATACGCCTTGTGTTTGTCATCCGAACTGGCGGGGGAATTGGCAATACTGTAAAACAAGTTTGTTAGCGAGAAATCACTAGTTTTTCACCAGTACATAAAAGAATGTCGCCGCTTTCCATGATTTAAGTTGCTTTTGTACCTATCAAAGACATATTCCTTGGGTGGGGGTAAATATAAGACGGCAGGAAAAATTTCATAACGATGCAATAGACAGTTTTCAAAATAATTGATCATGAATGAAGGCATTATTTTCGGGACAGACTGTAGTAATTATTTTATGTATTTTATATATATATATATATATATATATATATATATATATATATATATATATATATATGTGTGTGTGTGAGTGTGTGTGTGTGTGTGTGTGTGTGTGTGTGTGTGTGTGTGTGTGTGTGTGTGTGTGTGTGTGTGTGTGTGTGTGTGTAAGGCCGCGAGAAGGAAACATTGGTGTTATATCACTCAAATCGAACGATAGTACATTGAAATGAACAGAGCAGGAGCCTCACCTCACCACTGCTTCCTCTTCTTCTGTTATCTCCCAGTAGAGCCTACTCGAGCAAAGCCCTCGATTTTTTGCTGACTCTTGTAGCCCCCTCCATGTCCTCTCCATATTGTTCATCTCTACCTCCAGTTCTCTTCTACGTGTGTGTGTCTCCCTCTATTGCGTTTCAACTGTCAGTTCCTTACTTTCTAGTACTTCTATTACCAGGTGTTCTCTTGTATGCCCTGTCTAGTGTCAGGTTACTTTCCTCATCTTTTGATTAATTTGTATTTGTTTAGTTCGCGCCGTTAGTTACACGTGCATGATTCTACAGCTGGCAGTAATGCTCTGAAGGAGACTTAGTTTTATCTGTGTAGATCAAGACATTAGCGTCAAGATTTACTTCTTCTTCTTCTTCTTCTTCAGCTTTCCGAGCCATTGAGGTTCTTTGCTGCAAATACAATCCGTCTCCATTCGTCTCATTCGTCAAGATTTACGATTCTTCAAATTAGTAACCGATGACAAGGTTCATACCTTACATGCGACAAATCCTTGTTCTGTTAAACCTCCGTTCAATGTTCCCGTTACCTGAGAGTTAATATACATCATTTCTTCTCCTTCTTGTTACTAGGGCGTTCAGTTCTACATACAACCTTCTCTTGTCCTTTGTTTCTTCTTCTTCTTCTTCTTCTTCTTCTTCTTCTTCTTCTTCTTCTTCTTCTTCTTCAGCGTTCTTCTTATGCGTTCATCCAGAGTCTTTTTTTCCAGACGTAATTGCTGTGTGTCTCATTATGCACTCTTGGGCCAAAACCCTTAGGCCAACGCATCGACTTTAGCGGGCGTTGTTTAATCAGATTAGCCAGTCCTGGGGGTAATCTCACTGTTGTGGTGCCGTCCACATCCCAGCTGGTCAAGTTAGAACGGTCGAAGACTTCACGGTCAGCCCTCAGGGAAGGCAGAGGCAGTCCATGGGCCTTTACCGCTATCCAAGGAGGCGTACATAATTGCAGAACCGATACATAGCGCTCTGGCACTGGGCTCATCCAAGGAATCGCCACGTCCTGCACAGGGTTGCTTTAATACCTCACTTCCATGTATTGGGTATTTCGTTCGTCGCTGGCTGCTCCCCGCGCAAACCAGGAACGGTCAGTCTGCAGACGACATCCACTCAACAAGCTTTCGCTTCGGACCTCCACGTAATGGATTCGCTAGCCAAGCGTTCCATTTCATGTTAATGAGACGTTTTTTCACCATTGTTTGCAGACGACATCCACTCAGCAAGCTTTAACTTCGGACCTCGACGCAATGGATTCGCAAGCCAAGAGTTCTATTGTGTGTTAATGAGACGACATCTATTCGGCAAGCTTTCGCTTCGGACTTCGACGTAATGGATTCGCTAGCCATGCGTTACATTTCGTGTTAATGAGACGTTTTTTCCACCTTTGACTACGCTCACTCAATTGAGTTTAAGAACAGACTTGCATCGTAACCATTGCGTGCGAATGGGACACTTTTCCCACCTATAGTAACGCTCACGAGGTAGGCTGCATGTGCTGCTAGGGTCAGCATCTTACCTCCATGCAGCAGACAGCGAGTAACGGCCAGGCCCTCTCATCTAGGGGATCCTTCATATCCCTCAGCTGAGAGCGTAGAACAAGTCTCTGGACCAAGCATAGTAGCAGACTCAGCAACTTATCTCCATTAAGCAGTGGATGAGTATCTAGCAGGCCCTCACATCCGGGAGATATTGACTTAGATGCGTTCAGCCATATCCCTCAGCTGGGAGTCGTGACCAACAATGTAGTGGCATAGTGATACGGACTTTGAGTTCAACTGGATTTGCTGGCCGGCTTCGTGGCTTAGAGGTTATGACTTTTCTCCGTAATCTCGTATACTCTCGTCGGTAACGTGATGACGGTGAGAATCAGCAGTGGTTCGAATCGCATCGGTAACTTACGGGATATGTGAGCCGGCCGCTCAGAAAGCAATGGCAAACTACTGAGCGTAATCTTGCCAAGAAATCAACATACAGCTGAAAGATGTTGGTGTTGACAGCGATGTCCTGTAAAGGATATGCAAAAAACAAAAACAAAAGCCTTTGACTGTCCCCAGTCTACTTGCAAGGCAGCATGCGTGTGTCTCTCTTGGTCTGGTTCCTATCCCTTGACTTGTCCGACATGGGAGACCCTACCAGTAGCTGTGCTACCAGTCGGCATAGCTCTTGGGATCATTAGAACACGCAAGCCCATCTACCACGGCAAGGTGGAGACACGTCAGAGGGGCATCTGAGATGCAAATACGAGCTTTTTAACTGCAACAACTTTAATATACGTTATTGGAGCTGGAATTACCGCGGTTGCTGGCACCAGACTTGTCCTCCGATAGATCCTCGTTAAAGGGTTTGAAGTGTACCCATTCCAATTACGGGGCCTCGATAGAGTCCCGTATTGTTATTTTTCGTCAGTATCTCCACGTGCCGAGAGAGGGTAAGTTGCGCGCCTGTTGCCTTTCTTGGATGTGGTAGCCGTTTCTCATGCTTCATATCCGGAATCGAACCCTTATTCCTCGTTACCCGTTACAAACATGGTAGGCATGTTACCATCGACATTTGATTGGGCAGACATTTGAAAGATGTGTCGCCGGCACGTAAGGCCATGCGATCATCTCAGAGTTATCCAGTCACCAGTGGGAATGCCGCGCCCCGCGAAGAGCAACGACAACTGGTTTTGAACTTCTAAAAGTGCTCTTTCCGCGAGGGTCGGAGCTTGGTAAGGATGTATTAGCTCTAGAATTGCCACAATTATCCAAGTAGGATCGTGTCATCTAAAGAACCTCGACTGATTTAATGAGCTATTTCGGGGGTTTCACCGTGAGACAGTGTGAACTTAGATATGCATGACTTAATCTTTGAGACAAGCATTTGACTACTGGCAGGATCAACCAGATGTCTATCGCACAGAAGGACTATTCACGCACACGCAGGTCAAGAGTAGCAATCGCTCAGCACACTCCCTAGGTACCCGGTGATACATGCAAAACCACTGGACGCCTACCGAGGAGCTTTCAAGCTACGCCAGGCAGGACTGACCAAAAAGCTATGCCAGCTTACTGACTGCAGGCACACTACTCATCAAGAGAGAGTTGGCCATATCGAGACTTTGTCGAATGGTAGTGCAAATTTGCTCTTTCGCCCGCTCAAACCACGACTCTGGCTTCACGATGCGGTTATATTGTCGAAAAGCCTGCCTCGCTAACTTGAATCGACTGGGAAGATCCCCACTGAGTGCACCTCACAGAGCCATCCGAGAAAACGAGCGCTAGGCGCGGGACTGATCTTGCGAACCAGACCAGCCCTCACATAGCTGAATTCAATTTGAATCAACTGTTAGATCTGAATAGCGAATATTCCCAAAGCCCGCCATTTTATTAATGCTTTCCTCGTTGTGGCATTTCATCTGTACCTGGTTGTCGGCGTGTTGTGTTATCACTACGGGGAGTACGGGGTCTCAGGCATTGGTAGTAGCTTTGGTAAGGATGATTCTCATGTACTGTTCAGGTCCCATCCCCACTGGTCCAAGCCTGACATCCAGCTCACGCCTGTGGCTCCTAGTAGCTGTCAGCATGCAACAGCGGCCACCCCACCCCCTCCGGCAACAGCTGTGAGAGACTGGTTAAACCAGACACGGGTAGCCAATTTGGTGTCCAACCGAGCGGTGAACTAGGGTATGCCTACCCAGCATGTGAAGACAGGATTCGGCAGACTGCGGGGTTGAAATCACTGCAAAGCGTTGTCGAACGTAATGAGCACAAGTCACGTAGAGCGCCTTGGTCATCCACTGCACCTGTATTCGTCTCCAGTCGTCTTGACTTGTCTTGCCACTGGACTCAGATGGATTCAGGCGAGAGAGTGAGGTCGACGAATTGCGCAACTCTTCCTCACTTTAATCCAATTCATCGCGCAAGCCATTCTTCATCCAACTTCATATATCACCTTCAAGCTCTGTGGCGATGGGCGAGCGGTGAAGCGGCAGGCGTGGGTACGTTGGCAGTCGTAGTCGCAAACCTGCAGCCAGGCGGCTCATGCCACATGATCGTCTTCTACTGACCCGAGCAGCAGTGGGATTCGGCAGCCCCTGAATGACTGTAGCAGCCCTCTATAGGAAAGCACTGCTCACCTCCATGGCATGAGGAAGGGGCTAGAAAAGGTGCCCTAAATATTGTCTGCTCCATTATTACCTAACCAGCTAGCCGCGGTTGGTGGGTATCCTATACTGTGGTCGACATACAAACAGAGTAAAAACAGGTAAAGCTAAAAGAGCTAACCATATTCCCTTGACAATCGGAACTTGGAATGTACGCACCCTACTTGATAGAGACGGCGCGTTGGGTCCAGAGAGACGAACAGCACTGATTGGGAGAGAGCTGGGCAGGTACAACATCGACATTGCAGCCTTGAGCGAGACACGACTTGCAGAAGAAAGCCAAATCTGTGAAGTAGGTGCCGGCTATACATTTTTCTGGAGTGGAAGGAAAAGCGAGGAAAGACTCCAATCCGGTGTGGGAAGGCTATAAATGACAGGCTTATGACTATTAAGTTACCCCTGCTGAAAGGAAAGAAACATGCAACCATCGTGAATGTCTACACACCAATCATGACAAATGAAGATGACGTCAAAAACAAGTTTATTAAGACCTGCACAACGTATTAACAACTGTTCCCAAAGGAGACAAATTTATACTCCTTGGGGACTTCAATGCCAGAGTAGGCAAGGCTACCACCTCTTGGAGTGGCATCATTGGAAAGTACTGAGTCGGAAATTGTAACAGCAATGAGCTCCTCCTCCTTCAGATCAGTGCCGAACAATATCTCTTGATCATTCATTCATTCATTCATTCATTCATTCATTCATTCATTCATTCAGTAGCATGTTCTTTGCACAACCATAAAAACATTCCGGAAAACCTCTAGATCATAAGCAAGATGTCCCGCGTCCGATACACCCATCTGGAGATCATCCGCCACATTCTGCACCCATCTTCTCTTTGGCCTTCCTCTTTCTCTCTTCCCAGGCATATATCCCTCTATTATTGTTCTCTCCAACTTTCGTGAAGTTTCAAGTGACCAAAATATTTCAATTGTCTTTATTTATTCATCTTTAATAGCCAACCTTCTACAATATTCAGCTCGTCGAAGTATGGATGCATTTGTTCTTTTCTTTACCCAAGATATTCGTAGAACTCGTCTATAATATTTATATTCAAAGGCATTTATGCGCTATTCAGCTTGTTTAGTATGTGTCCAGGTCTCACATGCGTATGTTGCAATGGGAAAGATGCATGCTTTTAGAAATCTAATTTTTGTAGTTCTGTCTGTCCCACTCCATAATTTGTTCATTTATTTTAGTCTCTGAAGAGCAACTGATAGTCGTCGTTTAATTTCTTTCATTGTGCCACCGTTGTTGGTAATTAATAACCCAAGATATTCAACATTTTCCACGACCTCCAATTTTTCATATTTAACATATATTTCATTCTTCATTTTAGTTTTATCTGTATGCAGTTTTTTGTTGTTGTTATGTTACAATATACGTTCTGATTTTAATTAATCTTTTAGATTGAGGTTATTCGTTTTTCTATACCATTATGTGATGCGTATATTAATACTGTGTCATCGGGATATCGAATCTCTGGTATTTTATTACCCACGATATTTAGGGCATCATATTGCTCCCTGGTTATATCACCTCTGACATTTCTCATTATATTTTCGGCGTACAGGTTAAGCAAATAGGGGAACAGCACACAGCCCTGACGGGCTCCTTGCAAAGCTTATGTCTCACCGTATATTCTAACTGCAGCTTGTTGGCCTAGATAGAGCATTTTTATGAGCTGTATTTCATGTGACAACTACATATCTTGTTTCTCTACTTTGTCTAAATCCAGCTTGAACCACATTAAACTCTACGTCCATTTTCTTACGAAAGACCCTAGATTTGTAAAAAAAACATATATTGGAAACAACAAGCTGCCATAAGGATTAATTATGAAGTAGGTCAATAGCAGCCTATAAATAGAGATGTGAAAGAGTGATGCATAATGTCTCTAGATCTTTTTTCCCTATACAGTGAAAATATTTTTTTCGAAATTTAGAATATATAAGAGGAATGACAATTGGGGGATGTAACATCAATAACATTAGATATGCAGATGATACAGTATTGACTGCAGATAACGAACAGGATCTGCAACATTTAATAAATACGGTTATTGTACACAGTGACCAACTAGGGTTAGTGTTAAATTGTTAGAAGACATAAATCATGATTGTCTCTAAGTAGAAATAAATATCGCAATGTAATATACGAGTAAATGGGAATATTCGTAAACAAGTGAATCGCTACAACTATTCTAACAGTCATATTAGCTTATAATATAAGATGGGAGGTGTCTTCAAAGAGATTAGCACAAGAATCGCTATGGCAAAGGTTACCTTTTGACAGATGGAAAACATACTGCCAATAAAAGTATGTCAATTGCAACGAGAAAAATATTCATGAAGTGCTACAAAGTACCAATACTTTTGTATGGAAGTGAAACATAGACAATGATGAAACAAGCTGGAAAACGTCTAATGGTAGTGGAAATGTAGTGTCTGAGGAAAATGCAAAGACTACCATGGACAGACAGAAAAACCAATGTGCAAGTTATACAAGAAACTAATAAAAACCATAAACTGATTAGAAAAATTAGAGATAGACAATTAAGGTTTTTTGGGCATACTATTTAAATACAAACAAACAAACATAATATTAAAAAAAAAAAAAAATAAACTAGAGAACGTGGTGACAAATGGTAAGATTGAGAGGAAAAGAACAAGAGGAAGGCAAAATAGTAAATATCTGGAAAAAATACCGCCTATATTTAACGGCATGGCAAATGATGATAATAACAGGGAGATAAACGTATAATACAGTTTACAAATTAGATATTGAATTGCCTTTCACCTGGCTGAAATACCTAGCTATAACCTTTTGCGTTTTAGCAGGATAAACGGGCATGACCAACTAATATAAAGAAGATGACTAAAATGTCAGTTGCCAGCAGGAGTTCTTAAGAATTCTCAGTTGAAATGTCTACGTGTTGTCAGGAGAGACAGCTGTTGTTTGTCCACCAAGAATGATGATGACCATTCATTTCATCCAGTGGGGTTGAAAGTATGGAGCCGTGAGTTCTAAGATGGCTGATAAGGCCTATTGTGGCTCGAGATGTTCTTTGACAATGTGGGCAAAGAATGCTTGACGTTACAGGAGGAGGATCTCCTGCAGTGGTTTTTCTGTCCAGCCTTTTCTTCACAGCTCTTGCAGTCCTGGTTGCTTCACAAGTGACTGCACCCTTATGTAATGATGTACGCCACGAATTACGGTCTTTAGCAGCAGTCTCCCAGGTGTCAAGATGAATTCCAAAACCTTTCAGTGAGATTTTCAGTGTGTCTTTAAAGCGTTTCCTCTGGCCCCCTTGGGAGCGTTTACCACAACGCAGCTCGCCGTAAAAAATTTGTTTAGGGAGCCTGTGATCTGGCATACGAGTTAAGTGACCAGCCCAGCGAATCTGATTTTTCATTAGTAGAGTGTGGATACTGGGCATGGACGCTCTTTCTAGAACTTCAGTGTCTGGGATCTTGTCTTGCCATTTAATCTTCAATAGCTTCCTAAGGCAGACTGTGTGGAAGTGGTTTAATTTCCTAGCATGTCGCTGATAAACAGTCCATGTTTCACAAGCATATAGCAGTGTGGATAATACAACTGCTTTATAGACTTTCAGCTTTGTTTGCAGGCTTATTCCATTTCTGTCCCATACATTCTTGTACAGTCTGCCAAAGGCCACGCTGGCCTTGGAGATTCTTGCATTCACTTCGTCATCAATTGTGGCAGCTTGTGACACGGTGCTGCCAAGATAGGTGAATTTGTCCACAACACTTAGTCTATGACCGTTCACCTTGATATTCGGCACGGTGTGATTATTCCCTGGAGCTGGCTGGTACATAACTACAGTCTTCTCCAAGTTGATATTGAGCCCAAAGTTGGCACAGGCATATGAGAAAGCTGAAACATTGTGTTGCATGTCTGCCTCTGAGTTGGCATATAGAGCGCAATCATCAGCAAACAGCAGTTCTCTGACGGTATCGCTGTTAGTTTTGGTTTTGGCTGTCAGCCTTCTGAGATTGAATAACTTTCCATCCAAGCGGCAGTTGATGTCTATTCCAAAGTCATTGTTCTCGAAGGCATTCGTCAGCATAGCTGAAAACATGAGGCTGAGCAGTGATGGTGCCAGGACACATCATCGCTTCACTCCATTGGTGGCAGGAAAGGGCTCAGACATTTCATCATTTTCCTGTACTATTGCCTGCATACCATCATGAAATAGCCGCACTATTTGGACAAACTTTTGTGGACAGCCATATTTCGCCATAATCTTCCACAGTCCTTCTCTGCTGACTGTATCAAAAGCCTTGGTAAGGTCAATGAAAGTGGAGAACATTTCAGATTTCTGTTCCTGACATTTCTCTTGCAGCTGCCTTGCAGCGAAAATCATGTCAACAGGCCCTCGTTCTTTTCTGAAGCCACATTGACTCTAAAGAAGAAGACCTTGATCGAGATGGGCCGTGAGGCGATTAAGAAGAATTCTGGCGAGTATCTTCCCTGCGATTGAGAGCAAGGAGATGCCTCGGTGGTTGTCACAGGATTGACGGTTCCCTTTACGTTTGTATTGACTATTGACATGTCCTTGAAATCTTGTGGCATGGTCTCGTTCACCCATATGTTTGTAAAGACTTGGTGAAGCTGCTCTATTAGGACCGGCCCACCTGCCTTGTATATCTCTGCTGTGATGGAGTCAGGACCAGGTGCCTTGCCGCTGGATAGTTGCTGGATGACTTTATTTAGTTCTAATATGGTTGGCAGGTCATCAAGTGTATCATTAGTGGAAACTTGAGGAAGGCAGTTGATGGTTTCTCATCGAAGAAGGAAGCTGCATTTAAGATGTTGCTAAAATGCTCTGCCCAGCGATAAAAGATTTCTTTATTATCGGTGACCAATGTTCCTCCATATGCACTGAGGAGGAAAACTATTCCTGGTGATGTAGGACCATAGACCGCTTTCAGTGAGTCGTAGAAGTTTTTCATATCATGTCTGTCAGCAAAGCCTTGAATTTCATCAGCTTTGTTGCTCAGCTAGGAGTCCAGCATGTGCCGAAGTTTCGGCTGCACTACTCCCTGAATGTTATTGAAGGCATCTTTTCTTATGTTGACTTCGGGTCATTTAAATGTGTCTTGAGGCGAAGATGTTTCTCGGCCAGCAATTGGTTGATGTCTTCAGAATTTTCATCAAACCAGGTTTTATGATTTGGGGGGGGGGGGGGGTGTGCTGGACCTAGGATTTCCATAGCAGTGTTGTAATTTATGTCCTTTAGGGCTCTCCACTCTGTTTCCGCATCCTCTTTAGCTGCAGCATTGAGCTTGAGGCGGTCTTCCAGCATGTTTTCAAACCACAGTTGCATTTTTTTGCTGTTTAGGCGGGTGACATTTATTTATTTATTTATTTATTTGCATTTGTGGTGTGACGCGTTGTGGTTTTATGTGTATGTTTATTTTCGAGATAATGAGACGATGGTCTGTCCATCATTCGGCATCACACATGGATTTTGTCACCGAACATCTTGTCTGTCACTCCTCCTGACGATGACATAGTCAATGAGGTGCCAGTGTTTCGAGCGAGGGTGATCCATGATGTCCTATTTCTCGCGGGAAGACGGAAAATTGTGTTGGTAATCCGGAGATGCCACTTCGTTTTGATCTCACAAAAATACCAGATGCATATAACACAGAAGTTAGGAATCGTTTTGGGGTCTTGATGTCTGTACAAGAGGAAATGACACCTGATGAACTGGCAGTACAAGCTAGAGATATCTTGATAACTGCAGCCACAGATTTAAATCCGATCAAGAAAAAGCAACTTAAACCATGGATTACATCAGACACGTTAGAATTAATGAAACAACGAAGGTAACTGAAACAGAAAGGAGGTAAATCCAATAACAGCAGGATGAAGAAGTACAAATCTTTAACACGAGAAATAAGAAAGAACACATGAAAGGACAAAAATCAATATATATATATATATATATATATATATATATATATATATATATATATATATATATATATATATATATATATATATATATATATATACATACAAGATTGCTGTACCAGAATAGAGCAAAATCATACGACTGGAAGAGATTATGAAATGTTCAAAGAAATGAGGTTATTGACAAGAAATGTTCAACCTTAATTGAATGTTATCTGTTGCAAGATGGGAAATACCTTACCAGAATCTAGACAAATTCTAGAAAGATGGCAGGAGTACTGCAGTGGAATGCAGTACCACCACCACTACTACTACGACTATTACTCTACTATTACTACTAATACTACGACTTATGACAGTTGCTTGTAGTAATGTGATCATCTCGGCCGCACGCCATGACACATGTTGATAAAACAAGGCTAGGTTACACACACACAAAACCAGATTTGGTATATTAACATTTTAAAATTACTGGCAGTTGTGTATCTTCTATTTCAAATCTTCTACCAGTTGCCAAGGCGACAGTGTGTAACGCTGTAGTGGTGCTTGTCCATGATATCACATGTAGACAGCGTGTGAAAGCCACTTAGATTTTGATCTCATTGAATTCTAAAAGACACAGTGTGGACAGGGAGGGGTAGGATCAGACCCTCAATTCCTAGATTGTCAGATGCGGGAATCCTTTGCGCAGACTTAATCCTCTGGCTTTCCACGTTAAAACCCCAGAATTCACCGTTACCTTGAAAATTCATTTCCTTGAAACTGATTTTTCTCTGCATAAAATTTTTTAAAACTATTTGTCGGTTTGCCTGTCCGTCTTTGGCTGTCTAAATATCGATATGCCTGTTTGTTTCGTATGTCTACCTATCTATATATCTATTTGTCTGTGTATTTATATTTTAATCTACTGATCTACATGTCTGTCATTTAAAATGTCTATTCTTGTAACTATGACTCTCTCTCTCTCTCTCTCTCTCTCTCTCTCTCTCTCTCTCTCTCTCTCTCTCTCTCTCTCTCTCTCTCTCCTTCTTGTTCTCTCCCATCAATACAATTGCTAGCTAAATAATTGTCTGTAACAATTGAATATAGTGTCATGAACAAAGTAAAACTCGCTTTTACAAGATTATTGAGTATATGGTGCTAAGCCCATATTTGTATAGACTAGTCAGCCCTCCATGGCTGATGCTGTCACTATAATGCTGGCCGCCTTTACTACTGATAACATCCCCGAGTTACCCATTTTAGGCTAGGTCGACCTAGAAGGCCAGATGATGTTCTAACTATCCGCCTCGAAGGGGATTAGAACACTTGGCCTCCGGGCCCATAGGCAAGCGTACTAGTCACTGCGCATGCGTGCCCCCTTCCCCAACTATGTATGGCCTGTGTCGACGACAATGCTGACAAGCTGAGATCAGGCTTCGGCTGGCAATGTTGTCTCTGAGAGAAGTAGGTCTTCACTGTCATCTGAGGCCAACCTAGTCTGAGATCAGGCTTCGGCTGGTAATGCTGTTTCTGAGAGATGTAGGTCTTCACTGTCATCTGAGGCAACCTAGTCTCCACAAGTTGCAGAGAGATCTCGCGGCAGCTGACGCAGAGGTCAACGCACTAATACATGAAAACAATGGGGAGGACCTTGCAGGGGGCTCCGGGGTCTGAGACAAGTAGAGTGCATGGACATTCTCGGAATGCTCTAGTTGCGTTGCACAACTGTTAAGGAAGGAAGTGGTGCTTTTGTACCTTTACAACAAGCAGCCCTACGATGGAAACAATGGCTGTAACCAATGCCCTGAATTAGCTCGGCAGACAAAGGTATACGTACGTATACTTAGCGATTCAGTGAACATTTATAGAAGGACCAGACTGACCTTAATTGACATAACTGGCTTAACACACTGAGCACATCACAATTTGTCATGCTAATTGGCATATATACAATCAGGCGTGAAAGGCATTGAGCTGGCCGATCGGTTGGTGGACATGGCTGTGATCGAGGTGGGAAGAGCAATGGGTGGACCAGACACCATCATTGGCGAAATGAACGCTGGACGAAAAGGTGACTTCACAGAAACTGGGGAATCTGCTACCCTTACCAGCGTCTTATAGGAGTGAAGTGGGGAGCTTCCAGACTAACACATGTTGTTAAGAGCGAAGGACATTCGATTAACCAAAACAGATCGTCACTTATCACTTAGTCTTTTATTTTCAGTAGATGAAATGGACTCAATTCAGTATGTAATCTCCATGTGAAGAATTGGACCCAATACTTGGTACGAAGTCTTCGTAAAAAGAACTTATATAATCTCAATAAATGCAGTCTTCATTAGAAGAAATGATCTCATCTCAATAATTAAT
Source organism: Cepaea nemoralis (assembly GCA_014155875.1). Lineage (NCBI taxonomy): Eukaryota > Metazoa > Mollusca > Gastropoda > Stylommatophora > Helicidae > Cepaea > Cepaea nemoralis. Next base: position 652,157 of record JACEFZ010008488.1, read on the forward strand.
ATGCAATCTTCGTTAGAAAAACTTATCTGAATACAGAAAATATAATCTTAATTACAAGAACTGATCTCATCTCAATACTTAGCTTGTAATCTGCATTAGAAGAACTGATTTCATCTCAATACATAGTATGTAGTCCTCATTAGAAGAAGTGATCTCATCTCAATACATAGTATGTAATCTTCATTAGAAGAACCATCTCAGTACATTGTATGTAGTCTTCATTAGAAAAACTTATCTGAATATTGAAAATTTAATCTTCATTAAAAGAACTTATCTCATCTCAAAACATATTAGCACACAGTCTTCGTTAGAAGAACTGAACGCATGTCAATACATTGTATGTAATCTTCATTATAAGAACTGATCTCATCTCAATACATTGTGTGTAGTCTCCTTTTACAGAACTGATCTCGTCTCAGTACTTAGTATGTAGTCTTCATTAGACAAGCGTTCTCAATACATATAGTGTAGTCTTCATTACAAAAACTGATCTCATCTCAATACATAGTATGTAGTCTTCATTGAACGAACGATCTCAATACATATAGTGTAGTCTTCATTACAAAAACTGATCTCATCTCAATACATAGTATGTAGTCTTGCCACTTCATATTTAATTCACCGCAAACAAACCGAGTAGTTATTTTTAGCGCTAACCTAGTTCTGATGGGATCGTCGATTTTCAGAACAGGGATATCGGGATGTACTCCGTGGTCGGTCGACAAATATGTTTGCAGCAAGATGTACCCAAAACCGCATGTCATTGTCTTCGCAAACTGACCCCCAGATACATCAAAGATGAGCACAGACAGATGTGATATACACAAGATAAGACAAGTAGCACAAGATGTGGATACACACTCCGACGACAGTGCAGGACCCTACGTGCCTAGAAACATTTATTGCATCCATCGATCGGTCTAGCAGTCTACCACACACTCAAACGGAAGTGATCGACAACACATTCAATTTATATGATTCTTTATTACACAGTTTTTCACGTCACACAAATTACCCTTCCCCCATACACAAGTTGCACAGTATATCAACACACCCATATCCCCACTATGGAATCACCCTTACGTCACGTGATTTTCCGGGATTCCTTAATTTGCGGTGAATTAAACTGATCTGAATGCTTAGTGTGTATCTTCATTAGAAGAACTGATCACATCCCAATACTTTGTAATTATTTTCATTTGAATAACTGCTCAAATAAATACTGTGCATGTAGTCTTCATTACAAGAACTAATTTCAATACTTAATATGTCGTCTTCATTTTAAACAAAAAAGTGATCTGAATATTTAGCGTGTAATCTACATTAGAAGAACTAATCTCACAAATATACTTTGTGTGCAGTTTTCTTCAGAAGAACTTTTCTCAATAACTAGTATGAAGTCTTCATAGAAGAGCTGATCTCATCTCAATACTCAATATCTAGTCTTCATTACAAGAACAGGTCTGATCTCAATATTTAGCATCTAGTCTTTATTAGAAGAACTGATATCATCTCAGCACTTCGTATCTAATCTTCATTAGAAGAACAATCGCAATACAAATTATGTAGTATTCATTAAAATAATGATCGCATCTCATCGCATAGCATGTAGTCTTCATTAGAAGAAGAATTGATCTAATCTCAGTACTTAGTATGTCATCTTTAAGCGCTCAGTCCTCATCTGATACAGTCATTAAAGAGTCCCAATACTAATGGTGCCGTTGCGTTCTGATTATATGTCCATCTTGCTTTACGCCTGAATGACGACTGTCGACCAGTATCTATGACCACCCCTTGCTGCTGTATTCTCTCTAGACCAGTGGTTCTCATCCTTTTTCGACCCGTGCCCCCCTTCACCATATGTTCAGACTGTCATTCTCCCCCCCCCCCCCACCCCCCACCTCCTTTCAAATATTGTCAGCCTCAAAATGTGCATTAAAAATAGCATGCCTATAATACTGAAAATCCTTACTTTCTTCCATATTTGTACATAACTTTACATGCAAAGATAAATTCTATAGTGTAGTTTTATACAGTTAATGGCAAATGAATATGCTGATGGATATTAAAACTTAAATAAAAGCATTTTTATTTTCACAATATTTTATTAAAACACCACATTAATTATTCTACAATGAACAAACAGTTAAAACGTCAAAGAATTGTAGCTTAACATAAGACACCAGAATGCCAGAAAATTGTGCTTCATCAAACAAAACGCTCATTATAAAACCAGGATATTGTAGAAGTGTAATTAACTTCATTTAAATGAAGATTGTAGTCAATGAGAACACTGTGATTGTTTTTCCCGCAGCAATTCTGAAATACGCGGAGGGATACTTGAAAGGGCACAACGGAGATCATTTTCAACATCTAATCTATTACCGTATGTTACGGACTTAAGGCGCTACGGGCTATAAGACGCACTATAATTTTTAAGCAATTTTTTTTTATAAAATAACATTTTTACCATTTTTATTATTAAATTGCAAAGCCAGACTTTGCTTGCTTGCTTGTGTTCGCTGGCTGTGAACTCCAGCGCGAGGTCCTGTATGTCGGATGAAGACATCCTGTTTTCCAACATCAGTGTGATGTCATACCGGACCTGAGGTTTGCGTAAGTATCCGTTGTCCCATGTCTGGCTTATTGGTGTGCAGACTGGTGGTTCCTCGCCGTACAGGCAGACACTCTCCGACTTCGTAGGAATCGGCGATCCTACTGACTTTAGCCAGGACCCCGAAGGGATCTGTTGCCCAGGACGCTCGACGAGGACGCGTCAATAGGTCTTGGCCAGTATATAACCCGACCCTGGTGCCGTGGAAACACCTCTGCGTCCCAAGCCAGACTTTAAAATAAAATCTTAGTTTATAAAACCGAACTGACCTTTAAATTCCTTGAAAATCGTCATCTGAACTTTCTTCTTCTTCTTCTTCCTCTTCATCGTCATCGTTGTCCTCTTCATATATAAGATGGTCTTCACTGCCATCGAGAGCGTTACTTATGCCGCACTTCTTGAAAGATTTAACAATAATATCTTCTCTCACTCTAGACCACGACTGTTTTATCCACTGACACACTTGTTTGATTGTAGGTCGTTGTAAAGCTCCCTTCGGCGTGAATTCATGTTTGTGTTTCATCCATCATCCATTTGTTCCATTCCTCTCTCATATACACTTTAAATGGTTTATTTATCGAGACATCAAGAGGTTGCAATTGTGAAGTAAGTCCTCCCGGAATAACAGCAAGCTCTGTATTTCCCTGTCTCAATTTCTCTTTCACAGTATTTTTCAAATGACTACTAAACTGATCTAGCACAAGAAGAGAACTCTTCTTCAATAAAGCACCTTTCCTTCTCTCCCACACTCTGTTAATCCATAATTTCATACCATCCTCGTCCATCCAACCCTTGTCATGTACATGAACAACAACACCTGGCGGTATTTCGGAAGGTTTTGGCATTGTTTTGCGCTTGAAAATGATCATTGGATTAAGTTTAGTACCGTCAGCACAACATGAAAGGACAATCTGGACTATTATTATATTAATTTCGAGTATAAGATGCACCTGAATTTTGGAGGCAATTTTTTAAAGACAAAAGTGCGTCTTATACTCCGTAAAATACGGTACTTCGTTTAGTTTTAATTTCCAACAGAGCTGAAATGCCTGACTCACAAAGATATGATGACGCAAATGTAAGCAATGCACTGATTGCTTTTTCTGCCACTTTTGGGTAGGGATCGCACATCAAATGCCAAAATTCCGTGATTGGTTTCTCATCGAATACATCTCCCCCACACAAACCATTTTTCAGCTCCAGAAATTCATCTCGACAATCATCAGAAAGTTTTTCAACTGATAATTTGAATGGGTTTCACACCAAATTCAGCTCATCATCACTAAGTTCAGGAAAATATCGCTCAAATTCATTTTGTAATGCTGTCAAATGCTGCGAAATTTCATTTATTTGCAAAGTGTGGAAGTACTTGGTCTTTACCATCAACAACGAGAACGGATGACAGCTTCTCAAACATTGCAACATTTGTCATATTGACCTTTCTGTTCCAGTTTCCAGCTTGCTCATAAAAGCTCTCAAGGCATCCACAAGCTGAATGATATTTGTATTACTTAGTTGCTTCTGAAGATTGAGTTTATTCAACTGCTCAAAAATATCAACTAAATAGACAAGGCTCATGATCCATTCCTCATCATCCAGCCAGGCGAAAAAATCCATCTTACCCTGAACGTCAAAAAGTGATTTGAGCTCGTCTCTCAGCTCATATACTCGCGCAGTTACATTTCCTCTTGACAGCCATCGAACATTTGTGTGGAAAAGAAGCAAATGGTGGCCTGCATCCATGTCAACGCATAACTGCTTAAAAAACCGTCGAGTTGAGAGCTCCTCCTTTGATACAATTCACTATCAGAACGGTCTGATCCAAAACCTTCCCCAATGGAGCTGGAAGTGTTTTGGAGGAAGTGCCTGACGATGGATAATGCAATGAATGCCTTTCACTTTTGGGGCACGTTTCTTCACATTAACTTGAAATCCTGATTTGGTCCCCAGCATAGCTGGTACTCCATCTGTACAGCACCCACACATATTATCCCATAAAAGATTTTCTGATTCGAGGAAAGATAAAACCTTTTCAAAAATATCAGAGGCCTTGGTAGTTGTTTCAAGAGGGGAACAAAAAAGTTCTTCTTTAAATGATCCTTAATGCACACATCTTGCAAACACTATCAACTAAGATCACGATGCCACATCAGTCGATTCATCAGTTTGAATTGAATAGAGCCCAAATGCCGCAGACTTGTTCTCTTACACATCTTGATCCTTGATGTCATTGGCCATATCGCTGATCCTCCTTTGAACAGTGTCGTTTGATAGTGAAACCGCTGCAAGATTTTTCTCTGACTCATTTCCCAACACAATTTCCACCATCTTTAGACGACAAGGTTTGATCAACGTTTCCCCGATTGTACGTGTTTTTCTTTTTCTTTCTGTTTTGCTATCTCCAGTGCTACAACATAGGAAGCTTCAGTAACCTTTTGATTTGTTTCTTGAAATGCCCATGTCATATCCAGTCTCATTCTTTTGACAGCATTCCAAAGGCGATCAAAATAGGTTTTGTCCTTATCCTTGAGTTGAGGATGAACATTCAACATATGTTTCCGTAACTGTGTCTGTCTCCTAGAATCATTTGACAAATTTTTACTACAAATAACACATTGAGGCCGTTCTACTCCGTTGATGACGATTTTGTGAATCCATATTGTAAATGCCGGCTTCGTGGCTTAGAGGTTATGACTTTTCTCCGTAATCTCGTATACTCTCGTCAGGTAACGTGATGACGGTTCAAATCAGCAGTGGTTCGAATCGCATCGGTAACTTACGGGGTATGTGAGCCGGCCGCTCAGAAAGCAATGGCAAACTACTGAGCGTAATCTTGCCAAGAGATCAACATACAGCTGAAAGATGCTGGTGTTGACAGCTAAGTCCTGTAAAAGGATATGCTAAAAAAAAAAAAATATTGTAAATATGAAAGATCATACTTTTTTTTAACTCATCAAGGGCTTCAGATTTTGTAAATATAAAACGAAAAAATATAGATCAACACACATAAACACCCACATACATGTATACACCTCCCCCCCCCCCCACACACACACACATACGTAAACCCCCCCCCCCACACACACACACACCCATATATATATATATATATATATATATATATATATATATATATATATATATATATATATATATATATATATATATATATATATATATACCTATTTAGAAATGAGGAGCATTTGAATGCGAAGATTTTAGTACAATTAACCTCGTAAATCATGTCACTAAGCTTCTACTCAGAATTATAATGAGACGAACAAGGAAGAAAATAATAATGGAAATTTGCGAAGAACAGTATGGATTTGTGGAAGGAAAAGGTACGCACAATGCAATATATATATATTACGAACACTATTAGAAAGATCAGTAGAGACAAAGAAAGACATATATTTGTGCTTCATAGATTATACTAAGGCATCTGATAAAGTAAAACATGATGAACTGATTAAAATGTTGGAAGATATCAACACTGATGGAAAAGATCTTAGAATAATTAAAAGAAAAAAACTATTTACTGGAACCACACAGCAGCAATTAAAATGGGACTTAAAGAAGGAAATTATGAACACGTAAAGTTGGGAGTAAGACAGGTATGTGTTTTGTCACCAGATCTATTCTCCCTCTATAGCGAAGTAATAATGAGAGAGATAAAAATAAAAGCCAGGAATAATATTTGGATGTTATAATATAAATAATATACGCTATGCATATGACACAGAATTGATAGTAGATAATGCAACAGATCTACAAATATTGTTGGACATTGTAGTAACAGAGAGTGCAAAGTAAGGACTCTCCTTGAATATCAAGAAAACAGTAACAATAGTGGTTTCAAAGAAATAGGTGACACCCAAATGTGAAATAGAGATAGAAGGGAAAATTCTTCACCAAGTGGATAGTTTTAAATATCTAGGGACATTTATAACTTCAGATGGGAGATGCACAACAGAGATTAAGAGCAGAATACGGCAAGAAAAGGCTGCATTTCAAAAAAATTAAGAATATCTTTTGCAATAAGTCGCTATCATTGAATGTGAGAAGAGAGAGCTAAGGTACTATATAGAACATGTTTTGCTGTATGGCTGTGAATCTTGGAATGTAAATGAACAAATTAGGAAGAGATTGGAAGCAACAGAGATGTGGTTCCTTAGACGAATGTTGCGAATTCCTTGGACTGCCAAAGTAGCTAGCGACGAATGCCTTAAAGAGGCTAACGAAATTAGAACATTATATAAAACAATAAGAAAGAGACAAACAGCTTCTTTTGGTCATGTGATGAAAAGAGAGACGCTGGAGAACATCGTCACAACTGGAAAGATCGAGGGGAAGAGAGGCAGATGCAGACCACGAGAAATGATGCTGGATGGATTGCGACGGTGGCATGGAGGAATATCAACGACAGAGTTGATTCAGAAAACCAAGGACAGAGAACTGTGGAGAGTCATGAACGCCTACGCCAGTCGGCACGGCACTTGATGATATATATATATATATATATCCCCACACACACACATACGCGCACACACAGACCACGTCATGTTGTGATGACGTCATCTTGCATGGCCTTTCTATCGGCGCTCGTAGATCTGAGTGAGGTCGTGATGACAAGTTACCCATGTGATGAAAAGAGAGACGCTTAAGTGAAAAGTGGGGTTAATTCCCCACTGGTTGAGAACCACTGCTCTAGACCATCATAGACTACGTGTTCTTCTGCATTATTCACATTCTCCGAGAGGGCCATCACCACATCTTCCTTATTTTCATCAAATCAACCCTTAATTATGCGGCAACAGCCAATCTGTCTGCCTGTTTATTTCCAACTACACCAGAGTGTCCCGGAGAAAGGATTAAGTGAATGGTCACAACCCGCGACCTCTGAATCGATGCATGCAATTCGGCACAATGAATGCCAGTCTTCACCTATGCCATCATGCTTTGTAAATCAGTTACAATAACAACATGCGTATACAGTTTATTCTCCAATCAGCGGAAAGTTCCAGTAACCGCCTCCACCTCCCTTCTCAGACTTGAGGCTATGGTGTCATATGCCATTCTCTCCTTCACTAAACATTGGCCTTGGGCTTTTGTTATGAATCCCCAGACACGGTTTTCGTATCTGAACACAGAGCTATCTGTATAGGTAATAACATCGACAGGGCAAGAGTAGTTATGAATTGATGAAGTTTAGCTTCCGTCTTGTCTGCTGACCACTCCCTACACTCACGGCTCAATGTGATTATAACCCCACACGTCTAAATTGATTTTCTATTCAGCACTCAGACCCACTCCTTGTCTCTGCCAATCTTCTCAAGTGTGCAGCCTTCTCTGATGGCCTGAGCCATCCATGATCTTCCTCTTAGCAGCCTATGGCTCTAGATTGTATCCAGGGAATCATGCAGGAGATGTTGCTGGTCCTCAGCTACCTATTGATATGACCTTGCTGCAACACCTTGAGTCTATCTGCAATGGTAGGCAACGCCAGGATTTATCACATACACATTATTTGGGTGTCCCTAGTACATCACCTAGCTGTAGTTTCATTAGCTGACTCTTTGAGACAGTGAGCATTCCCTGTCCATACTCTACCACTGACATGATCAGGTGCTGAAAAAATGTGAGTAGCATTTTCTGCTCCATATCAACGGCTGAAATAATCTTCAGTGCAAAAAGTCCTTTCTGACATTTGGTAACCACCACTTCAACACGATTATTAAAGGACAGGCATCTATCAAAAGTGATTCTAAGTGTAGTATACATCTTGCAAACCGCCACTCGCTGTTTAAATCTCCCCGCACTACCCTCCAGTTAGCAACAGCGCCAACAACCACCACCATCATACTCAAATTCAAATTTGAAGAAGGAAGGAAGTAGCGCCGATAGTTCAGAAGAAGGACGAAATTTGCATCATCCTAATTTGAAAACGGAGCGCTGATTTGAAACATAAACGACAATATTATAATTATAAGGTGAAACGGTGTTCTGCCATTGGTCACGACGCGACATGACATCAGAGCTCAAGCTAGGTCGGGCTGGAATAAAAATGGCGAAAAAGACCGGCAAAAGTTCAGTGTGTGTGCAGAATTACAATCCTTCAGCAACAGGAGACAGTCCACCGGAGCTGACGGCCTGGTATCCTCTGCTTAAAAATCCATCTGAAGTACATAACTTGGAAGAGGAGAGGAGAGAGAAGTGCCAGCCTATGAAACAGCCAGAGTGCTGGGAAAATCAAAGCCCAGTCTGGATTCTGAAATCTGATTGCAAATACGTGAAGAAGGCTTTCAGCTATGTTGAAGGTCTGACTCTTGATGGGAGCTAATGACTAGAGTGATGAAGAAGACTATTATAAAAGAAACTACCTGCGCGAGTTTCAACTAACCACTCAGGAGACGTACAATGGTATCAACCTAGATTGAACAGGGAACCTTTACTTGAACCTATTAGTGGATAATTAATCAACTAACAACCGACCTATACCAGATTAACACTCCCTCACATAACTCAATATATTAGTGGCAATGAACATTCTTTACAATTGGGTTCCGTTGACCTATATAGTTCATGGACTTGAGTTTAATACAGGTCTTATACTTTGTACAATTCAACAAAGATATGTATATTACTCAACCCTCTGGAGAACTGAGATGTATGTTAGTATTTTGTTGAAGTGAAAGAGTGGGGCATTAATGTTATATATTTATATCATGGCATTGTGAAGAGATTATTATTTCTTTGACAGAATAACGAATACCCCGGATTGGTGTTTATTAAATATGAAGAGATTTCATTTCCACTGTGAGTGTTTAAGAATTCTTTGATTGTTTACTTTATTCTTGTCATTTATTAATTATATACCCTAGATATTAATTAATTAGTTGAGGAAAAATCCACAAGGCTATTATTATTCGCCTTGGGGACTTCCTTGGTTCTCCGAGACTCTATTTATGGACTCAAACAATTGAGCCATTAAAGGCTAATATAATTACAACGGCCAGGATCACATTGGGAGAGAGGAATTTCAGCTTTCCTCTATCATTTTGAGATTCACCCAACGTATCCGATATTAAAAGACATCAGTTTGCTTTCTCTATTCAATTTATACTATTTATTGTGAAGCTTTGGGAGGCCAGCTTTAACAATACTATTGTCCATAGAGCACCAAAAGACATATGCCTTTTTCAGACGATGACATCATGCATCTCCATACACCGATCCATCACTTTGTCTATTTTCTCCTACAGTCCGTGGGCTGTTTAATTCCTGTCTTTCCTCTTCTTGTATGCAAGAACATCATCTGCAAAAGTTAGTAGCCGTCCATCTCTTGGTGATTCGATACTTCTCTGTCTTCCCCTTGTTCTCTTCCCTTCGATCTTGTCAGTTGTCACCAAGTTCTCCAATTTATTTCTTCTCATAACATGCCCAAACAATTGTGACTGTCTACGTCTAATTTCTCTAATCAGTTTACGATATTCATTTGTTTCTTTTAGGACTTGGTCACTGGTTTTTCTGTCTGTCCATGGTATTCTTTGCATTCTCCCCAGAAACCACTTTTCCACAGTCATCAGATGTTCAGTTCTCTAGACACACATTTTTTTTTCCCATTTCGCAATGCAATTTTCTTTATTCATCAGTTAGACCATTCACACTGTTTCTGATTATATGCACACCAAGAAGCCCGGGAGAAGAGGCACTCGTTGCAAGCCACTTTGCATTAACTTGCGTAAACGATTACACAGCTTATGCGCTTGCACAGAGAAAACTAATCTGGAGACATTACACATCCCTGTCTCACGCATCTTTTAATAGGCTCTTGTTGCAGCTTGTTGTTTCCAATATATATATTTCACAAGTCTAGTGTCTTTCCCATTAATTTGTAGATCCGCAAGCATCTCTATCATGTTGACATGTTGTGAGGTTTTGAGGAAAAAAATAATAAGTATCCCACCTATTGGTAGTAAGATGACCATTCTATATAGACCGAACAATGCAGTCACTTAAGAGATTGTATATTATATATCTATATATGATAGATAGATATGATAAGCGTTTGATATGACAAGTTGTCTGAGGGCATCCCTAATTGGATAGATAATCATTACCGGACAGCCTTTCAGAGGAACAATATAATATGACTCAAGAACCCCACTTTGAGAACTTTAGACCTAAAGTTTAAGTTCCTACACAGAATTAAAAAACAAAGGGTTCTTCCATAAGGCTTTTAGAGATCTTGGCAATTCGCCACATTAACAGAGGCATTTGTGCCCTCCTTAATAATGTTGACTGTGTGTTCTCAGACAACCTCATATAGATATCATATTATATGTATCAAAAGTGACACATGTCAATGGACTCAACAATTGTTGACCAAAACGTCAACAAAGAACTGTACTCAACAACAGTTGAACAAGACATTCACAATGAAATGTACTCGACACCAGTTGAACAAGACATTCACAATGAAATGTACTCAATAACAGTTGAACAAGACATTCACCATGAAATGTAATCAACAACCATTTTAACACCACCCTTGTATTGAGCAGACTGGAGGGATCTGGAGAAGATCCAGGTTCCACTTAGTGACATCATATACACTTCAACATGGTATATGCATAGACAACATAATCGTTGGAAAAAAAACTCAGATACTTCACCCCAACCAACTAACAGCTTCACACCCTCCACCCCCAATCATCAAAAACATTACCCACATCTCTAAAACTCCTCTTCAACAACAATTCTAAATTAAACCAGGTATAATCTCCTTCAGTTGGCACTGGAGAAAGAGTTTCTTCCTCAGGGCAAAATACAAGTTCGGATACTGCCTTGGTTCACTACAATCTCGTAGCCACTAATAAGCGCTGTTAATTACAGGTTCCAGGTAACAGCTTTCCTCTTGATACACCCTCATCAAGTTAACTTTCTCCTGTGATACAGTATTTGAAGGAATAAAACTATAATGAATTCTTGATGGTGATAGGACTGCCTGTTGAAGCTGACTCCTGGGGCCAATCAATAAGTTGAGTATCCACTCTTCACTTCAGCCGGAATGTAAATTCTCTGTACGTATTGATCACGACGTTCTGAAGACCAACCAGTGGTTTGGGACATAGATCAAACCTTCTACATCATTCTACAACGCAAGTTCATCCCAACCAAGTTTCAAACTGGGAATAAGAGCTAAAACACTCATTCCTGCACTTCAGCTAGTAATACAATCGAATAAACGAATCGCTCACGAATCTTCCTTCAAAATAAGCCACAGCTATTAATGAGCTGGGTTAGAAAATTCCTAAGAAATGCCGATAATCCAGGTTCTAGGAATAATATGGGAGTTTTCACAGATGCACTGTCTTTCACCATCCATGGGCCTGCTTGAGGCAAACTGAGGCCAGGGGTTCCTTTAACAATGTTGACCATTCCTGTGTTCGTAGTCCAGAGAACAGACTCTCTCAGTTGCTATCAGCACATGCATATAATGGGATGAAGGTTTAGGCTAGTAAATCCAACCTATAGATTATGTGGTATTCCCTGGATTATCACCACATAAGGAGTTGAAGATTTGAGACTGGGACTCTCATTTGGTTGTCCCAACTATAAGGCCACTCCATCATCCCCTTCTCTGCTGATACAAAATGCAAAAAGGACTATGCTATACATTTGTACTAAAATCAAATGTCATAATCAAGTATCAACAAACACAACAGGAAACTAAAGGTAATGGAGAGGAGAAAGGAGGGTGTTACTCATGCACCAATCCCCTCGTACTGGTGATGGAGTGTGATCCACACGGATGGATTGTGGGTGATATCTTCTCATTGGTCACCATATTCATGATTGGCACTGAACCCTCTTGCTGAATCAGGGACATTATTACACAACCACCCAGCATGATAATATACTCGTCGAGATGTGTCAAAACTCTCATAAGACCCAGACAACATGAGATCTAGGCATAATGAGACAGACATCATAAGACAGGCATCATGAGACAAGTAACATGAGACAAGCATCATAAGACAGACATGATGCGACAAGCATCATGAGACAAGCATGATGAGACAAGCATCATAAGACAGACATGATGAGACAGGCATCATGAGACAGATCTGATGAGACAGGCATCATGAGACAGATAGGAGATAGACATCAATTACAACTGCAATATGCAATATATATCACTTGACCAATGGCAAATAACCACTGACCAGACCAATCACCAATCTCTATGGGTGGTACTTTGTTACATGGATGTCCCATCCCACCCACACTCACACAGCAACGCCAGTCCTCCCCTCTCTCGGGCTAGACTCGGTTCACAAGTGCCATCCCTCATCACCATTAAGTCATTTGCTCTTTCCCTACTGGGTAACATTAGTATTTCTCCCACAGCAAGTAAGGCAATATTTAATAAGCAATATTCACATGTGAAACAAAACACGCGTGAAAACATAGAATCCTCCCATGAATCATTGCATGAGCCGTCAGATATATATTCATCAAACTTAGACAAAGGTTCGAACATATATTGTCATTTCTCCTGACCATTAGGAACAGGGGTTTTCTGAACGTCCCGCAAACATATGAATATGATAATGCGTCTATCTTTCTTCTCACATGAGATGGTACTCATAAAACCAACATATCACTCCTTTAAATACCCTCAGCATTTTCAGAGAAAAGATTACATGTCAAATCACACATTCTGATCACAAGCGTGATAAAACATAGACTCTCAAGAATTATTCTACAATTTGATTAAGTGCAATTATGTGCATCCATAGGGAAGTTCTATAGAGCATAACGAGTGCAAATTTGCATTGAGAGTGGTATACATTCATCAAGCATACAGCAGAATTCTCATTGCAGACGAAACGATAGGCATGGTAAAGTATTCAGTGTCATAGACATGTCAATCTGACAGAAAGCAACATTCAATTCCTCAATGAAGTTCTCAAACTCCTCAATGAATTTTGATCTCACTTTCACATTTCTCATACAAATACTCTGATATTCGTCTCTTTCGCGTCACTAGGCACGGCCACGACATTTAAAAAAAAAAAATTGTCGTACCTTAGACACAGAGAAAACATAATATGGTGTTGTATTACACCACCTCGAAAGCGTCCAGCCCAGATAAAATCTACTTGTCAACTGCTAGGCTATGGTTTTGGCCGGGATCCGATAGTGTCTCACAGCAGACCTTACGCATCACCCTTTTCAAATCGTACTAACCTAGTGCAACGTATTCTAGAACATTCGTTCGTAAAATAACTCTGATGTTATATATTCATCAGTAGGGACACCGTTCTATATTTAAAGTTTTGACTGATCCTCTATGTACTGGGGACGTGGATGAATGACCACGTTATGTCACACATGTCTAACTTTATCAAAAGCCTTTGTATAGTCAATAAAACATCAATTATATTGAAGATATTCCCCCATGTCACCGTCTCAGTCAGTTCCGCATCAGTTCTCTCGAGTTACTTTCTTTATATTATATCAATGATCTTTTCATTGTAACGCTGTTTTAATTGTCTCTCTTCACATTACATAACCAACGAACATTGTTACTTAACTTAATGTGCACGACTAATGATGATAATGAAATCCCACCAAGTGGCACAACGCCAAGGCTTGTGGAAAGCAAGAGGAGTCTATCACACTCTTAATATTTATTTTCAAAGGGTTAGGAACTGGGCACGCAGGCCCGTCCGTCTGACATTCTGCTTTTCTCCTCTATTTCCTCTCATACATTATTCCATTCAACATCACTTATGAAGCTAATCTTAGACAACAAACTGAAAATAAGCATTACACGCATGAAAAAATAATTAATAATACATGACTCACTGAGGAAATGTTCAACATGGGCATTATAAATACCCAAGGAAAGTGTAACGTGCCATACATATGGGAATGTTTATTGGCTAGTTGTCGCTTGAGATAATCTACCATTATTATTTTAGGGTGGTGGTGGGGGGAGGGGGGGGGGGGAGGCATGTAGTCTGTAATGAGGTAGTGTTCAAACAGGTTGCGACTGTATGTATAATGATTGGTGGTGTCTTTGATTTCTTGTGGAAGATTGTTCCACAGCTGAGTGGCAGAGTATGCTAAGCTTGTTTTATATGTCTTTTCTAAGTTAGGGACATGAAGTATATTTAGTCATTCGCTATGTTTTGAGTTATATTTAAACAATGGCCAAAGGTAGCTTGGAGTATTTTTAAATAGGATTTTGTTAATTAGTTTAGCCTTATTAAAAGTAGAAGCTTTTGGAGTGACTGTAACTGAAGACGTTCATGTAGGTTTGAATTGTCGTTACGTTTTTCACCATTAATTAAACGCATTGCCTTTTTCTGGAGTGAATAAAGGCGTTTTGTTATTGATTTGGAGCATCCATCTCAGATTGTGGAGCAATAATCAATATGTGTTTGTATGTGGGAAGTATAGAATATCTTTCTTGTGTTTTCGTCAAGGAAATTTTTAATTTTGGCAAGTTGGTATAATTTTTTGGCTATTTGTTTAACTAGAGCATGAACATGGGAATTAAAGGTCAGATTTTGATCAATAAGACCCAGTGCTTTGTGCTCGATTACACTTTCTACAGGCGTGCTACCAATGCGAAGCTGAAGAGTTCTCAGAGTATGAAGTCTTTGCCTGGTTGCTATTAACATAGATTTTGTTTTAGAAATGTTAATTTGCATGCGGTTTGCATGACTCCATTTAACTACACTATTTATTTCCTGTTGCGAGGAGAATTCTAGCACATTACAATCAATGGCGTTTGTATATACTGTGCAGTCGTCTGCAAATAGATCGCAGGACGACGAAAGATATAAGGGAAGATCATTTGTATAAATGGCAAATAGCAGAAGGCCAAGTATAGACCCCTGAGGTACTCCACTATTAATAGTAATGGCTCGGGATAGAGATTTATTGTGTGATACTATAGAAGGGCAGAGAAGGATATAATTGGCCTTCTTTTCACTGCCACCAGGGAATCAGATAGGCGCCAATGCCCGTAGCCGGATCGTGTATAATCCAGACCAGTCTTTGGTGTTTAATTCTGGTTGTGAGCTGCTGTATCATGGAGGCCATTATTTGAGTGTTACGTTTTTGTGGGTTTTGGCTGTCTTATTTTTTCTTTCTTTCTTTCTTTTTTTTTTTTTTTTTTTAAAGTTTACATTATACATCTTTGCTGTAATTTATGTAATATCTGGTTTAAGCGCCACTCATATTTTATTTAGGTGGCACATCCTACTCCATTCAGTTTATTAATCATTAAGTTTGTGTACCCGACAGATTTGACCTAGACAGAGGCAGAGGTCTGGTTATTTGTTAGAAACCATTCATTGTTGTTAGTGTTTGATTTTAATCTAGACTCTAGTTGTCTTTAGTGTTTGTTTCTATTGTACTTCAATATTTGAATAAAAAGTAGTTAACCCTGTAGTTTTAGAATTTGGTAAATAAGGAGCTTTAATATTGTTCCTGTTAGTTAAGTGCTTCCACAATGAAGTCGATGGGCCTTAGGTTCATATCAGAATAAGATCAGCGTTGCCAGTAGTGGGTTGTGCTCAATATTTAAATCTCAAATCCCGAAACAACCAAATAAATCAGTTTAGTCTGTGTTTAGTGTTTGTGTACTCACTGTTGCTGTTAGCCTAAATAAAAGTTTAACTCATTAATGGTCAGGTTGAAATGAAATTAATCCCAGCCTGTCTTTAGAATCATGTAACTCTTTCTTTCTTTTTACTTTCCCTGTTCTTGTTGGTTAGGAGGCGGTGAGAGGTGTCGTCTGGTTATCTACTTTTTCTCTTTGACCAGAACGCAGTCAGCGTTGCGCTCTGTAACTCACATTACCGTAACATATGTATATTTCCCCTCAGCTTAGGCTACACTCAGACACATCCATAAAGAAACCCCATTAGTTCACGTCTCCACAGCATACTGACCACCTGCCATATTTGGAGCCAGTTTTCCCATTTATGCCACTTCGCAGCTGGCTGGCTGCACCAGCATGATAAGACTGCCGTTGTCTCCTTTCCCTCCGCCTCTGTCTGCGAAATGAATTCTTCT
This sequence comes from Cepaea nemoralis, assembly GCA_014155875.1. Lineage (NCBI taxonomy): Eukaryota > Metazoa > Mollusca > Gastropoda > Stylommatophora > Helicidae > Cepaea > Cepaea nemoralis. The sequence goes on from JACEFZ010008488.1 coordinate 668,871, forward strand.
AATAGTCATTGATAATCACATTCTTTTACCAAAAACTAACATCGCATTCACCTGGGCAGATGAGAAGGCTGATCCCTTTAAATGTTAAGCTATGGGAGGACACTGCTGTCGTTTAAAGTCTAGCAGCCGGTTTTGTTGGATTGTACTTTCTGAAATTTCACTCCTGTTGAGTTCTGAATATAACAACCCCTCTCTTCTTTGGGCATCCGTTCTGAAGATGGGCCTGGTTTATGTACACAACCTTCTCTATTCAATCCTAGAGTCATTCATATGGGCAGCAGCAGTAGTACAGTACGGTCAGAAAATTTGTCATTTTTATCTCAAGCTACTGCGGTCCATGGAGGTTGCACTTCGGCATCAACAGAGATAATGTCACCGGGATAATTTAGTTATCATTTAATTGAATTTTAATGAAGGATTACAATACTCCTTCAGTCAAGACTAATGATCAAATTACAAGTCATATTTTAATTCTGGATAGTTTTTAACTTAGCGTCCCGAGAAGGCTAGAAAATGTAGTTCTTAATAAGGACCGCGAGGTCGATTTTCTCAATATGATGCAAGTCTTCGAAATACCGCCCCTTAAATATGTTTTTTTTTTCCCTTTAAAAATGCCGCCCTCTTATGAAGCCCACTTACGGTGCCACCTGATGCGGCCGCCTCTCTGTATCATAGCACGGCACGGCAGTTTTTAATGTACATGTTTGCATAGTACTAGTTTTACCACCAGCACTGTGGCCCAGAGGCAGTGAACGTGATTCACAATTTCCCGACATACCGAGTCCAGGGTTCGAAACCAGCTGGTCACGATCTGGAAACAGACCGCCATGTGTTGATTTCGATGGTATAAGCGTCGATATTTCAGAAAGCAATGGCAAGCTACCGAATGCAAAACTTGCTTATTAAATCTCAAATAGCGACAAATGATGGAGTTGATTGCCTCGTCCTGTAATGGACTCGCAACTAACTAATATGAACTTAACTTAGCGCCTAGAGCTGGTCGAATGTATTTGTTGAATGTACATGCTTTGCACAATACTATACTGTTCAAAAAAAAAAGAAAAAAAAAAGAAGATGAAGAAACAAAAAAGAAAAGGCAAAATTGTTGATGTTACTTTTATAAAAGATATTCGCTGATTAGAAGACATCAGTCAACCTATCGACGGTGTCCATCTGGTCATTAACTTCTCGTGATTACCTGAAATGTACTGACCTCGTGATTCATGAGGTCATGAAAGAGGTCAAGGTCAAAGCAACATCTCTGACAATAACTCGTGACAGGTTCATGATAATCCCTTGAAGCTTACTGAACACAAAACTCTCTGACCATATTATTGAAGGCCTATAAACGATTGACGCTCCTCGAATAAATTAAGTTGAAAACTCAATGCGCAAATATGGCTAATCTCACTACAGAACGACTCATCATCATCATTGGACGTTTACAGGCTGGACAGTCACAAGTGTAGTAGCCAGAGAATTTAATGTGGTTAGAAGCATTAGTAGTAGCCTTTGGGGGAGATTTTCAAGAAACTGACTCAGTGGCAGACCCGCCGCGCAGTGGAAGATCCAGAATCACAACTGCTGCCGAAGACCACTTCATACGGCTGTATCACCTTAGAATCGATTTGCATCTGCGTCCTCCACAGTCCAGTCAATTCCAGAAGCTCGTCGAATTTCAGACCAAACGATCAGGGACCGGCTGCACGACGCTGGTCTTTGGGCTAGAAGACCGTACAGAGATCCTGTTCTTATGGACCGGCATTGCCAGAACCGACTGCAGTGGGCGAAACGGCATCGTCAATATAATGTTGGTACAAGTTTACAATTGAAACTGCAATAATGTTGCGTTTACTTTCTTTCCTCTTTTTTTTTTTTTTTTTTGGACACAGTATAGTTTTACCACTTGAAAATGCCCCCTTTTCATTAGCTAAATATATTTGGCCTCTCAACAGATAGTTATTGCTTTATTGTTGTTGTTGTTTTAGCTGTATAGTTCTAAAAGATGTCAGATGAGTGGCAGCTGATTGCACGCCGTGTCCTGACCTGATGGCCACACATACCCTGGTGATAATGTATTGTAATTTTGTGATGACTGAAAACACTTTCAAGAAACAGTTTCAGTACTCAAACAGTTGAAGGTAGGCTAACAATAACAATGAACGCAGCTACCATGACGGTCTTGCACACAATGTCCAACAAACAATAGTGTAAGGATTATGGCAAGATCATATTCAAAATATAATCCACTTAACACGTGTAATAAAGACAACACCAACAGACGGCAACAGTATAATGCACTAATCATTATCATGTGGCAGGTTTCGTGCACACCGTCGCTCTCATCGCACCCGACAAGTTCCTACGGCCTCGTGCAGTCATGCCTAGTGTGTCTGCAATATTCCGTGTTCAAGTTCGTAATGGTCCCCCCCCCCTTTCCCCTTCCAAGAATCGTGCCTCTCAGTCGCTAACCTCGACAAACCACTGTCACGTTGTATATGGCCGAAGTATTCAAATTTTTCGGACATGATGTCGTCTATGAGCCAGTTGTCTTTGGTGTTCTGATCTTGAATGTCAGTATGTGTCGTCTTATTGGTCCATGATATTCTAAGATCGTTTCTCTCACATTCGAGTTTAAAAGCCCAGATTTCTTTTGTAGTGATGGAGAAGTGGTCCATAGCTGACATGCTTGTACTGCCACAAATGCATACTCTCACACATGTGACTACAGTGTGTTTGCTGAGGTTGTGTCATAGGTTCTTCATAAGTTCAGAAACGTATGTCATATTTTCTCTTGATACATGTTTATTAGCTACCACATGCATGCTTGTACAGAATCATTCTCGCTAATGCAAATTAAGGTAGTTATACCAATTACTGACATCCACGATCACTTATGAGTAACTACCCCTTGTTATCATTTGAAACCAAGACTTATACGAGAAACCGTCCTCACTTTATGTTAAGTTTGATATAATGTTCACGTTATGGCCAATCCTATATTTACAGGCTATTAGTATGTCTGGTAGCAATATGCCATGTCTTTCCAGCCTAACTGTCGTCAACTTCACATGTTTAGTTTTTATTCAGTGCAGTCTGTAACTGTTCTAAGCAACACATTTTGTTAATATTATGACACTTTGCATGTCACCTCCGGCTGTAGACTGCACATTTTGCAACTGTTGAATCCAGCATCACTTACAATCTCTTAGCATTTCTGTGACTTCTCTATGATCTTAACCACAAGCATCATCTTCTCCTAAAGCATCACATTGCTTTGTGTGTGATACACTTGTAGAGGGCAACTTACTCTTGTCTGAAGGATCTGTTGTGAAAAATGGAATAGTGTCCCCATCACCTAACAGGGTATCTAATTGAGCGCTCTCGTCAGGCCTAGTAAAAATGTCATCAAAAATATGTTTATACTCAGAGCTACGATCTCTGGCATTACCAGCAACTAGCGTGCTGTAATAGAGGCCTTCATGTAAGTCTGGTTTTTTACAGAAAAACACAGGACGATCAAGTGACACGGTTGATCTTTCCTTCACTGACTCGTCAATGTTCACTGCATCCAATAAGGTAACCGTGTCTGCGAAAGATGCTTGCTGAAAGATAGTCACAACTGCTGTGGTTTTCATTTTTTTTAACTTTCTCATACTCTGCTTCAAATGCATCACCAACTATAGTGCTTCCCCTCTCTCGCAATATTCTTGTAGTTCGTAAAGCAGCAATATACATGGTCTTGGAAATGCACAGATACTGAACATCAGTCATCACACGCACAGAGAAGTCAGGGGTGTACTCTTTGGCTCTGCCATCAGGGTGAAAGGCTTGTGTTCTTGAACCTATGTACACATTTAATGAAGTTGTATTAACATGTGAGTGTGCCGGTGGGAAAGTGATATGAAACACATCTTTCAATATTGGGTTGACTACAATCTAATGAGAAACATCTTGTCTGCAGCAGGAATTAACAAAACAAAATGAAACAACACATATGTTAGGATTCTGCAGAGGAATAATCAGACTCATGTAAATCCCGTACACCGAAAAAAGGCCAGGTGAACGGACATCAGAGACCACGCCAGTCAAAAAATCACTTTTATGAATGAATAGAAAACATATTTGGAAGTTACATGCACAATTATATAACAACAACTAAGTTAAGTAATAACAGGAACAGCGGTGGCATAGTGGTTTGCGCGCTTGTCTACCAAGACGTTAGTGCGGGTGTAGTCCTCATCAGAGGCTGGATTGTGTTCCCCGGACCAGTACAGATCTGGCGTCGATCCAGCGTCACACACGTGGGTATCAAACAATTTTCTGAGAGTTACCTGGGAAGGAACAGTGACGAGTAAGGGAAATGACCACCGCACCTCATATGTCATGGTCTAGAACATGAGAAAGCCTCATCTACTTCACGCCCCAACGTCAGTGTCTGCCAAGGGACTAGCTTAACCTGTTAGGTAATATTAAATACAATATAAATCGCGCCACGCGTGTCCGAGTTACAGTTATAACAATCTTCGTCAAGAACACCACAAACATGACTAACATAGGAGTTAACATCGTATAGTATAAAGCAAAATATATGGGCACACATCTCAAACTGATAACAGTGGTAGAGGAGTGGTAGGAAACGGGCTATGTCACTTCGGCGTGCAGTAAAAACTGCCTGTAGTACTATAAGCTGGCCGTGTGTTCTAGGGCCAGATAGGCAAGCACAGACTAGTTAGTCGCAGTTCCAACTTCACGGAAAAGGGTCTCCCCCCATTATGCTCCGTTTCCTGTGCCAGTGAATATCAACAAAATCCCCATTGCCGCGTTTGAAAAGTGCAACAAACAGGAGTCTCGAAAAATCAACAACACGCACAGCAATACTATGCATAATGGCGCTGCCAGAAAGCCAACACACAAGTCCACCACGAAAAATACAGTTCATCGTCGATAGAAGCGGCAGTCACTAGAAAACCAACAACCACACTGCATAAGACAACCCAGTTAGTTCAGCTACCGATTGGCTGCCATTTCTCTGAACATACATTTCACGCTACAAACAACCGAGGACACATGTAAAATCACCCCACACGAAATTCACAGCTCACAGTGTCTCTCCACGCACTCCACTCAGTAGTAGAGCGAAGAAACCATGCACTACCAGTCTAACATGAAGGAAATGCGTAAGTAAACCGTAGCCACAGGAAGTAACACTCACGAGGCCTTACAGCTCAATCGCCCATCCTCCATGTCACACAAATCAACCAGGCATATAGTCAGAAGGCGACTAAAGAAAGTTGGCGTAAGAATGATTACATCCCGAAAACAATGTAGCTACAAAAGCCAGTCTACAATGAGCGAGGCTTAAGTTAGTCGAGTGCCTAGCTCCACGCGGTGATGGAAGGCACGAAAGAAACTGAAGAGGCGCAACCGTCCCCTAACTCTCTTTGTATCTGTCATATGTCACCATACATGTTATTGTCCACTTTATAATTAATTTTATTAGACACGTCAGTGTTTGTTCTTGACACTGCATGTTGGAACTGACATGTCTAACAAGCGTGACATAATTGACCATGTTTAGTATTACCTTTCTTAGTAGTTGTTATATAGATTTAAAATTTTTTAATTTATCTCCCAAAGATATTTGGTTTTCATCCTCAAGCGGGACATGTCGTCTGTGATTTCCGATCATATATATATATATATATATATATATATATATATATATATATATATATATATATATATATATATATATATATATGTGTGTGTGTGTGTGTGTGTGTGTGTGTGTGTTGTGTGTGTTGTGTGTGTGTGGGGGAGGGGGGGGGTGCTCAGGATCATATCATCGCTTTTTGTTTAACCTTACAAGATTTTGCCACAGGTAATTAAAGTTGCATGTCTTAAACGGTATATAGTAGCCTTTTGCTAGCCGGAACCCCCATACTTTCTGTCTTACATTACAAGAGACCGTTGTTTCTGGCGAAGATTTTCAGATAGCATTAGTTTAGTTACTTCTACTGCTGTGTATTGGGTTTTGAATGCTTCACTGTGGAGTCTATGGTATTGCATATTTAACTGTCATGCCTTAGAAATTATTCAACTCGCTGTCATGTCTCAGGTATTGTGTAGCTCACTGTCATACCACTGGCATTTTTATATTACACGCCTATGCCTCGATTTTATCATGACATGGAATCTGCTTTGAAGACATGTAAACATTCAGAAATAAATATCATAATGGGTGACGTCAATGCAAAAGTAGGAAATCAAAGATGTAGATGTACAGTAGGCAACCATGGTTTGGAAGAGCATAACGAAAGAGGATACAGATTTGTAGAATTGGAAAAAATACCATGTAGCGATTGTAGGAAACACCTGGTTTAAACAACATTCTAGAAGATTATGAACATGGAGGAGTCCTGACAGCAGGATGAGAAACCAGACTGATTACATCCTGATTAGAAGAAGGTTTCGAAATGTGTTAAAAATCGCAAAAACAGATGTGGATGATCAATGGAAAATGTTCAAACATTCAATCAGTTTGGCTGCAGAATCAACTATTCCAAAATTAAAGAAAGTGATCGTCAGAAATGCATGACTGAAGAAATTTTACAACTAGTGGAAACAAGAAGGCACAACAAACATAATCCTGACAAATATGAAGAAATTCTCAGAAAAGTGAGAACATTATTTTAGGAGGCAAAATAAGCATGGCTTGAGAAAATTTTCATGTAAATTGAAACACAACACAACAGTAAATATACCAACTTAAAGCATATACAAATTAAGGGGTTTACTAATACAAGAACACGTACATCAGCAGGCTGCCTAAAAATAAACGATGGAAAAATCATAATAAAAGATCAAATGTTACATGTATGTGAGATTATGTGAAAAACCGTTATGATGATAACAGAGAATAACAGTATGATATTTGAAATAATAATGAAGAACCATCAATTTTGAAGATAGAGGTTCAGAATGTTCTTAACCATATGAAAACTAGCAAGACCCCCGGTTAAGACAACATCACAACATAAATTACTATTGCTTTAGAAGAATATGTAATTGATCAAGTCACCAGACTGCTGAACACAATATATGATACTGGAGATATACCACATGAACTATGTAATTCTGTATTTATTGCAGTCGTAAAGAAATCAGGAGCCTTGGAATGTGATCAACATCGAACAAGTAGTGTAATGAGTCATATAACGAAGATTTTACTAAGATTTATCATGCAAAGAGTTAAGAATAAAATACAACCCACAATAGGAGAAGAACAATGTGGTTTTGTAGAAGGCAAGGGTACAGTAAATGCTGTGTATATGCTGAGAAAAATAATTGAACGTTCTATAGAGGTAAACAAAGATCTTCATCTTTAATTTATTGACTATATAAAGGCTTTCGGTAGAGTAAGACATGTCAACATGATAAAGATGCTTGCAGATCTACAAATTGATAAGACAGACCTTAGACTTGTGGAAAAACATATATTGGTGGCAGCGTCCTCTATAGTATTATAGATTGTTGTTAGTTTAGACCAGGACAGATAGGTTTAAAAGACAGTCTGTGAAAGGATATGGACGACAGCACAGACGTGTAAGAGTTAACAGACATGGAATATTCGGTGCAACGCAGAATGACAGACACCCACACTCGAGATCAAGGACAGACGAATGAGGACAACTCAAGACAGGACGGGGGAGTGGACTGAACACGACTCGGACAGGAGACCCGTGAAAAGGGCAGGACGGGACAGCAAGAGCGGGACACGCGTAGGACGACCGAAGGATTGTGTTGGACTGTAGACAAGGAAGGGCGTGTTTTGTTTAAGTCAGGGAGACTGGAGTGCAAGAGAGTTTAAAGAATGATCTAACGAGTTGTGAGATCGGAGGGTGTTATGACAGTTTAGGGATTGTAGAGGTCAAGTGTAAATATAAGAATGGACCGATTAATGACAGTCTTTAGAATAACTGTAGAGTTAAAGTATGGGTGTGACAGACTTGTGAGATCAAGGAACGTTGCGAAGCTTAAGGGCGGTCGAGATTTTCAGTGTAAATATGCTGAGAGACCGGTTTTGATGGTTATTAGAATAATTGTTAATCTGTATATAGAGTTGCTACTTAATAATATATAATCATGTGCAACTTTAAAATGAATAAACTACACTGCGGCGATATTTCAGCCAGTTTTCTAGTGTACTGACTTGTAAAATCCTGTATTTTGCGTGTCAGAGACTTGTTTGCGAGTCCGCAGATAAAACAAAGTTAATTTGAAATGCAAATTAAATTAAAGCAGCTTGAACTTGAAAATCAAAGTAACATCGTGGCTAAGAAGATAGAATTTAAATAACATGAAGTGAAATTCAAACGATATAAAGGTACCATTTTTTAAAAGTTATTTGCTGGTGACAGTATATCCACTTGGACTCAAAATGTTGAAACACTAATGAATAACTAAGACATCCCCAGGGAAGATTGGTGTATAATGTATATGAACCACCTCGCCTTAGAGCCATTAAAAGTCATTGAAACAATACCACTATATTTCAGAAAAGATTATGAATATGTCAAAATAATATTTTACAGCATTTTTATCTATACCAACAGGTTTATGAAATACAATTTACAAAATTAAACCTAAAACTTATTCAAACCTTCTTGGACTGTACATTAGAAGTTCAAGACACATTTCAGAAATTGATTACTTCCGCTAAATTAAACAATCATTTTAAATTGTTAATAGATTTACTGCTGAGAGACAAACTAGTAACGTCATTATCAACACCTTTTTCTAAATTTTTAAAAGAAAACGAATAGAATTCAATCCAAGAAATGGAAAGAAAAGGGTCAGCCTATTTTAAAGCAAATAGAGATATTTTGTTCTTTAACAGTACAAGAAATCACGCTTGGAGCTGCAGCTACATTTACCAAAACTAAAAGATTTTATAATAAGGAGAAGAAACTCAGGAGAGTAGAAATAACTCCTTGGAAATATTGCAAACCCTCGCATGGTGAGAATGAAAACTGCGACAAAATCCCTGAATATCCAAGTTATTTGAAAAAGGTCATATATAACCAATTGACCAAACGCCACCGATACAACAGCTTGATAAAATGTTATTTTGTAAACGTTTTGGGCACCTTCAGAAGTCTTGCAAAGGGAGGATAGATTTTAAACATGCAAACGCAATCATTACGGATAGTACTACATCAGAAAGTGAAGAGGGTGAGACAGAAAAAGCTAACTCATTCGAAGATATTGATATTTATATGTCATCCATATGTAAAATATGTAAAACATTCTACAAAGATGGAATTTTGACCTGTGGACAAAGTATACCTATTGCAAACTAAGAGGCGAAAGCCTTAATAGATTCATTCATTCATTCATTCATTCAGTAGCATGTCCTTTGGAGAACCTCGCTCTCAATACAATCCTCCGGAAAACTTCTCGATCACAAGCAAAATGTCCCACGTCCGATACACCCATCTGAAGATCATCAGCCACATCCTGCACACATCTCCAATCTTTCATGACGTTTCAAGTGACTCAATAGATTCATCAGATAAATTAATAATTCATCAATGGTACACTAATGGTAAATTTGCAGTCTTTTACGTGATGCAGGAGCGACCACTATCGGTGTACGCCAATCCCTAATCGAACAAGGGTACTACACAGGGGAACATGTAAGATGTCGAACATTTTCGGGGAAAGAAGAACAATACTCGCTAATATGGGCTATGATAACATCATATGTCCTTTCGGGAAAAGTAATATGTGCAGCTTTAAACAACCCATGCTGTGATACCATTATTGATATCTTACCAGAAGTAAAAGATTGCTCAGAATTTGAAATTCAGAAATGTTACAAAGACAATATACAAGCTAATGTTCTAAAAAGAGTATCATCAAAATCACAAGAAAATGAAAATCAGACAGAGACATTAGAACAGCCTTATTACTCTCGCATGAAACGAGATCAGAGAAAATTTCATTGTTCCCAAAAAAAAGAGACATTTCTCTGGGAAAAGAGTTTATAAGTGAAGAAAACAATGACATGACAGATGACAAAACAACTTTTGCATTAGCTGTGATTAACCACACCGAACTTAACGTATCAGAAGGAGACAATGGCATTACAGATGACAACACAACTGCTGCATCGGTTGTTATCAACCACACCGAACTTGAAGAGTCAGAAGAATTATACTTCCAACCGCTACTATATCAGACAAGTTAGAAAACTTGATTATCTCAGTTTCTATTTTATACCTGTTATCAATTATGGACAGATACAAGATCACGAAACTGCTAATACTACTTACACTATTAATGGGAAATCAAATACTGTCGATATCACTGACAATACTGCTTACGTGTCAACAACTGTTAACGATGTTGATACTGAAGGTTGTAAATAACTACCAATGTTACTATCACCAGTGCTTTTAAGTCAATATCTGATAATGCCACTGACAATACTGCTTACAAATCAACTGCAAATGTTATTTATGCTACTATTTATAAATCACCTGCCAAGTTTGTTGATGCTGCAGTTGATAACTCAATAACTGCTAAGGTTAATGACAGATATATATGACAATCACATCTACACACTATCTAATAACTGTAGGAAATTCATTTGAAGACAATTTGAACTGACATATGTGTTTGTGAACAAAATTGTTCACAGTGTAGATTTGGAAGTAGCTCTTAATAAAATCAAAACATGTCTTTTACATCCGCCTATTTTAAAACCACCTAACATTAATTTATCGTTCATCCTTAGAACCAACTCTAGTGATGTCGCGACATCTACAGTTTTAATCCAGTGCTCCGATAAAATTGTTCATCATATTGTATACGTCAGCCGAAAACTTTCACCAGTGGAACAAAGATACACCGGAACTTGAGTGCTTTGCAGTCATCTTTACAGTGACAAAACTGAACAAATACCTTCGAGGAACTCACTTCACAATTCAAACCGATAACAGCCCACTAGTTGTCCTTCAGAAAGGCAGCCTGAAAAATAACCGAATCGCCAGATGGGCATTATTACTACAGAACTTCTCATTTAACTTACTGGAAAAACATAACAACATCGCAGATCTTCTCTCCAGATTACCAGATGAACAGACCGAAAAGAGAGAAACTTCTTATCGTAAGACAATATGCTATATATAGTTGTATGGTAAACATCAAGGACTTTAATGGTGTGTTAACATAGTTATAAACAAAAGAATGTTTATCAACAATGTCATAAATAAAGAAGGAAATTCCAACAGAAACGCAAAGGAACATAAACCGACCGGACACCCTGAAGATTGAACATAAAGAACAGTATACATGAATATTTTAATTATCGTATTTTATAAATAGTGACGTGGTGAATATTTTAATTACTACATTATAAAATACTGTTTTGTGAAGTTTATGCAGACATTAATAAGGTTATAGTTAACATATGTATTAATTAAGCAGACATAACTAAGAATCAGTTCTTGACAGTTTATTGTCATTTGTGTCACACTATTTACAGGGATGGATATTGGAGTACCCAGCATATGACGCTTAGTGAATATATTAATAAATGACTGTTTAAATATAAAATAATATGATCAAGATAAAATCCTAACAACCTTACAACATATGCATAATGACGCTGATTCGACAAATCACTGAGGTGTATAATAGTGTACTCAAAGATAAATAAATGACTCAATGTCATAAGAGGGTGCATGTGCAAACGAAGCCACTTCGCACAGGAGAAGAATATGGTTTATCATCATTGGTACAAGTGACATATGGTGGTGAATGAGTAACATGAGTATGTGTGAAACATATAGGACATTGATCCACGTCTATAGAGACCAGAGACCTGGTTGTCAGTCTTGCGTAGACCGCAAGACACCGTTTTTCTGATGTTTTTCGGCAATGGCCGAAAACGTTAAGCCTAACAGAGTTTTTTGTGGAAGGGCATTGTTGTCTGAACTTTAATAAGCAGGTATGACGTAAATCAATGAATAGTCCTCAATATGTGCTTAGCCTGGATAAACAAAGAGAATTGATTGTGTGCTATGGAAAGTTCAACAGACCTACGTTGCGAAAAGTAATCATGATATTTGTTCACTAACAAAACGTGTGTGACCAGTATTTGAATTATGTGCGAATTTGCGGAAAAGTAAATCACAAACGTCGCACTGTGATAAGGCGTTGACCAAGAGACTACACTATCGACATGTTGATCATGACGATTATACAGGACTATGACAAAAAAGGAAAGGAAATACTTCCCAGTGACACATTATACCAAGTAATTTTGTCACATTTCTAGATAAGACAAGTGCCAAATGGGGGGGGGGGGGGGGAAGAGAGAGAGAGGGATGATGTCAGAGTCCTCTATAGTGTTATAGACTATTGTTAGTTTAGAATAGGACAGATAGGGTTAAAAGACAGTCTGTAAATGGATATCGACGACAACACAGACGCGCAAGAGTTAATGGACAGTTCGGTACAACGCAGAATAACAAACACCCACACTCGAGGTCAAGGACAGACAAGTGAGGATAACTCAAGACAGGACGGGGGAGTGGACTGAAAACGACTCGGACAGGGGACCTGTGAAAAGGTCAGGACAGGACAGCAAGAACGGACACGCGTTGGACGACCGAAGGATTGTGTGTTGGACTGCGGACACGAAGGCCGTGTATTGTATAAGACAGAGAGACTGGAGTCCAAGAGAGTCTAAAGAATGATCGTAACAGAGATGTGAGATCAGGGAGTGTTATGGCAGCTTAGGGATCGTAGAGGTCAAGTGTAAATATAAGAATGGACCGATTAATAACAGTCGTAAGAATAAATGTATATGTTGAAGTATGGGTGCGACAGACTTGTGAGATCAAGGAACGTTGCGACAGCTTAAAGACGGTCGAGATTTTCAGTGTAAATATGTTGAGAGATCGGTGTTTACGGTTTTTAGAATAATTGTTAATCTGTATATAGAGTGACTACTTTATGATATATAATCATGTACTACTTGAAAATGAAAAAAATATACTGCAACGGTATTTCAGCCAGTCTTCGGGTGTACTGACTTGTAAGATCCTGTATTTTGCCTGTTAGAGACGTGTGTGCGAGTTCACATTAAATAGTAAGTCCCTGACAATTGGAGACAGCAAGTTGTCATAAGAATTGATAACGACGTTGGTCAACATCAGCCTATTAAGAGAGGTGTGAGACAGGGATGTGTAATGTCTTCAAATCTTTTTCACTGCACAGTTAACATATTTTCAGAAATATAGAAGATATGAAAGGAATTATCACTGGGAGACGAAAAAATAATATTAGATATGCAGATACAGTATTGATGACTTATCCTTTCCTCTGGAGTAAATAGAGACAAGGCCGAGAGAGGGAACATGCTGCATGGGCAACACATGTTCTCTGAATCCATGCCCAGGCATTGTGCGATGGAATTTTAGCCAAATTGTATTCTACATACTTTCGTCTGTCAAGACGGTAAGGTGCCACTCACTCACAATATTGATTGCAGGCAATAAGGAGGATCTGCAACATTTAGTAGATGCGGTTGTTACACACGGTGAACAACTAGGGTTAGAATTGAACTGTAGGAAGACACAGATTATGGTCGTCACTAGGACGAAGGAAATACCACAATGTAATAATATACGAGTAAATGGGAATATTCTTAAGCAAGTGAATCGGTACAATTATCTCGGAACATCCGATGGCAGATGCCCCGAAGAGATTAGAACAAGAAGTGCAATGGCGAAGATAGTGCTTTGCAAGATGAAAAACATACTGACCAATACAAAAATGTCAATTGCAACGAGAAAAAAGAGAGCTGAGGTGCTTCATAGAACATGTACTTGGATGTATGGATGTGAAGCGGGGACAATGAGCAGGCAAGCTGAAAAACATCTGATGGCTGTGTGGAACAGTGGTTTCTGAGGAAAATGCAAAGAATACCATGGACAGACAGAAAAATCAATGACCAAGTCCTACAAGAAACAAATGAAAATCTTAAACTGATTAGAGAAATTAGACGTAGACAGTCAAAATTTTTGGGCATGCTATGAGTACAAATAAATTGGAGAACTTGGTGACAACTGTCAAGATCGAGGGGAAGAGAACAAGAGGAATACAGAGACGTCAATACTTTGCTGGCTTGGCCACGTGGTATGGTCGAGACAAGAACACTGAGCTGATCGGCGATTCTGGTGATCGAGTGAAATGGTGAATCATGACCGCTCACGCTGATAAGCATTGTATATGATGGATGAATGCCTCAAAGCAATGGCAAACTAATGAACGTAAACTTACCAAGAAATCACAAACAACCAAATCATGCTGGGGTTTACTGCGACGTCCCGTAAAGATTATTCAACTGCCCATGCCTCATGTAGTGTATATATCGCAGCCATGCCTAATGATGTGTACATCGTATGTCCATGTATAATGTGTTATATACCTCACTCTCATGTGTGTTGTATACCTAACTGTCATATATAATGTGTTGTATACCTTAGTGTCATTTATAATGTGTTGCATATCTCACTGTCACATATAATGTGTTGTATTTCTCACTGTCACATATAATATAATGTGTTGTATTCCTCACTGTCACATTGTCGGATGTATGGTTGATGACTCAACCCCAAAGAGAAAAATAATGCTAAGTTCCTCTTTCCCAGTGTGATCTTGCCCGTTTAATTATGTTAACCTTTAATGGCTCAGTTGCTTGAGCCCATAAATAGAGTCTCACAAAACCAAGGAATACCTCTAGGAAAACATTTACAAGTTTTTCCCCTTAATACCCCAAAATCTCCTTTTGGTGGTTTCTTGCCTCTCCTCTCTCAGTTAACCTAATTTTATCTAGGGTTGTTTTATTTAACTAATTGACTATGAAAAATAAAAAAATTACACACACGAGACAAAATGACCTCATTTTTTCATCATTTATTAACTATACAGTTAGTCATGAACAGTAATATTTTTAATATAATCAGTTTAAATGCATCAAATACATATATGGAAAAAAAAAACAGAAGTTCATTTACATCAAGATCTTTACACTTAATTATATTTTCAGCAGTGACTCCCCTCCTCACATAGGATTAAGACTACAGGTAATTTCGCAGGTAATTTTCCTGCAGATCCTCTGTGGTAGTAAATCTGAAACAGAAAATGTGGTCTGCCCTCTCTTGTCTTGACACTGGTATGTATTTGTCTTGACTTGTGGGTTATGGATTCCTGCTCCAAGCAGTCACTGTGGTGTGTGTGTGTGTGTGTGTGTGTGTGTGTGTGTGTGTGTGTGTGTGTGTGTGTGTGTGTGTGTGTGTGTGTGTGTGTGTGTGTGTGTGTGTGTGTGTGTGTGTGTGTGTGTGTGTGTGTGTGTGTGTGTGTGTGTTCAGTATGTTGTTCTTCCTCGGTTTTTAGAATATTATAGTTGGCTCTAGATTTTTCCATTTTTGGTAAGTAAATTATGCTAAATAATTTTTACCTCTCCTATAATGAAAATGGATCTTTTGCAGGTGGATAGGTTTATGCCCCACTCTCTCACAGAGCATTTAGAAAAGTTGCTTCTATCACCAAAGTCATGTCTGGAACTATAAGGTTATAGCCACTACCTGAAATGTCAGCGTCAATCATAAATCTAATGATATCATCATTATGAACATCAGAAATGAAATTATGTAAATTCCGAAGAACACAACAAGGGAAATCAACAAAATACATCTTGTTCCTAGAGAAGAATACACATACGAGAAAGATAGTCTTGGTGTTCTCAGTTAGTTATCACCAACATAATTATTTGCTCTCCAACCAAACTTCCATTATAAGGTGTTCAAAGTTTAGACTAGCAGATGTGCAGTTTCATCTTCACCTATGCCTGTCCTCAGGGTCTCCAAGTTGAGTACTACCTTGATTTATTTGGAATTTGACAACTATGTCCCCCTTCCACGTCTGTACCTAGTTATTTTCTCTACATCTTCTTCGATTAAAGAAAAAGGGTCTCATATATTAAGGTGTTTTTAAATCATTCCCCATTTCAACGAGTAATTGTTTATAAACAATATAAGTACATCATGGTATCCATTCTGGTAGAGTATTCAGGTGAATTCTTTTCTAATCAAAAGTTTCAAGGCGAGTATATTCCCTCCTCTTCACAGCGTCTGTAATATGCTTGTACTTCATTTATCATCATCATCATTGTTATTACAATCATCATCTCATTGTTATTACAATCATCATAATCATTCTCATCATTATCATTATGTCATTATCATCATCATTATCATTACAATCATCATCTTCATACAATCATCATAAACATTATTGTTATTACAATCATCATCTCATTATCATTACACTCATTAGGACACTAACCCACATGTTGTAACATGAGTGATCTATAAATCAAAGTGGGGTCTTGCTTAAGACACAAACCCGGATGCTTGTAGTATGCATATGCAATATGGGTTGTGTCGTGCTTAGAGTACAAAACCAGATGATGGTACCATGAGTGATATTTAATTTAACAAAAAGTGGTGTCATGCGTTGGAGTGCACTAAATTATTAAGTAGTGTATGGGCTATGTCGAACATATTCTCTTACAATGGCATAGACTTATGTGATCATTAGGCATTCTTATGAGATTGACAATGATAATCCCTTCTGTTTAGCAATAATGAAATTACACATGGATCCCCACATGCTCTCATCAAATACATACATTTATGTGATATACTATATCCACATTCATTCATCATGAATCATAACCACACTTGCATGGTGGTTGATTAGATATTATTATGTGTCTCAAAATGATAAATCCACACGTTAACAACAATGAAAATACATTTCACTCACCACATGGGTGCTTTCACCCACCACAAAAAAATTATGATACATTTAAAAATCTATTTACTACTTAAGAAATAATATGTACAACTTAGGTCTAATTCTTACACATTAAGTATGATGTTTGACTGGGAGAAACAGAACTCAGTGTGGTTTATCCTAATGTAACGTTTATCCATGACTATGATAACTGAATATAATATTTAGTTTCTACTAAATTAATTTCTTAAGGACTAACCACGTATGTTTACAACACATTGACTTACCAACTCTTCTCGGGAAACAGGTTCACAGACTAAACTAATCTAAAACATTATTGATTTTACCTTCATTTTGGTTGCATGGCTTCACGACACGTCGACAAAAGGTTTCAAGATCTGCCTTGGATTCGTTTTCTCTCATGCGATGTCTTTGTTGGCTGAGGCTTTCCTCCTCTTATTAATCAAACTATGGTATATTTTACTATTCGATTGGGAGGGTGCTCTCACTCCATCAACTATCTCAGATCTTTTCTGTCCCGTGCGTGGTTGATGTAAACAGGCCGTGTTCCGGTCGTTCGTCTTTTTATGTAGCTTTTTCCCCTCCATGTTTTTGGCTATCAGGTCGAACATGAGTCTGTTCTTGTAAAATTTGGATTTTAGAAGTGTGGAACAACCAGCACTGTTGCGGTGGTAGTCTTGGAATGGTATTGCGGGAAATATTCACAGCGACGTTGACGGCTTGTAAAAAACTATATCACACACATTTAATGTGTTTTATATCTCACTGTCATATATAATATGTTGTACATCTCACTGTCATATATAATGTGTTGTATATCTCACTGTCATATATAATGTGTTGTATATCTCACTGTCATATATAATGTGTTGTATATCTTGTTTTTTATTTTGCATATCCTTTGCAAGACGTTGTAATCAACACCAGCATTTTCAGCTGCTGTTGATGTACTATTCAAATTTTACGTTCAGTAGTGTGCCATTAAAGCTATGGCAAACTACTGAGCGTAATCTTGCCAAGAAATTAACAATGAGCTGAAAGATGCTGATGTTGACAGTGATGTCCCGTAAAGGATATGCTGGAAAAACAAATAAGTTTGTCATTGCGTTCTGAACGACCCGCTCCTTTACCAACACGTTATAACACAACGAGACACGGTCTGCTGCACAAATCGGTCGCGGCTGTGATTCGAACACCTGGTAAGCGGCTCACGAACCGCGTCGCAAGCCTTAGGCCACGGAGACCGGCTTTCTTACAGTCATATATAACGTGTTGTATATCTCGCTGTCATATATATTGTATTGTATATCTTACTGTCATATATAATGTGTTGCATATCTCACTGTCATATATAACGTGTTGTATATCTCACTTTCATATATAATGTGTTGTATATCTTACTGTCATTTATAATGTGTTGTATATCTCACTGTCATATATAACGTGTTGTACATCTCACTGTCATATATAACGTGTTGTATATCTCACTCTCTGTGACATGTCAATGTCTCATGCCCGTCTTCATACGAATTAACGCACCATATACAAGGGCAAGATAAGAGAGACAACAGTGTTCTATAGGAAAGACAGACGGCAAGCAGTTTCCTTAAGTTTCCAAAACTTAAACCCCAGGAAGAAAATGCAGTGTGATTCAGCGGGAACAAAGACTTTTGGCATTCTCAAAGTAATTAGGTACCTGTCACCTGTCAACTGGAAAGACCTACATCGGAGAAGATAGTATCACCGCGGTGTTGCGATTTCATTAGCAACAAATTGCCTAGGTCAAAGAGCACTGTTGATGTTCATTACAGGGAACAATGGGTTTTGCCCGCAACAAAGACAGGAAGGATAACGGAATTGTTATCGGTGAAATTGGATGGATGTTGGTAGAATGTGATTGTCACGTCGAGGAGATAAAGATTGTGGTGTAAGAGGAGATATATAAAGTTACAAGCGGCAACTTAGGCGCCAGTTTAGTTACCATGTGAGACAGAAAGCAGACGTGTTTCATTCGTGTGGATATAATACTTGTACTGGGGAGTAAGGTAATTAATAATTTATATACCTCTACCTCTGTAAAAGTTAAGAGATATATGTCTTCTATAAAGAGCACTTGTTCTTTGTGATCAGGAATATATATATATATATATATATATATATATATATATATATATATATATATATATATATATATATATATATATATATATATATATATATATATATATATATATATATATATAGACAGGCTCAGAAGATAGAGAAGATTTTCTTGACTTAGAGAAACTATTCTGATGAGTAGATAAGTCATCCTTCGGCATGGGGAATTCTTAATGAATCTTTTGACGCGTTAGTCATGTATTTGATTACTGATACACTTTCTCAGCGTCTTCAGGGACGATCTATACTATATAACAAAACTACCATGTTCTCAGATATAGTCATTATATTCTATGTCTGGAAAATTATGGTCTAAAGTGTATTACATGTTCTGACTCTATATGATTTGTTTTAAAATAATTCATATGTTTTATTTGTGAATGATACTTTTCTAAAACCTACCCTGTAAGATTTTAGTTATGTATTGGGAATATGGGAAAATGATGAAGAATTTAAGCGGGTGTTTTCCCGGAAGAAAGTAAGCATTGACTAGGCAGTGGACTCATATCGTTCTACGGACAAGAGGACTATCCTGCAGAAAGCCTGAAGGAAGAGGACATGTCGTGCCAGTAGGTGAGGTGAACACCTCCAACTGAGATTATAGATCAACATCAGGCACACAGGATAGCCAGTCTGGACTACCCTGAGCTAAGAAAAGGATCCCTTCTCCCTTCGCTTATATTTTTCCCCTAACCCAGCTCTTGGGAAAGATAGCTATACGGTTTTTGGTCCTATTTCTCAAGGGTGGTGGTTGTGTTGAAGACAAAAACTGGGCAGAGACCTGTATGCTGATGGTTGTCATTCTGGAGGAACAGCATCATTTTACCTCAACTGCTTCTCCTATGCCACAACCCTACAACCCAGGGATGAACAGCTAAGTAACTGTCAGTATAGTCTGTGTTGTCCTCGACTATAAAAGACCAAGATACCCCCTGTCACATCATCCCACGTAGGACCTACTCGAGAGTACTTACTTCTTTAAACGCAAGATCTCAAGAACATCACCTTGGTATAGTTCAGGATGCCTCAGGAACATGTAGCGTAGCCTTAAGGGGACATTCTGGACATTTTATATATACATAGATGCTATGCAGTGAACTGTGACACATTTGGTTTAGTGCCATTAATGACTCAAACACGGTGTACCCGAACATTAGTTAGAGTTGGAACTTTAATTTCTTAACTGTGCTGATGATTTGTTTATTACCTCATTGATGGTATTGTTCTAATGTATGTATCTGACATCATATACCACGCTAATACCCACACACAACACAGAAGTACACCACTATATTACCTCATTATAGTGTTTTGATGATGCACTTGGTGTTTTGTGTTTTACTTGGCGTTGTGTAATATTAATTAAAATACATTAGTTACAACTAAAGAGTGGAGCCAAATGTGGCCGGATAATACAAGTATCTCTGATTTTCCAGGGGAAAATTTCCCTTATCGGAATACTGTAAACTTCCGGGGCTCCACTGGCCCTCTGTGAAGAAACTTCACCTATTGATCACCCTCCAACCCCTAGGGAGTCTGTACCAAGCCATTTTCAAGTTTTTCTTAACAGTTGGCTATTAGAATTTGGGGATCCCATCCTCATTTCTTTTTAAATTACCACACTCTCATATAATATGTGCTGTATGTATCACTGTCATATGTAATGTGTTGTATACTTTACTGTCATATATAACGTGTCGTATATCTCACTGTCATATAAAACGTGTTGTATATCTCACTGTCATATAATATGTGTTGTATATATCACTGTCATATATAATGTGATGTATACTTTACTGTCATATATAGTGTGTTGTTTATTTTATTGTCATATATGTGTTGTATACCTTAGTGTCATATATAATGTGTTGTATACCTTAGTGTCATATATAATGTGTGGCATACCTTAGTGTCATATATAATGTGTTGTATACGTTAGTGTCATATATAATGTGTTGTATACCTTAGTGTCATATATAATGTGTTGTATACGTTAGTGTCATATATAACGTGTTGCATACCTTAGTGTCATATATAATGTGTGGCATACCTTAGTGTCATATATAATGTGTTGTATACCTTAGTGTCATATATAATGTGTTGTATACGTTAGTGTCATATATAACGTTTTGCATACCTTAGTGTCATATATAATATGTTGTATACGTTAGTGTCATATATAATGTGTTGTATACGTTAGTGTCATATATAATGTGTTGTATACCTTAGTGTCATATATAATGTGTTGTATACCTTAGTGTCATATATAATGTGTTGTATACCTTAGTGTCATATATAATGTGTTGGATACCTTAGTGTCATATATAATGTGTTGTATACCTTAGTGTCATATATAATGTGTTGCATACCTTAGTGTCATATATAATGTGTTGTATACCTTAGTGTCATATATAATGTGTTGTATACATTAGTGTCATATATAATGTGTTGTATACGTTAGTGGTCATATATAATGTGTTGTATACCTTAGTGTCATATATAATAGGCTGCATACAAAGTGTCATATAATGTGTTGCATAATTTAGTGTCATATATGATGTGTTGTATACCTTAGTGTCATATATAATATGTTGCATACCTTAGTGTCATATATAATGTGTTGTATACCTTAGTGTTATATATAATACTAGCTGACCCGGCCCGGCTTCGACCAGGCCCTGGCGGGGATCTATCTATCTATCTATCTATCTATCTATCTGTCTATCTATCTATCTATCTATCTATCTATCTATCTATCTATCTGTATGTCTGTCTGTCTGTCTGTCTGTCTGTCTGCTTGTTTGTCTGTCTGTCTGTCTGTCTGACCCGGCCCGGCTTCGTCCAGCTTCTGGTGGGGAGCATCTCATTTAATTCATATAAGTAGTCATATAAGCTCCCGTTCCCGACTATCTGTCTGTCTGACCCGGCCCGGCTTCGCCCAGCTCCTGGTTGGGAGCATCTAATTTAATTCATATAAGTAGTCATATAAGCTCCCGTTCCCGACTATCTGTCTGTCTGTCTGTCTGACCTGGCCCGGCTTCACCCAGTCCCTGGTGGGGAACATCTCATTTACTTCATATTAGAGTCATATAAGTTCCCGCTCCCGACTGTCTGTCTGTCGACCCGGCTGTCTGTCTGTCTCTCTGTCTGGTCTGTCTATCTATCTGTCTGTCTGCCTACCCGTCCGTCTCTCCCTCCGTCTATCCCACCCTCTCTATCTATCGGGTCAGATCTATCTATCTATCTATCTATCTATCTATCTATCTATCTATCTATCTATCTATCTATCTATCTATCTATCTATTTATCTATCTATCTATCTATCTATCTATCAATTTATATATCTAGCTATATATAGCTTTTGATTTTATTTGATTTAGCCAGGGGACTTAACCTAAGATATAGCAATGCTACTAAAAGTTATATCCCTTTACAGAATATTTCTTATGTTAAGTCATGTAATTACAAAATGAAATTTTAGTAAGTAAATAGATGATTGCCCCCTAAGAATCTATTACAGATGGTTGCACTGAATTGAAAGGAAGACGTGTAGAAAATTTCATCTCAATCGGATGGACCGTTCGCGAACGCAGCAAATACATCCCCAACCACAAACATACAGTCTCTTTTATAGATATAGATATTGCATACAAAGTGTCATAAATAATGTGTTGCATACAAAGTGTCATATATAATGTGTTGTATACCTTAGTGTCATATATAATGCCTTGTATACCTTAGTGTCATATATAATGTGTGGCATACCTTAGTATATAAACGGACTGAGCCAAACGGATATCGACCCGGCAATGTTAATGGACTACGAGATAGATCAGCGACTCAAAAAATAGGCACAATGAACGTCTGTGGTTTCAATAGTAAAGAAGAAGAGCTATAGAAACAATGGAAGAGAGGAAAATTGGCCTGATGAGAATAGCGGACACCAGAACAAAGGGGAAAGGATGCAAGGAGCTCCACCGCAGTTACACGTTTGTTTACTCTGGAACAGAACAGCAAGAAAGGGCAAGACACGGTGTGGGAATAGTCATCGAACCACGGCTAGCAAGAGGAATACTAGAAATAAAATATGTATCAGAAGAATCATAACAGTGAGAATAAAAGAACAAACAATCACAACATATGTACAGATATACGCACCATGTAATGCAAACAATAATGAGCAAGAATGCGAGGACTTCTACGAAGACATAAATGACGTGCTAAATAAAATAGATAAGCAGGACAACATCATAGTTATGGGAGAATTCAATGAAAGACTAGGACATAACAGAGTGGGCATAGAAAAATATCTGGGAGCATTTGGAGATCAGCATAATGAAAGGAATGATAACGGAAGTAGACTGATAAGCTTTGCAGCCAACACGACCTCTATATAACAAACACATTATATAAACATAAAGATTCTCAAGTATACACCTGGTATAAATGGAAAGATCTAGATACTAAAAGCCAAATTGATTTTATATTAACAAGAAATAACAGAAAGAGAAATATATTAGATGCAAGGGCAGTGCCCAATTTCAGTATAAACACAGATCATAAAGCAGTTGTTGCCACAATAAGAACCATCGGAAGAAGAAAACAAAGAGCAGGAACATACATGCCATGCGAATCAGTAAACTTAAAAAACCTTAAAGACGAGGCAGTAAGGGAAAATTATGAGAAAAAACTAACTGAACTCTTTGTCAAATTACCTACAGAAAGAAAAACAGTGGACGAAGAATGGCAGATGTTCAAATCAAGCATTTTAAATACTGCAAAACTAACTTGTGGAACCACGAAAAACGCACATCACGGATAAAGAAAAAAACAAGTTGGTGGAACGCAGAAGTAAAGAAAGCGGTAAAAGACAAAAAGGAAAAATATAAAAAGTGGTTGAAGAGCAAACAGGAATGTGATTACATAGGATATAGAATAGCGAGAAGACATATGAGTAGAATAGTAAAGAGGGAAAAACAAAAAGACGGAGGCGTATGGAGAAACCCTAAATAAAAACTACAAGGAGGTAACTAGAAACTTCTATAAAAAGTTAAGTACAATGAGAACCAGAGGAGAACCCTTTGACCCAACTGAAATAATTAACAGCGAATGTGGAGAACCAATAAGTGAACAAAAACAAATCCTAATAAGATGGAAGCAGTATTTCGAACAACTTCTCAACATCCTATCAGATGTCACAGGAATTCAAGAGACCTACACAGATGTCACCGAAGAACTAGAACCAGACATACTAAAAGAAGAAATTATAGAAGCCATCAGATTAGCCCCATTGAACAAATCACCGGGACAAGAAGAAATACCAAATGAACTAATTAAAGAGAAATAGGAACAGCTTGGCTACATAGACTATTCAACCATGTTTGGGTAGAACAACAGACACCACGAGACTGGGGAAACGCAATAATTATCCCAGTTTGGAAAAACAAAGGCAGCAAAAGAGACTGCACACAATACAGAGGCATCTCACTGTTGAGTCATACTGGGAAATTATTTTGCAACATTCTTGAAAAAATATTATGAACTTCTTTAGAACCCCATCTAAGCGAAACACAACTTTGATTTAGGAAAAACAAAGGAAGCACAGATGCCATTTTCGCTCTTAGACAACTTATAGAAAAATCAATCGAATTCAATTAAACACTCTACTTAGCCTTTGTCGACCAAGAGAAGGCATTCGATAGAGTAGATAGAAACAAGCTGTGGGAAATCTTTAAACAATATGGAGTGAGTACACATCTAACAAACCTATGTAGAAGCTTATACAACAACAGTGAATGCATTGTGAGAGCAAGTGGAGGACACTCAGAACCCTTCACCATAAGATCTGGAGTTACGACAAGGCTGTGTCCTGTCCCCTCTCTTGTTCATAACATATATAGACAACATATGTAAAGAAACCAGCCAAGCAGAGACAGAAAGAATACCGCACGACGAGAACACAGAAGAACCATCTGAAAATCTAACCATTAGAGAACTCCTGTTTGCGGACGACCAAGCATTAATAGCAAAATCAGAAGCTGAATTACAAGACCACATGAACAGTCTAAACGAAATGTGTAGGGAACATAACATGAATATTAGCACAAGCAAAACAGAGGTAATGACTATAACTGAAGACGAACAAACAACAATTCACCTAAACGAGCATCAATTGAAAAAAGTAAAGAGTTTCAAGTACCTACGAAGTATAATATCATCAAATGGCAGATCAGAAGACGAGATCGAAAATAGGTGCAATATGGCAAAATTTGACAAATGGCACCAATACTAAAGAACAAACATGTTTCAATAACTACTAAGAAAGCACTTTACAACACAATCTTCCTACCAACTCTACGCTACCAATGCCAAAAACCTGGACAATGACAGAAAAAGAGAAAAGAAAAATCACAACAACAGAAATGAGGTTCCTGAGAAGAATACTCAACGTATCAAGAAGAGATAAGATCACAAATGAAGAAATCAGGACTAAAGTGGGGGTTAAAGCAGAACTAGATTTTATTAGAAAGCAGCAAGTCAAATGGTTTGGCCATGCAAGTAGGTTACCATTTAACAGCATACCACAACAAGCAATGATGTACAGACCAGATGGAAACAGAGGAAGAGGCCGACCACGTACACGTTGGATGGAGGGAATAGTAGAGTCCATGGGAATATCGATATATGAAGCCCATAATCGGGCACTCTCACGATGTTTATACTTCACCTCAACACCGCAAGGTACAAGAGGAACATGATGAGATGAGATGAGATACCTTAGTGTCAAATATAATGTGTTGTATACCTTAGTGTCATATATAATGTGTTGCATACAAAGTGTCATATATAATGTTTTATATACCCTAGTGTCAAATATAATGTGTTGTATACCTTGGCGTCATATATAATGTGTTGTATATCTTAGTGTCAAATATAATGTGTTGCATACACAGTGTCATGTATAATGTGTTGTATACGAGAGTGCCAAATATAATGTGTTGCATACAATGTGTCATATATAAAGTGTTGCACATCCTAGTGTCATATATAATGTGTTGCATAAATTAGTGTCATATATAATGTGTTGTATGCCTTAGTGTCATATATAATGTGTTGCATATCTTAGTGTCAAATATATTGTGTTGCAATCGAAGTGTCATATATAATGTGTTGCATACGAAGTGTCATATATAATGTGTTGTATACGTTAGTGTCATATATAATGTGTTGAATACGTTAGTGTCATATATAATGTGTTGTATACGTTAGTGTCATATATAATGAGTTGCATACAATCTGTCATATATAATGTGTTGTATAACTTAATGTCATATATAATGACCTCAGTGTTGCCTTAGTGTCATATATAACGTGTTGCATACCTTAGTTGTACCTTAGTGTCATATATAACGTGTTGCATACCTTAGTGTTACCTTAGTGTCATATATAACGTGTTGCATACCTTAGTGTTACCTTAGTGTCATATATAACGTGTTGCATACCTTAGTGTCATATATATCGTGTTGCATACCTTAGTGTCATATATATCGTGTTGCATACCTTAGTGGTACCTTAGTGTCATATATAACGTGTTGCATACCTTTGTGTCATATATAACGTGTTGCATACCTTAGTATCATATATATCGTGTTGCATACCTTAGTGTTACCTTAGTGTCATATATAACGTGTTGCATACCTTAGTGTCATATATCGTGTTGCATACCTTAGTGTCACATATATCGTGTTACATACCTTAGTGTTACCTTAGTGTCATATATAACGTGTTGCATACCTTAGTATCATATATATCGTGTTGCATACCTTAGTGTCATATATATCGTGTTGCATACCTTAGTGTTACCTTAGTGTCATATATATCGTGTTGCATACCTTAGTGTTACCTTAGTGTCATATATAACGTGTTGCATACCTTAGTGTCATATATATCGTGTAGCATACCTTAGTGTCATATATATCGTGTTGCATACCTTAGTGTCATATATAACGTGTTGCATACCTTAGTGTCATATATAACGTGTTGCATACCTTAGTGTCATATATAACGTGTTGCATACCTTCGTGTTACCTTAGTGTCATATATAACGTGTTGCATACCTTAGTGTTACCGTAGTGTCATATATAATATGTTGCATACCGTAGTGTCATATATAATGTGTTACATACATTAGTGTCTTATATAATATGTTGCATACCGTAGTGTCATATATAACGTGTTGCATACATTAGTGTCATATATAATATGTTGCATACCGTAGTGTCATATATAATATGTTGCATACCGTAGTGTCATATATAACGTGTTACATACATTAGTGTCATATATAATGTGTTGCATACCGTAGTGTCATATATAACGTGTTGCATACCTTAGTGTCATATATCGTGTTGCATACCTTAGTGTTACCTTAGTGTCATATATAACGTGTTGCATACCTTAGTGTCATATATCGTGTTGCATACCTTAGTGTTACCTTAGTGTCATATATAACGTTTTGCATACCTTCGTGTTACCTTAGTGTCATATACAACGTGTTGCATACCTTAGTGTCATATATAACGTGTTGCATACCTTCGTGTTACCTTAGTGTCATATATAACGTGTTGCATACATTAGTGTCATATATAATATGTTGCATACCGTAGTTTCATATATAATGTGTTACATACATTAGTGTCATATATAATATGTTACATACATTAGTGTCATATATAATATGTTACATACATTAGTGTCATATATAATATGTTGCATACCGTAGTGTCATATATAATGTGTTACATACATTAGTGTCATATATAATATGTTGCATACCGTAGTGTCATATATAACGTGTTACATACATTAGTGTTATATATAATATGTTGTATACCGTAGTGTCATATATATTGTGTTACATACATTAGTGTCATATATAATATGTTGTATACCGTAGTGTCATATATAACGTGTTACATACATTAGTGTTATATATAATATGTTGCATACCGTAGTGTCATATATAATGTGTTACATACATTAGTGTCATATATAATATGTTGTATACCGTAGTGTCATATATAACGTGTTACATACATTAGTGTCATATATAATATGTTGCATACCGTAGTGTCATATATAATGTGTTACATACATTAGTGTCATATATAATATGTTGCATACCGTAGTGTCATATATATCGTGTTACATACATTAGTGTTATATATAATATGTTGTATACCGTAGTGTCATATATAATGTGTTACATACATTAGTGTTATATATAATATGTTGTATACCGTAGTGTCATATATAATGTGTTACATACATTAGTGTCATATATAACGTGTTACATACATTAGTGTTATATATAATATGTTGTATACCGTAGTGTCATATATAATGTGTTACATACATTAGTGTTATATATAATATGTTGTATACCGTAGTGTCATATATAATGTGTTACATACATTAGTGTTATATATAATATGTTGTATACTGTAGTGTCATATATAACGTGTTACATACATTAGTGTTATATATAATATGTTGTATACCGTAGTGTCATATATAATGTGTTACATACATTAGTGTCATATATAATATGTTGCATACCGTAGTGTCATATATAATGTGTTGCATACATTAGTGTCATATACAATGTGTTGTAAGCTGGATAATAGACCCAAGCACGAAGAAGCAAGCAAACAGACAACCTGAAGGTGAGCCCGCCCAGGGGCTCAACTCGAAAATACCAAATACAAAAATCAACAGATTAGCCATTTTCAAGGGATCGAAGCAAGTCAACAAGCACAGAAGCTAAAAGACGGGCCTTTTTTTAGGGCTCAAATCAAGAAAACAAGCATAGACTGTATAAATCAGGCCCTTGTTAGGGCCCAATTCAAGAAACATCCAAGCCAAGCAAGAGCAGGAAGCAATGTAAACAAACACCAACCCGACCACTCCAGAAAACGAAAACCAGTACGGAAGGGGAAAGGCATACAGCGAAACAGGAGTTACAAGGACGTGTACAACACGAGAGGAAGACTGACGTACTCATACAGCAGAGAAACTACTCACAAGAAGGAGATACAAAGCGGATCACCCAACTAATAACACAAATAAGTAAACAACTATTAAACTAAAGAAAGCCATGAACAACAAAACACCAAATAGGATGCAGCTTCATAAAGGAACACGACAGCAAATTAACAAAAAATAAATAAAAACATAAAACAGCTAACAACAGGCAATAAAATAACGAGAAACAGTAGACGCCTAGAATAGAGTTAACTAAGAAAATAACAAAACACAATCACGAATAACCAGACAAACAAGAGGGGAAAAAATACCAAACACAAATACAACGGTGAAATACAGAAAAAAATCAGATTAAGAGATGGCAGATAAAGTAGGAAAACATAGATAAATAGTAGGTACATGCACTCGCACACACACACACACACACACACACACACACACACACACACACACACACACACACACACATACACACACACACCCAACCAACCAACCAACCAACCAAATGCAATAAAACACGAGACACCAAGAATAGAGATAATTAACATTTATAAACCACGTTTTCACTTCACATTCTACTTCGGCGTCATTTGCGAAATGTCTCCCGCCAAGGTGCGTTGTCAATGTTTATGCTGACAAATGTTTGTCCCGTAAAGCGGAGCATAGCTGGGTAGAAAACGTTACGAGGGCGAGTCAATAAGTAAGTCACACAGTTCAGTGGGATGGCCCGTAAATGAAAACAAAGTACGCAGTTCTATGCATCCGATTAGGGAGGACTGATAAACCATACAAATAGATAATATGACCATTAAAAGAACGGAATCAATTCTGGAAATAAGATATACTATGCACTACAACATCTACTAAAATCAAATGCGCTATCTCGTACCACCAAAGTCACAATATACAAAACACTGATCAGACCAGTTGTGCTGTATGGCTCTGAAACCTGGAGTACAACGAAAGGAGATGAAGCTTTGTTACAAACCTTTGAGAACAAAGTTTTAAGGCGCATATTTGGACCCATTAGGGATACACAAAGTGGAGAGTGGAAAAGAAGAAGTAACAAAGACATTTATGGTCTGTTTAAGTCCCCGCTAATCACTGGTATCATGAAGGCTAATAGACTACAATGGCTGGGGCATATAGAAAGAATGGAAGACAATAGGGAAACAAAACTCGCTTACACTCAAGAAATAAATGACCGCAGACCCCGAGGTAGACCAAGAAGACGGTGGAGAGATAATATATATACAGACCTACAAGCACTTGGAATCAACGACTGGCAAGAAAGGTCAACCAGATAGACGAATGGAGACGGATTGTATCTGCAGCAAAGAACCTCTATGGCTCGGAACGCTAAAGAAGAAGAAGAAGATGTGGCCAGAGTTTTTAGCCATTCCTTCTCTTGAAATTACCATATATGCTGTCTTATCTTGGTTGATAACCAGCCCCATTTGTTGGGCCTTTTCCTTTAAGTGAGTCAATATTTCCAATGTCTTTTGTTCATTATCCCCTATAATATCTACATCATCTGCATAACCAAGCAGCTTGAATGTTCCTCCAATATCACATTCCTCCTTTACCTTCCTTACAACTTTCTCTAGCGCCAGATTGAAGAGTAGCGGCGATAGTGCATCACCCTGTTTCAAGCCAGATATTATTTGGAAAGGGTCTGATTTCCTGCCCTTATATGTTACTATATTATAAGTATCTTCCATGCATAGTCTGGTCATGTTGATTAACTTCCTTGGTATTCCCAATTCCTGCATAGCATTCCATAGCCTATTCCTATGGACACTATCATAAGCCTTTTTAAAATCCACAAAAATGTTATGGAGATCTCTTTTATATTCCCAATTTTTCTCGGCTATTTGTCGTAAGATAAATATCTGATCTATTGTTGGTCTGTTTTGTCTAAAAACCCGCCTGGTAGTCACCTAATATGTCTTCTGAATATGGTTTTAGTCTATTTAGTAATACTGCGGATAGTATCTTATAGTTTGTGGACAGTAGTGATATTCCTCTATAATTTTCACATTGGAACTTGTCTACTTTCTTAAAGATAGGTATCATATCTAATGTTTAATATATCACTATCATATCTAATATTTAATATATCACTATCATATCTAATGTTTAATATATCACTATCATATCTAATGTTTAATATATCACTGTCATATCTAATATTTAATATATCACTGTCATATCTAATGTTTAATATATCACTGTCATATCTAATATTTAATATATCACTGTCATATATAATGTTTAATATATCACTGTCATATCTAATGTTTAATATATCACTGTCATATCTAATATTTAATATCTCACTATCATATCTAATGTTTAATATATCACTATCATATCTAATGTTTAATATATCACTGTCATATCTAATATTTTATATATCACTGTCATATCTAATGTTTAATATATCACTGTCATATCTAATATTTAATATATCACTGTCATATATAATGTTTAATACATCACTGTCATATATAGTGTTTAATATAGTCATAGTCATAATTAATGTTTAATATATCACTGTCATATCTAATGTTTAATATAGCATTGCCATATCTAATGTTTAGCATAGCACTGCCATATCTAATGTTTAATATCACTGTCATATCTAATGTTTAAGATATTACTGTCATATCTACTGTTTAATATATCACTGTCATATCTAAAGTTTAGTATATCACAGTATTATCTAATGTTTAATAGATCACTGCCATATCTAATGTTTAATATATCACTGTCATATCTAATGCTTAATAGATCGCTGTCATTTCTAATGTTTTATATCTCGGTATCTTATCTAATGTTCCATATCTCATTGTCATATTTAATGTTTTATATCTCACTGCCTTACCTGATGCAGTTTGTTTATGACTATACTGAATGAGTTATTTCATATGTCACGACCCTATATTATTTGGCTGGCAAGCTACGGTGACGCTGTGTGGGCCCGGCTGGACGGCACAGCGGACAGAACATCCACGTCTGCAGAGACTTGGACGGGGAATGTGTAGACGGTGTGGGCCAGTGACTGACTGTCTAATAATATTGGTTGCCAGGAGACACAGCTACCAAATGGTCATTAACATGTGTAACTGACTGTCTAATGTTTCAGGCGGCCCACTTTATTGGGGCCCACAGGTCACACTTGCCATAGGGTAAGCTGAACCCTGGCCGGGCTGTCACTGGTCTGGACGTTTCTCGTCTCGTAGGGGAATATAGGTCAGGCAGGCCTTTAATCAAACTGCCACTGGTATCATCAGCATGGGACGTTTCTTTGGTTACTGAAGAAGGGGACGCAGCATGTGTGGGCATGTCTCATGTGCAATGACGCTGATTCTTTAATTCATATTATTTGTTTTAATTATTTGACATCAGTTATTTTACACATGGCAGCCTGCCTGGAGCCAGCTACAGTTTCCACACTGCTGCCGCTGAAGCTGTATATAAATCATAGTTAGGAAAGAATAGTGTTCGGAAATCAATTAACAAGGTGTGTCCTTGTTTTTAATGCAATAGACATTCCCTGCTTCAGGTAAGCTTATTGAGCCAAGCCTGATCCGCCGCGAAAATTGAAAATGTATCAAACAATGGTCAAACTGACTAGAATTTAACAAAGCAATCATGACTATGCCGTCTCCGTGGCGAAGAAGTTACGGATACTGTTCTTAATCCCGTAAACCCGCGATCGAAACCAGCTGCGTGCGATTTGGCAGCAGACAGCCTAGCATTAATTTCGCGTTGGTATCGGTGCCGGTCGTTCAGAAAGCAATGACAAACTACTGAACGTAAACTTGCCAAGAGATCACTGCGGCAGAAATGCTGGTGTTGACAGCGATGTCTTGTAAATAAGGGATATGCAAAATAAAAATTAAAAAAACAGTCATAACTATAGAAGCAAACTGTTTAACCCAATACATGAAAGTTGTCTTGGCAACCACTTGGATGTGAACATCCGTTCTGGAAACTGATCATTCCATTAAATGATACAACATCGTGCAAAGGTACTCACGGTTGATACACTCCACTCCAAAGTAACTGAATGGTCCCGTCTCAAATACCATACTTTCATCTCCTATTTCGACTTCAACAGTGCCTAAACGAGACAACGTGGAATTACTGCTCGCATTTGTTTACGTTTTGTCAATATTACCATCGTAGTCTGGTTTGATCTGCAATCTCCTCCCACAGACACACAATAAGGAGGTTATCAAAACAGTGTACAAGTTAGCATCGACAAAAATGCAGATGTGTCTATACAAGAATGATACATGCTATCAACATTTTTCAATGTTTCCCCTCATAGGGTTTTGTAATTTTATAGATTGAATCCGGGCAGCGGTCGACTTTAAGATGTCCAACTGCCGAGAGATTTGTAACGTGGCAATGCATCTACAGGACCTACAACTTGTTTGCCTTGATATGAGAAGGCTAGATGTCCAGCCCGATCGTCAAGGCTAGGGTATCATATCCCTGGTTCCTTATTTTGTAACATACCACAGGTCGATATAAACCCGGCCTTCTGTAAACCCGGCCTTCTGTACTTAATTTGCGTTCTTTTAATGCTTCAAGATGAACACTTGGGTGACAATCTGTTAAGACCATAGATTGGTTTTGCTTCTGGCCACAGTTTTCCGTATGCATTTTTCTCATTTGGACTTGTAGTAAATGGTTCCCTCGCCCAATTACTGAGTTGAGCGCTTGGTGCGACAATGAACTGTGGATTTCACGTGGAATGCTGTTTTGTTGTTGTCTATCCACGGTGGTTTATGTTGTGAACTACACGTTCAGAAAAACAGCGGGTTGCCATTTGCCGAGCTAGCTGGTTTTCCTTGCCTTATGCAGTAATGCATGTGCAACTATAGATTTTTCTAAGGACTGCTGCTTCCATCGACCATGACATGTCATTCTCGAGGCAAACTGCTGTGTTGACATTCTGGCAGTTGCCTTATGCATGCAATGTGCGTATCCTTGCTGTTGGTTTTGTCGGAACTGCTGTCTAGTAATGTTTCACATGAGACATTGAGCGGCATTTTGTGTGATTTTCAAAGGCACAGGAACGGAGCAATTATGTAGTAATTAATTTGCAGTGAAATAAGAAGCGTGATTAACGACTAACTAGCTTGGCATTCACTGTAAATATGCGACAAGTCTCCTTCATTAAGTGTGTAACATACAATTGTTTACAGCTTAGGCATATATTCTTAGGCATAATACCTGACAAGACCATCCCCTCTACCCCCCCCCCCTTTTCATGATACTGATAAAACAAAAGATGATATTTATGGTGCTAGCTATATCTGCGTATGCTTCTGTCAGATGTCAGTCAGGCAAGGACCCCTTTATATGACATGCGTGTGTGTGTGTGTGTGTAGGGGGGGGGGGGGGGCAAGCATTCTAATTCCTTTGAAAAGGGTTAGGGTGAAAAAGTATAAGAGGACTTTTTTCCTATCTTTAGCATGATCAAAAACGATCAAGTATCCTCCCATATTTCATACCAGAAGATTCTCAGCACATTGCACGAACCCCCGGGCGAGGATCAATATGTGTGTAAATGTGCTAGAACAGCGCGTGCTATGAACATTCTTTTTGTTAGTTTCCGATGCTGAAATGTAGCCTTGGCTTCGGCCTGTTCGGCTTGCTCTAATCTATTTCCAAACACCGGGGGATGTTATGGTCAACACGGTTCCTCCAAGTTGTCCGACCTTGTTCTAGAAGGCTAGAGGTCCGAACCACAACACCGGGATCAGAGGAAGAGAGGGGGTGGATTGGAGACAGAGATAAATCATACGAGGACAGCAAAAGCGTATCGTGAATTTGTTGAAGGCTTATATTCCAATGAGGAATAAATGACAGACAAAGAAGAGAAGAATGTTTATGATGTATATAATGGTTGTGCATTGACGCTTGTACCAGGTAGGACACAGTGTGAACATATGTTAGTAACCTGTCACAAAATCCGTGAGGGTTCGACGCCAGGGTTGTGGGCAAAGGGGAGTAACCATTCTATTTCTAGCTAGGTCTGTCCCCGGTCGATACCTGGCCTTGCTTGACAGCGTCTAGAAAGATCTCGAACGGTTTCGGTCTGACAACACCCGTCGCTACCCGGCCTGAGCGAACGGGGCATGAACTGCTCGGGTTGGCGTGAACGGTCTTGGCGCATGGGCCGGTGTGCACAGGTCAGGCGGACAGCAAAATCAGTTGAAGTTGCATCTGTGGTGGCGGCCAGAAGCTGTGTGTGGTCAAGCCATTTTCGAAGGACATCAAATGGTGGACGCTGAATGAGTTGTATTAATGGGCATTGAAGGGACCCTACAGTCTCAGCAGCAAGCCAAATATTGTGCACATTGAAGGTAATTCTCGTTATGATTTCTTTAAATCATTGTCGGTTGCGCGACAACGATCGATCGACCCATCCGTGTAGCCGCGGCACGAGAAAATACGTCACGCATATACAGATAGCCTGATTAAGTGGTACTGGGCCCAAACTGTAGGACGCATAATTGAGGGTGTTGTAACTCACGACTAACTTGCATTCTAGAGGTGCGGAGCTAGAAGGAAGCCGCTTAGGATTGAGCTAAACAGATACAGGGCAATGAGACCTTTTATTTAAGTATACGCATGGCCTAGTTTAAAGATAGTGAGTGTCGGAGGGGTCGGCGTGTCAGAGCGACACGACGAGGTCGACCGGAAGTGGTGTAGGCCGTCGTCTCCACTATCTTGAGTAACACCTCTATCGACGCGGGCTATCGAGGGGAGTCGAGCGCAAGGGTCGGCCGAAATGAAGGGCGTTATCCCAAGGTCACGCGTCGGAATGAGGGTCGTCGCCGCGATCGGAGGCGTCCACACGATTTTTATGGTCCGCTTTCCTCACCTTTGTCCTTTGTTCTAGTGTATCTTGAGGGAAACCATCTTAATTTACAGTGGTTGTTCCGGAGAAGGGGACAGGGTGAAGGGACGGACCGAAGGATACTTTGCCTTTTGGAATTTACCCTGCTGTTCAAGCGAACAGCGACACCGTTCTAAATGCTCATGCCCCTGGGAGGGATGAGAGAACGGGGTGAATGAAATCTGCTACATGGGGAGTGAACCATGTATTTAAATACTTGTTTGGAGGAATGACACCTACTACATGGAGGAGATAACCATGTAATGAAACAACAAAGCCATTGACTAGAATGAGGGTACATCTCTCCCCTCTGGAAGATGGGAATAGTGAAGGATCTCAGATGGTTACACAGATATCAGAGGAGTGAGAGAAACCTAAAGAGGGTCGGGGGAGTGACCGACTATCTCCTCAAAACGGGTGTTGAATGTTATACTACACCCTAACCGTTAATGCATAACATGACTGAGACTTTTGCAGAATTTTGGGTGCCTCACCTGTGTCTACCCGACGAGACCAGTCTGAGCTGCCGTACTGTTCTCGAGAGACGACACTCTTCCTAGAGTGATCTGACAACTGAGTCCAAGTTCATCCCAGTCAAGACCACAGCAGATGCGGACGGGTACAGGATCATGTATATTTTATATATTGACTCTATAACGATGAGAGCCTGGCTCCTATATTCATTATGCGCTGTTAGCTGTTACCAGTGGCTCTCACAAGGTTGTTTTGTTGCAGAGCCTGTCATGGAGTGTGTACCAGACGAGCGTAAACTCGGCCTGTGAACCTACATCATGGAACAACCCAGGAGGACTGAGGGTGTGACCTTCCCCGTTTAGTGGTAGCGCCCAGTCGTTCCTGGCAAGTCAGAGTTCCAGAGGTAAGGGGTTTTGCAAGTCAACCAGTAATCATGACCAGTTCATGAACAGTCAGCCATCCTACCGCTGTGATCAGTAAGGTAAAAAAAAATTGTATCTACCGATATCATATCCGGCTACTGCGGCCAAGAGAGGGGCCCGAGAAGAGATTTGGTCTAATATATATATGGTCATTTGTGGTGAACGTTAGTCCCTTCATGCTTGACTCCAGAGGACAGAGTCCAATTATTATAGACTACAGCACTGTGTTAGTGTGTCCAGTTATTAGAGACTACCGAACGGTGTTAGTGTCTCCAGTTACTAGCAGCTGTGGCGTATAGAACATGCCTATTTACTTAGAGTCTGTGGTGCATACACCGTGTTTGTTTACTAGATCTGTGGTGCATAGACTGCTTATTTCCTAGATGTGTGGTGAATAGACCTGGCGGAATTATTTTGACTCAGTAGTTAAAATGGAGTATATAAATCCAGGTGTCCTACTTGGTATGATTCTTCCACTGACTTGACGAAAATTAACGATGTGATGAAAACGGCTGTGGTTGATGTGCAGTGACGTCGGTTCTTAACTCAACTCAACTCGTCTTAAGATTGATATTGCTGGTCTGCAGGAGACTCGTCTCTCTGAGGAAGGGTCACTATGGGAAAACAATTACACCCTTTTTTGGAAGGGTAGAGAGCAGGCAGAAAAAAGGCAACATGGTGTGGGCTTTGCGGTGAAGAATACGCTACTGGGGATGATTGAAATTCCAGCTGGAGGTAATGACAAACTATTATCCCTGCGCTTGGAAACATCTTGTGCTTTTGCCACCATTATTACCGCATATGCACAGACGCTCACTTCCTCTGATGATGTGAAGGATTCGTTCTACGAGGAGTTAGACTCTATGATCAAGGCAGTTCCAAAATCCGACAACATTTATATGCTAAGTGATTTCAATGCTCGTTTGGACAGGGACTCGAGATCATGGCCAGGGTTATCCTTGGAAAATACAGCATCGGTCGCATGAATGAAAATGGGCAAAGGCTGCTAGAGCATTGCACCAGAAATAACCAATGTATTACAAACTTCTTTTCTAAAACAAAAGAGCTGCATAAGGTCACATGATCCAAGATCTGGCCATTTATATCAGCTGGACTTCATCATCACACGGAGACAACATCTGAACCATACATCATTAACTCGAAGTTACCACAGTGCTGACTGTGATACGGATCATTCTTTGGTTGTTGCAAGAGTTAGACTGAGACCAAAGAGAATATACACAGCTAAAATAGCCTCATCTAGCCTCAGGATTAATATTATTAACACTCATGTTTGTCGTGGATTACCTTTAGTGTCGTCCCTGGAGTGAGGGGAATCAACACCCACATTATATTTTAACCCCTTATCATTATCCTGGAGAATCCACTAGATTCCGTCCACCACACTCCCTCAGTTAATGGACACCTCTCTCTCTCTCTCTCTCTCTCTCTCTCTCTCTCTCTCTCTCTCTCTCTCTCTCTCTCTCTCTATATATATATATATATATATATATATATATATATATATATATATATATATATATATATATATATATATATATATAACTACTGGATCATGCCCCCTCTCATTCTTCCCAAACGCAACATATTCAACAACTCTAGCTTCTAAAAATTAATAACAATTAATTTATTAAAAGAAAAGTGTAATGTATGTGCGAAGTGTATGCGAAGAATGTGTGTCGTATACTATAATGTGCGTAGAATCAGACCAGCAGATCAGTAGCCAAGCCAGATCATCCTAGCAAGGTCACGCCACAGCACACTATCTCAGCACACAAAGACCTCACCGAGCGATGTGTCTCTCCTGCCAGACGCTGACTTTCTTCGGTAGCTACTTGGTAATCCATATACATGATCATCCGAAATAGATACAGTCTATAGTTTAACACTAATCATGGATCGGTTGCACACTGCATACTATAGGTCCCTATAGTTCTTAAATGTACCAATCCCTGTACTTGTGAAAATAGGTATCACTGTTATTGGTAATACACTTGATCCCATCTATTATCTAAATTGTCTCAAACACAATGTCCCTTATAATATTCCACTAGACTCTATAACTCCATGGGAATGCTACGTTTAGTGTTCCTTTTTAATCCCTATTGTTCATATGATATGTGGTGTAAAAACGAACAATCACCCATTCGATGTGAACCCTATCACACAGGAATCGTTTATATGGTTTTGCTCAACTGAGCCATGTTCTGGTGGACCCTCCTGATCATGGGCCTAGCGTAAACACTATTGTATAAACTTTCTTCTCTGACGTTATTCATCTTATTAAAACATTGACTGTTCATCTTGTGTTCTTCCTAATCGGAATAGAACTTCCTCAAAACCAGTGTAGAGCTTCCTCGTAACTGGCGGGGAACCTGTTAGAGAAATAACACACCTGGTGAGAGCACTAGTCACTGATCCTACTAGCTGAGTGTAGGCCTACGGCCTCGCTCAGATATTTATCAGCGAACTAAACGCTGTCATGGAGCAGAGGAGCTCATCACCTTGGTCCGACTCAGGATAAGACAAGGAAAGACCAATATACAGAGTGCAGAACCCCCGTAGGCATCCCACTACCCATCCTCAATCTCTCCAAATATCACCCCACTACACTATTCTCACTAGCAGAGCTAATTCTCACCTCACTACCCTATTCTCAACTAGCAGAGCTAATTATCACTTCACTACCCTATTCTCCACTAGCAGAGCCAATTACCATATCACCCTAGCTAGTTTTTACCATGCAGCTGTCTACAGTCGCCAACACTCTTTTACTACCTAACCACAGCGCAACACACTACGTTAACGTTCTAAACTCTAACTATCACCAGTCTATCCCACATTAATTATACCTAAATACAATCTATGGAGTACCTTATGTAGCACTGCTTTACTCCTGAATCACATCTACATTTTGCCATGACAGGCACGTGTATATTAAATTTAATTAATCCCGCACACGGTAGATGTTTTCCAAATTCATACAGAACTAGCGGAAAAAAACCGTCCGTCTTAGGCCAACTCTCTTGTTTACAATCCATGTAACATGTTTAGTTTTTCCAACAGTCTTGGATCGTTCTAGTGACTTCTTTTGATGTCAACACCAGATGGTCCCAAGGGCACACAATCGGTTTCAAACCTCACAAGAATATTTCTCTCCCCCTTGTTCAACCAACGCAAAAGTCTTCTCCCTTTCATCTTGTGAGTCGGGCAATTCAACATGCCTACAATTTTCTGTCTTGTGGGGAACTCTCAAGGACGGCTGTCTCACCGCCGCCAGTAACAAACAACCTACAGCTGTGAATCAGACTGTCTCTGTTATTTGTATCATCTGATTGCTAACGTCAGTGGTTTTCGTGACAACGATCCTGAAAAGTGCTTTGAGTTTCAACAGCAACTTGAGGACGAGTTCACTGATACATCAGAAAATTGTACAGTATGTGAAAAGTGGGTAAACTTAAGGAAACTCTTTATAAAACTGTGGTAGGGGTTTACGGCACTGTGGATCACAAGAGGCAGGACTGGTTTGCTGCAAGCAGCCAGACACTGCAGCCCTTGATTGATAAAAAGAAGATAGCTCTCTTAAGAAACAAGGAAAGACTTAAGCAAGCTAGGAAGGATATGCAAAAGGCTGATAGGCAGTGTACAAATGACTATTGGAACAAGTTATGTGAGTTCATTCAAATCGCAGGTGATAAGGGAAATATCAGAAGCATGTATGAAGGGATAAAGAAAGCATGTGGTCCAGTGATCAAAAGAAGTGCACCACTGAAAACCTTGACTGGAGAAATCATCACTGATAAGAAACAGCAGATGGATAGATGGGTAGAGCACTATTTAGAGCTTTACTCAAGTGAGACCAAACTAGCGGATGATGCCCTCAACGCCATAGAGGCCCTGCCAACTCTTGACCACCTGGACACACTTCCTACCATAACAGAAGTTAAGTGTGCTATAAATGAACTTGCATCTGGCAAGGTTCCAGGTAAGGATGGGATTCCAATAGAGTTAATCAGGAGTGGGCAAGACACACTCACTCTGCAGATCCACGTCCCACAGGATTTCAAAGATTCAAGCATCATAATGCTGTACAAGAACAAGGGCGATCGAAGCGACTGTAACAACTATAGGGGTATTTCACTTCTGTGTATTGTTGGGAAAGTATTTGCCAGAATTGTTCTGCGCAGACTTCAAGTCCTAGGAGATCATGTCTACCCCAAATCACAGTGCGGCTTCCGACAGAACCTGTCTACTATTGATATGATATTCTCATTGTTAAAAATGCAAGAAAAATGCCGGGAACAAAATCAACCACTGTTTATTGCCTTCATCGACCTCACAGAGGCATTTGATTTGGTCAATTGTGAGTGTCTGCTCAAGGCACTAAAGAAGATTGGCTGCCCACCAACTCTTCTGCCAATTGTGGAATCGTTCCACACAGGCATGAAGGGTATAATCAAGTTTGATGGTGCAACTTCAGAAGAGTTTGAAATCAAGAGTGGAGTTAAGCAAGGTTGTGTACTAGCTCCCACCCTCTTTGGAATATACTTTTCACTTCTACTGAAATATGCCTTTCGTGATCAGGATGCCGGTATATACATTCACTCACGCTCAGATGGCGGCCTCTATAATGCTCAGAGATTGAAGGCCAAGACCAAAATTAGGAGGGTACTAATCAGAGAGTTGCTTTTTGCGGATGATGCTGCAATTACGACCCACTCTGAGGAAGAATTACAACATCTACTATCTGCATTCTCCAATGCTTGTTCTGAATTTGGTTTAACAATTAACAAAAAGAAGACACAGATTATGTCACAAAGTGCACATGCGGTACCATCAATCTTTATTAACGACGCCAAACTGGATAGTAGACCATTTTACATATCTAGGATCAGAGGTAAATAGCAAATTATCCCTAGATCAGGAAATCAACATCAGGATTGGTAAGGCAGCAACAACAATGAACATGTTAGCAAAAAGAGTCTGGGAGAACAGGAAGCTTACTGCCAAAACAAAAGTCCTCGTCTACCAAGCCTGTGTCCTTAGTACTCTTCTTTATGGCAGTGAAACCTGGAAACCTTACTCACACCAGGAGAAACGATTAAACAGCTTTCATATGCGGTGTCGGCGAAGAATACGTGGTATTAAGTGGCAAGACAAAATCACAAATACTGAAGTATTGGAAAGATCAGGTTGTGTGACGGTGTGTTCCATGCTCAGTCTTCGTAGACTTAGATGGATAGGACACGTTAGGAGGATGGATGATGGTAGAATACCAAAGGACATCTTTTTTGGTGAATTACAGATGGGTAGGAGATCTCAGGGTCGGCCTCTACTACGATACAAAGATGTGTGTAAGCGGGACATGATTGATACAGGCATTGATAATGCACATTGGGAGCAAGTCGCCGCTGAACGTGTTGCATGGAGGGCAACTATCAGAAATGGAATAAAAACAAAGGAGAAAAAGATTGCAGATAAAGCACACACAGAGCGTGAGAGACGTAAGATGGTGCATGATGGTGGAAATGACCTTGTTTTCACATTCATCCATTGTGGACAAACATTTACAGCACGAATTGGCCTTATCAGCCACACTCGCCACCGCCATGGGTCTAGTTATTAAGCCTTTATGAAGCACAATGTACCAAACTATCGTCTGTCAAGACGGACAGGTGTCAATACTTGATATGAACTGGAACTTTGTTAGATACCGAAGGGCTAGCCTGGATGTGGTGAACTGTTAGTCCGCCTAGTTTGTGAACTCGCCATCCACTGCAACCTAGACTCAGTGAGAGGGAACCCAAGGAGTTTAGTGCCGAGTGACACCAGCACTTTACCAGATGACCAACGTCGGGCTGCTACTACGCCAGTCTGTCCCATTCGTGAAGAGGATCAATATCCGCCCGGTGAGAGTCCTTCTACAGCAGACTGCAGCGACTGAATCAGGGACGGCTTCATGATGATAGCCGTACACCTATCCTGCTGATATGGTCTATAGATTAGTCTACTACCTACCTCTCTGTCTATGTGTATTGTGACATCCTGATGTAAAAGAAATGTCTAGTATGTTTGATTCCGACCAGAGTTGAGTCAATTAATATGGATGGAGCATTAGAGGGTAAAGTCCATTGAAAGACAATTGTAAGAGAGGGTTGTCCAGAGGCTGCCGGGGTTGGTAGACCAAACCCCAAGTACCCAATACACAGAACTTACCCCACGGTATATAGTGTAGCAATAGCTCCCCTCACCCCAGGGACGTTTTGACAAGAGTAGAAATAGAAACTCGTTTCCTCAAGAGATGTGGCAGTGAATGGAAGCTAATCCCTGGGCTCGTTGGTAGGACACACGACCACTACGTCAATGTATCACGGTGTAATATTGGATCGAGTTTCTTTGTTATGTTCCTTTATTCTGCGCATATCTGTAACTGCCGGCCATGATGAGAGCATGACGTATGGGTTTATGATTGTCTCATCACAGGCCGTATCCCTACATTGCGGTCTTCCCTTGGTTGCATGCACTATTCACGATTTGTCTATGTAAACGTTGCTCAACTAAAGGATTGGCGTTGATAAAGATGCTACTAATTCTGCATTTCTTACCTTGCAGGATAAGAACAAACTTATCTGACGGAACTCCTTTCTTAAAGATGAAGTTCTTGTTAGGATGTGTACTCGATGGACACAGGGTGACCACAATGTCCTTCCTCATGATAGTCTTGAGAACATTTCTTGCCAAGTGAACATCTGAGAACGGTTCCACGGCTAAAAAACGAGATCAAACAAACAGAAAAGTTGCCAACCATTTGTTTGATCGCTAGGAGAATTCGCTGGGACCAGAAAATTACATCATGCTGTCCATAGCTGTGCAAGCTAACCCCTTTGTGATGACACTACAGAATGTCCAGAATGATAAATTCAGGAATACACATGATACTTCACTATATGAGATCAGTTCTCCACTAAATTATAAAAGAACAATAGAAACATGAAATTATGTACCCATCTTCTGAAACAGCTAAGGAAACCAGCAAAACTCATCATGTTATATTTACATATCCTTCAGTTACCTAAAGATAATCATAATTACCATCATGTGTGCTGCCGATAGCCGTGAGCGTTCTTGATTTGCAATCTCAACCCTCACCAAAGTCAGGGTTCAGCTCTGTGATCTTCTCCAATGTTACCATGGAATCTATGTATTCCTCTCTTTGATTTCCCCTTGCTATTTTTTCATCAAGTTTGCCAGTTGTTACTCATCATTATATGCCTTTCCTGCTGGCGTAAACGTTCATTTCTTTCCACAGATCTAGGTCCTTTCTGCTCTGTATCAACTCTGCTGATGATATTCCTCCATGCCACAGTCTCATAAATCCAGCATCATTTCTCTTGGTCCGCCAATTCCCATTGATCTTTCCAGTTGTCACAATATTCTCCAATGCCTCTCGTCTCAACACATGACCAAAGGATGATGTTTGTCTCT
Source organism: Cepaea nemoralis (assembly GCA_014155875.1). Classification (NCBI taxonomy): domain Eukaryota; kingdom Metazoa; phylum Mollusca; class Gastropoda; order Stylommatophora; family Helicidae; genus Cepaea; species Cepaea nemoralis. Next base: position 713,298 of record JACEFZ010008488.1, read on the forward strand.
GTTTTATGGTTGTATGCATGGCAAAAATTCTTTCTTCTTACCATAGATTCCTCTTGTAAGTGTTCAAGCATATAGTAATGCATTTACAACGTACAATACAATATTGTTCTTCACAACAGACCATAGCCACCGCCGAGATCGCCTTCGGCGGTTTGCGCTGTGTAGTGTTCTAGTTTCATTAGTTTCTGACTTTTCCACATTTTTACATTAACGTTCCATCACTCACTGTCATGCAGCAAAACAAGTTCTATATAAAAATTTCAGCACTCTCTTACATTCAGTGATAGGGTTAGGGTTAGTTCAAATGACGGCAAACATGGAAAACGAGGGTGTAAACAACAGATTGAATGTATTACGTAACGTCAGTCGCATCTCCGAGCAGCGGCCAAAGCATGTTTCAAACGCATAGTATAAGCCGGTCAAAAGATGATTGACAGGTGAAATATACTTTGCATAGTAAAATTGAGGGAGAAGTTCAAGAATACTGGACATGAGGCGTCCAAGTAACCATCCAAAGTGAAAAAGGGAGGAGAAAAGATTAAAATGACGTAAGGGGTCAAAAACAGTATATAAATACCAGGCCTTACAAACAGCACGCAGACGCAAACACTGTTAGCCTACCAGGGAAGCCTTATGGCGAGATAATTCAATCTCATTTTGCACGACTTCAGTTAAGAGTCTAGTGGCAGGATTCCTGGCTAAAAACTAAGGTAATAAATATATATATTTTACCATTTGTTTATTCTATTCTGAGGGTCTGCTTTAGCCTTCTGTTTCTGTTTACTCTTCCAAACTTCAAGCTTGTGGATATTTTTTGCTACTTATTATTCCAGCTGTTACCATTACAGTGTCACTGTGAAGACGGTTTTCTCGTTGTTGATATGATAATTTGGGGAAATCCAACATTATCCAAGTCACGGGAGTGCTTGGCCTATTTACGTACAGGATAGACATTGAAATTCGTTCAACATAAGGCTGGTGTACGTAGGAGACTGACTACTCAGGAGGAATTATCTGAGGTTGTCCAGTCTCTTGACAATTGTCCAAAATAACATTGACATTTTGGACCAACACTTCGAATGCCTACCTACATTGGCGAGAAACCATTAGGACCAAGAAAATATGGCACCAGTTCACCTGGTCTGAATGATGATGTCTGCATGAGGATGTATGTATGACGATAGACAGAAGACTAGGACACTCATTCGTCAAGAGAAGTGAAGTGAAGGCGTTTGATGTTTGGCCGATATGTGCGACTAAAGCCCTTCAGACAGATAGTGAGAGGACAGAGAGAGAGAGAGAGAGAGAGAGAGAGAGAGAGAGAGAGAGAGAGAGAGAGAGAGAGAGAGAGAGAGAGAGAGAGAGAGAGTAAATGAGATGAACTTAGACGAGACACCCTCAGTTATATATGTTTATGTGGGTAGATATATTGTAAGGTGTGTAGACAGATAGAAACTAGACATCCTCATTTTGTTTCATTAAAGTACTCATAGGAGTTAGTGATCCACTCACATAACGAAGCGGCTTACTCTTGTGTAAGGACAGTACATCCTGCAAGCTGATGTGCAACGTGTCTCAAAGTGGAGCACACTTGTAAATCTGCTGACTGCACGACAGAGAGTGACAGTCTGATTTGAGCAAATTGATTCTTCAGTTGCTTCAAAAGGTTACGTACATATTGTCTTCTACATAGTGAACATGCCATTTTAGCATACATAATTCTCTCTTCGCATACCACCAGCTGACGAAAACATCAACTAGAATAATAACCATCATCATATTGTTTCAACAACACGTTTTGATTTATTCATATCATCCATTCTGTTGAGCGATCATGAAAAGTTAATAATCACAGTGGTAGTTGTTTAAACTTACAGTTCGTCCATAATATTTCTAACAGTATGTACATGATTATGTCTAGCTTAAGTACTTGTAAACGACGTTAAATCACAGTTAATGGGGGTGCAAATATATTGTTCCAGTGAGGGATAAGTCGTGATGGTAACTTGCCCTATGCAGTATTTATGCAAAAAGCTTATTCTGAGTATCTAAATTCCTCTTTCTCACTTCTGGGGTACCAAGACCACCAACATCTATGTGACGAAACGGACGAGATTCTGTCCGTACTCTGCATTATTTCCCTTTGGAAACACTTGTGAACCGTACTGAAGCCGAAACTTAGTAAAGTGACCTAAAACAGTGATTTGCTAGTCTTGTGACCACCGGAGTGACATTCGTGTTTGGGTAGGGATCTACCCCATTCCGAGGTGTTGGTGGACAATGATAGAGTCAGTGTAAAGGTAGTAGATACCTACAGAACTGTGTAGAACAGAGACATGTGAATTGGTTGAGTTCTTACATTCACCTGTTGGAGCATTCAATTGTGCCAATGTTGTTATAAGGAGCCAGCGCTCCAGTGATAAGTTGCAGACAGTTTTCCCATTAACTTGAGAAGCCGAAGAGCAACCAGGCTCTTAGATATGAGTGTATTGTGCTATAGTACTTTTCTTCAGTTCGGTACATGTAGAATTCTAGGGTCGGCCCAGACGTCATCAGCGGAGTGGGACTTGTGAGTTATTATGTCATCGAGGGATGACCAGTGATCTTTGGTGAACTTTGCACTGGAGGTTCCTCGGGTGAGTCGTTAGCTACGACGGGACGACAGCACGAACTGAAGTCACATGCTCCGTGATGAAGACTGATCATCAGTAGATCTTCTCGCTGTTCTCGAGCAGCCCGTGTATATATTATCTTCTATCCAGGCTTTTCAGCCATCCCTCTCATAGTTCAGTTGACGTATTCAGAAATTAAATTTTGCTTTGTTAGCCATGACTTTGAGTAATAGTATGACTGTTGTCTTGTCCGAGCCCCTGTGGGTAGGAATCCATAAGTGGGGAGGGGAAGGACAGCTGTCCCGGCTTGTGTGGGACCTTGTAGATGTAAAGTCCTATTGGCGTGGTCGGAGCAAAGGCTGGGGATATTAACTATAGTAACATACCTGTCCAAGCCCGAGTGGTCTTGTTACAAGCTATAGAGTGGGGACTCGTCCAGGATCTTCTCTTTGTTCTGACATCTCGTAGGGATAGGAAATAGTGTCCCTCTGTCCTATACCTATTGTCTACTTGACGAGTAGGCTACTAATACCTTTCTCTTCGACGTGGACAGACATTTAGTTAGCTTAGTACTATAGTTAGTATAGATAGTTACATTGTTAGTTACATTGGTAATTAGCATTGTGATTTGTTGCTAGCATATTGATTGCCTTGCATATCTATACGTAGTACTACTTTACCCTAAGCATGGTTACTCGGACTTTAGATGTAGGTAGGGTGCGAGCATCTGCAACTGAGATGGGATTAGAGGTGATGCATTCAAAGCTTATGTACTTTAAGTTGAAAGGGACTTCAGAGCAGAAGAGAGAGAGCGAAGAAAAGCAGAAGCTGAGCTTGAAGCTCGAAAGTTAGCACTTGAAGAGCAGAAGTTGGCTGCAGACCAACAATCACAGAAACTCGCAGCTGAACTAGAATCTAAGAAATTAGAAGCTAGAAAACTGGAAATGGAACATAAGTTCCGAATGAAGCAACCTGAGGTAGAGGCTAAATCTGTTGGTGAAACTGAGGGAGTAGTAGGTGGATAAGCTTTACCTAGCTCTTAAGCTTCCAGCAGACCAGCTTACCATGCTATGAAAGAGCCCTTTTCCTGTGGAACGTATGAGGTGAAGGTCCGCGGGGAATTGCGAAAGTTCCATTGTACTTTCCTTCAGAATTTTGAGAGGTCCGAGGTAGTTTCTCCACAACGTAGTGCGACAACCATCGCGCTAGATTCGGTTCTGGTCCAGACGAGGGCGAGGTAGACTCAGTCCTACGCAGTAAATCCTGTGGGGAGGTTCTGTGGTCTCCTAAGTGTTCACCCGTGGTGAGGGCGAACAGGCTCTGTCGGGAAGAGGCCCATAGTGTTAGGCACACTGGGAATCGAGGTCGGATAGGCGAAGTCACGTTTGGCACGACGGGACCGTCGGGTGACTCGATCCGCCGACAGGCTCGCTGTCCTTACTCGCGGGAGAGAAGGCAGGAGCAAGGGTACTCCAGACGATCCTAGGGAGTAATCGACCATTCACTTCGGTCGACATCCGCGATGCAGTCCACAGGTGTGATGCCGAGTCGGGATAGGGAAAACCCTATTGTCAGAAGGGGCGGGCGACCCTTCAGTAAAGTAACCGATGGCCTACGCAAGGTGGATGCGGAACGATCCAGTTTAGAGGGTAAGCCGATCACCAGGCCGTTCACGTTTCGGGCCTAATCGCTGGAGATAACGTACGTCTGAGGTGGTGGTTGGTGAACCAGCACCCTACCAGTAAGGTAGATATCCCAGGGAAAGTGAACGTTATGGAACGTCCTTTCCTGTAGATCCAGTTTGTTCTGTAGAGTGTAGGTTCAGAGTTCAGACAGTTCTTGGTCTAGTAAGTTCGACCGGGTCGACCTTCTTAAGTGGGGGAGGGGGGGGGGCTATGTGACGAAACGGACGAGATTCTGTCCGTACTCTGCATTATTTCCCTTTGGTCGGAATACGACGGGTTGGTCTCCCTTGAAATTGTGACTATACTAGGGAAATCCCCGGTTAAAATAGTCCGTGACGTCATAAGTCCGGAGAGTTCGAGAAACATCTCGAAGCTTTGCGAAGGGACTGGGCAATGTTCGTACGTGATATTGTTGTCACACTGGACCCACATTTGCATCAGGGAACACGGGATTCAGGATTTCTTCGTGGTCCATGGGATTCAGCAGGCCTGGGATGTAATTGTGAATGCACACTGAGCTGTCCGAGGTTAGTCGCCTTTCAGATCTTGTCAAAGACAGCCGCGATTCACTGGCTGCTAGAAATTGATGTCGTTACATCCGTCAGCCAAGCGGGACATCTGCAGTCAAGGAATGTGGTGATTGAGTGTCCAAGGGTATTTTCTTCCTACAATATTAGTTAGCTGATGTTAGTAAATAAACACCGGCAGTCGAAATACTGTTAAGCGCCGAACTTAAAATAATTGTCGCCGCGACGCGAGTAAATTTTCCTCAGCGTATCAGCATTTCTAAGTAGCAGCTATCGATCGGCTAGGGAATATTTAGGTCAGCTGTCGGTAAGAGAACACCTATTGTGTTTGTAAACATCAGGCGTGTTTAATGTCACATCTGCTTGGCGGTGTAAAATTGATGTAATTTAGCTGATAGAAGTAAATGGGTTAGATTACCATTATATGCATTGTTAGTAAAATGTACGATGATGTTATCACTGCTATGTGTAAGTAGATTTGAGGTATGTTAACAGCTTTGAAGCAAGTATGTTAACGATCCTGTTTAGTGAATACATTCTTAGGATAGTGAGGAGTTTTGACACTAGTTAGAGTGTGTAATTGCTTAGCTAGTAAATGCTATAATGTAGGCCTTACGTTAGTGGTGTTTCTTAATTCCTGGAATCAAAGTGTTTGTGTTTTCATTGGTATTTGAAGGTAAGTATTTGCTGAGTAAAGATGCCAGTGCTATTCCACCTTTCTGAAGAAATGTCTTATATTTATTTGATATAGGTAGATAGGAATTACCGGTGGATTTCTTATATCATTACTAGTATATATGCTGCCCGCATAAGTGAATAGCATGCCTGATCGTGCGTATTAGGTCTGTCAGACCGACTGGTTATTTGGCTGTACGGTTGAGTGAATCTGCATGACCGAGCTTGGTTATAATGTGCGGCCGGTACGACCGTCGAGTGATGTGCCTATCCGACCAAAGTGATTATGCGTAACCGATGGTTGAATTTACATACCCGACCGAGAGCGAGGAGACGCTCGGTAATCAAGGCCGTTGCGCTAATGTAGAGCCGAGCTTCGAACAGAACCTTGTCTATCTCTACTGCTCTTCTCTTCGATAAACCTGATTCTGTTAGTGGAGTAACTTATTCACTGAAGTGAGGAAGTAGTAGTGACCTCTGTGCCATGTGGGCAGGATTTGAGGGACTGGAGATTTAGTGGATGAAGGGCTGGATGCCACTCTAAAATGGACGACGTGGCCTAACTAACAAGGTTATCTTCTGCCTCAGCAGCTGTGGGGAAGATTACTTGGTAGATTGCCACCATATCTGTGATAGACCTGCACAGACGTGACCGTCATGGGTGAGGGTCAATTAATAACGGTCAAACCTGTTCTGGGACAGAGATCCCAGGACGAGAAAGCTGTGGCTTTTGTTTGAGTTTGTTAATTAGTTATTAACAATTCTTGTTTATAATTTGTTAATGCTATGTTAATGAATTATGGTGTAGATAATTTATTAATGTAAAATAGTCATTAACGAGTTATGTTTAATTAATTGATGAATGGGTTAAGTGATTGATTAATTGTTGAGTGGTATGAGGTGAAGAGGATATGTCCGGCTGGGCACCTCCTAGATAATGTAATCTCTATACTGAAAGTTAAGTAGGTGTATTTTAGGATTGTGTCTGGTTAGTGGAAGTGGTGGAGTGGTATAGCGCCAGGTAGAGGATACATGACAGTGTCAAACAGTCTACTCTGGTGCTATCGGGCCAGCATTGCCCAGACGAGTTATTTAACTATACACTTGTGTACTATTACTTTCTCTTGCACCCTCATGCCTGTACCTTGTAATTAAGAGTTTATCTATGATGTAGATGATCTCATATAACATATATGATGTATGTGTATTCATCTGATGCATGAGTCAAAGTTGAGATGCATGTTAGTCTTAAGTTGTAGCCAGGTACTCACACCGACCTCCATGTTTCAGAATCTGTTATATATCTAATGGAGATTCATTAGTTCAGCCATAAACTCAATGGGACCAGCTCACTCCAGTGCCAGTCATCGAATTTTTGAGGCATTACTGGGAGCGGTCATCTGAATCTGCCAGAGTCAACACTTGAGAAAAGTTGAGTATAGAATGATACGGTGGGTCTATGCTAAGACCGCCGCTACGAGTCCGACGTATAGTTAGTCAAGCGATCCAGGTAGGGTCCAGGACTGAAGCGTCTTTGGAGTTGCACCGATACGATACTGGTGCAGTTCTACGAATACTGAGATGACTTGTGAACTCTCAATGAATTGAATTTCAGTTGTGTTGAGGAGAGTGGATGCTGTTTACCAGTCACAACAATGGTCAGTTTATTATGTTTCTGGCCCGGCTGGGTCGTCATGGAACACATTGTATAAACTCATGCTAACTATTGTGTGAATCTACACTTGTGAACCGTACTGAAGCCGAAACTTGGCCAAGTGACCTAAAACAGTGATTTGCTAGTCTTGTGAACACCGGAGTGACATTCGTGTTTGGGTAGGGTCTACCCCATTCCGAGGTGTTGGTGTACAATGATAGTGTCAGTGTGAAGGTAGTGGATACCTACAGAACTGTGTATAATAGTATCAGTGTGAAGGTAGTAGATACCTACAGAACTGTGTAGAACAGAGACATGTGAATTGGTTGAGTTCTTACATTTACCTGTTGGAGCATTTAATTGTGCCAATGTTGTTATATGGAGCCAGCTATGGAGCCAATGATAGTGTCAGTGTGAAGGTAGTGGATACCTACAGAACTGTGTATAATAGTATCAGTGTGAAGGTAGTAGATACCTACAGAACTGTGTAGAACAGAGACATGTGAATTGGTTGAGTTCTTTCATTTACCTGTTGGAGCATTTAATTGTGCCAATGTTGTTATATGGAGCCAGCGGAACCAGGGTCTACCCCATTCCGAGGTGTTGGTGGACAATGATAGTGTCAGTGTGAAGGTAGTGGATACCTACAGAACTGTGTATAATAGTATCAGTGTGAAGGTAGTAGATACCTACAGAACTGTGTAGAACAGAGACATGTGAATTGGTTGAGTTCTTACATTTACCTGTTGGAGCATTTAATTGTGCCAATGTTGTTATATGGAGCCAGCGCTCCAGTGATAAGTTGCAGACAGTTTTCCCATTACCTTGAGAAGCCGAAGAGCAACCAGGCTCTTAGATACGAGTGTATTGTGCTATTTCATATGGCTGGAGTCACAGCTTTATACCAACGTGTGTGTACTAAGTGATTCAATGAGCATGATTCAGAAGGTCGAAGCTGGATCTGTACGTAGACAGTGGACTGAGTCGCTGCAGAAGTCTGTTGTCCGTAAAGTCACCTTCATCTTCGTCCCGGGACATGTGGGAGTCGAGGGAAATGAACGAGCTGATAAACTGGCTGGCTCTGCACCCTCTGTAGATGGCCAGCCCTGGATCGTGCCGATGTTATTAACGTCCTCAAAGATATGGCGAGAACAGAGGACTTTGACGTCAGTGATTCCACATCGCTGTCCAGGATGAAAGACCTGGGAGTAAGAATCGGCATAGCCAGACGCGAGAGGTACATCGGGAAAACAAAGCGCCTCGTTAACCAACACAGAACTGGCACTATTAGCCACCGGACGCTGATGCATATGCTGGGGGAGGATCTGAGCACCTATGGAAATGTCCGGAGTGCAATGAAGATACCCCAACTGATAACTGACTGATAACTGTGCTATAGTACTTTTCTTCAGATCGGTACATCTAGAATTCTAGGGTCGGCCCAGACGTCATCAGCGGAGTGGGACTTGTAAGTTATTATGTCAACGAGGGATGACCAGTGACCTTTGGTGAACTGTCAGTCAAGCACTAGTGATACACCTGACCAGTCCGAGATCTTACTCACAGTGGAAGGAGAGAACTTCAGAAGGGACTACGCCTTGGAGTTTCTTTGCACTGGAGGTTCCTCGGGTGAGTCGTTAGCTACGACGGGACGACAGCACGAACTGAAGTCACATGCTCCGTGATGAAGACTGATCATCAGTAGATCTTCTCGCTGTTCTCGAGCAGCCCGTGTATATATTATCTTCTATCCAGGCTTTTCAGCCATCCCTCTCTTAGTTCAGTTGACGTATTCAGAAATTAAATTTTGCTTTGTTAGCCATGGCTTTGAGTACTAGTATGACTGTTGTCTTGTCCGAGCCCACTGTGGGTTGGAATCCATAAGTGGGGAGGGGAAGGACAGCTGTCCCGGCTTGTGTGGGGCCTTGTAGATGTAAAGTCCTATTGGCGTGGTCGGAGCAAAGGCTGGGGATATTAACTATAGTAACATACCTGTCCAAGCCCGGGGGTCTTGTTACAATCTATCTTTTCAACGAGGCATTTCTTGGCTGCTTATTTTTTTAGCATCCTGAGATTGTTTCTTCAATAAGCATACAATGAGTTTTCTCTCTTGGATCTGGTGTGTAAGAGATCAGAACCTGCACCCATAAGTAATTCTGACCCACCCCTCTTCTCTCTCACTGTTCCCAAGCATGCACACTTCTCTGATTATATCCTCAGTCTGACCCATCCAAGATGTTCCTCTTATCAGCCAGTGGCCCAAAACTGTGTCCAGGGCTTCATTCAAGGGATGTTTAGTATAATTTCTCTCCCAAAATTAACACTATACAAAACTGTTTGCAAGTAGTTCTTCGATGACGAAGGTTCACCTCTAATGAAGAAGTGAAGACATCATTGCATTCGTGGCTCGCAGCTGAGCCTAAAACATTTTTAATAAGGGACTACGAAAGTTTGATGACAGATGGACAAAGTGTATTGGACAGCAAGGAGATTATATCGAAAAATTGTGTATTTGTCTTGTTTAAAAATTGATTAAAATAAAGTATACGGCCAGAGCACGGATGTTTGATTCACGCTTGTATGTCTGCTGATTGCACTCTGGACAGAGAGTGGCAGATTAACGTGAGCAGCTGAACCTTAATGCAGAGATGACACTGTATGATCAAGTGAACCATAGCCAGCAGTGACCTACTGTTAAACACTTGAGCTCACCTAACAAATGCATACACTGTATTGTCTGTTGGTAAATAGGAAGTGGAAAAAGACATCGTATGCCCATATTAACAAAACATGCTTATTTCGAAACAAGCAATACATTCAGTGTTCAAATAATATTAGTTGTAAGTCAGTTTAATGTAAACATTTACATATATAATAACACAAGATGAAGGGAGCCAACAAGTGATATAGAAAACAGAAGTAACTGAAGACAGGTTATCGTTGTGTACAGAATATGTGTACAATGTCTAATGCTTATGAAAGTGAAGCAGACATGTATTCACACGTGTAGAGGATAATGATGATAGTTGTTTAAGTTTAGCTCAGCACATTAAGAAGACGAAGTTAGTGATTATTAGTGCTTCTTAGAAAAAAACAAAAACAAATAATAGTGATTTGACAGCAGATTTGCAGCTTACTTGTGGTCAGGAACTGGAATGCTGCAAATGACAGATGTTTGGGCAGAGAAGAGGTCCGTGCTTCTGGGACAAACAGTTCATAATCCTCTTTCTGTTTTAATAGCGGCTGTCCCTTCTGACGGTTATCAGCTGGAGAATGAATACAGGATACATTGAATTATCAATTACCTTTTCTTGTATTAATGTTTTTTACAATTATGGACCAACAGTCAATGATACAGTTTATCACAGTAACAGTATAACACAAGCTGTTTACACCCTCGTGTGACAGACCATGACATTGATTTTTCTCAACATAAAAGACTGCGTACAATACATGATTGGCACCAGGTAAAGTTAGCAACCTAACATGATTCTCTCCAGGTAACTCTCGCAGCTAAATTATTGGCACCAGATAAAGTTATCATCCTAACATGATTCTCTCCAGGTAACTCTGGCAACTAAATTATTGGCACCAGATAAAGTTATCATCCTAACATGATTCTTTCCAGATAACTCTCTCAATTAAATGATTGGCACTACGTAAAATTATCAACCTAACATGATTCTCTCCAGGTAACTTTCGCCACAAGATAATTATAATCAGGTAAATACTTTGCCGGCTCTGTAGCCAAGGGATTACAAATGCAATTCGTAATATCACATACAGCGTTCGAAACACAGCTGCAGGCGATTTGGAAATACGTTGGTTTCCATACAATAGTATGAGTGCCGGTAGTTGGGAAAGCAGTGGCAAACTGCTGAACGTAAACTTGCCCAGGAATCACAAACAGCTAAAATATTCTGGAGTTGACTGCTACGTGCAAAGGATATGCAAACACTAAATGATCTCATCAAATTAAAAATAAAACTATCAATATTAAATTCTTCGAACCAGGCAAATATCCCATTATTATATGCTCGTTGTGTAAATCTCTTAACTCTAAATGAATATCAACGATAGAACTAAACAGTAACTGATCTAGTGTAAATAAGTAACAGAGGAAGGGTAAGAACTGTACAGAGGTCATAACAATAGAATGTGGAATAACTGCACAATAATGTCGACGTTTAAATTAGGGGAAATGAAAAGTTAAATGGAGATTATAAAAATTAGATGTATTTAAATTAAGCGAAGTCAGAAGAAGATTAAATAGGGGCAGGGGAGGAGGAGGAGGAGAGTGGGAGGAGGAGGAGAGGAGGAGGAAGAAGAGGAGGAGGAAGAGGAAGCATTAGTAGTAGAAGAAAAAGACCATCTTACCCTTGAGGTCAGTCTCATCAACTATCTCACTCTGCAGAATTTCTTCAATGACATCCTCCAGTGTGATGACACCCAGGTTTTCAAAGTAAGGGTCTCGATCATCTGGACTGTGTAGTTTCTGGACAATGGCCATGTGAGAGCTTCCAGCTAGACGCAAGAGTGCAATGCAGTCAATGAATGAAACTGAGAAATACATTGTCTGTTTCATTATAGATGATGAATATGTTGCAGCACGGGTAGCGGATTGGCTAGCCTGCTTGCCTGCCGGCCCCGTGTTTATGTGTTTCAATCCCAATCTAGGCGGCTTATTTGTTTATTAACCCGAGCTCCCGAAGCGGCGGAGCCTAAAATGGATACCAGGAAATGTCCAGGGAAATAAAGAAAGTGAAGGAGATATTGACCACATCACCCATCCAGTGTCAATTGATGTATAACAATATGGAGACTAGCATCATGTCCAATAGGATTGAAGGCGTATCAAAGAGCCCGTGACCCTGCTATGTGTGTGCATTATCTCAGAACATCATTGGCTGCAGGTTTTCTCTGTTCAAACATTTCTTGAAGCAGTTGCCTGCTGCGAGTCTGTGATGTGAAAGTGCCAACACAGTTTGTAGGCCTGAATGTGATAGTGCCAACACAGTTTGTAGGCCTGAATGTGATAGTGCCAACACAGTTTGTAGGCCTGAATGTGAAAGTGCCAACACAGTTTGTAGGCCTGAATATGATAGTGCCAACACAGTTTGTAGGCCTGAATGTGAAAGTGCCAACACAGTTTGTAGGCCTGAATGTGATAGTGCCAACACAGTTTGTAGGCCTGAATGTGAAAGTGCCAACACAGTTTGTAGGCCTGAATGTGAAAGTGCCAACACAGTTTGTAGGCCTGAATGTGATAGTGCCAACACAGTTTGTAGGCCTGAATGTGAAAGTGCCAACACAGTTTGTAGGCCTGAATGTGATAGTGCCAACACAGTTTGTAGGCCTGAATGTGAAAGTGCCAAGAGTTTCTAGTGATTGCCAGGAAGCACTCTATGTGGTGTACATTTCGGAGCGCTATAAAGTGTTTGAAAATATAGGTATCTGAGTGGTAGATTCGGTGGCAAGTGTCCGAATGCCTTTCATTGATGTGAGCTCCCGTGTCGACCAAACCTAAATGTCCAGGAAATGTGCTGAGTGGTAAAGACGGCCGGAGAACTATCAGGTACCGGTCGGTCATACAATATGGAACTTGCACCATACAGTCATACACCTTATGACGTTAAAATGGGTCCTTTCCTGTACTACTTCCCGGCAGCAGTAACGTAGCGGCTAGTAGACTTACCTGTACTACTTCCAGGCAGCAGTAACTCATCGGCTAGTAGACTTACCTGTACTACTTCCCGGCAGCAGTAACGTAGCGGCTAGCAGACTTACCTGTACTACTTCCCGGCAGCAGTAACGTAGCGGCTAATAGACTTACCTGTACTACCTCCGGCAGCAGTAACTCATCGGCTAGTTGACTTACCTGTACTACTTCATGACAGCAGTAACTCATCGGCTAGTAGACTTACCTGTACTACTTCCCGACAGCAGTAAATCATCGGCTAGTAGACTTACCTGTACTACTTCCCGGCAGCAGTAACATAGCGGCTAGTAGACTTACCTGTACTACTTCCCGGCAGCAGTAACGTAGCGGCTAGTAGACTTACCTGTACTACTTCCCGGCAGGAAGTAACGCATCGGCTAGTAGACTTACCTGTATTACTTCCCGACAGCAGTAACTCATCGGCTAGTAGACTTACCTGTACTACTTCCAGGCAGCAGTAACGTAGCGGCTAGTAGACTTACCTGTATTACTTCCCGGCAGCAGTAACTCATCGGCTAGTAGACTTACCTGTACTACTTCCAGGCAGCAGTAACGGAGCGGCTAATAGACTTACCTGCCGGCTCAATGATCATGTGTTCGAATCCCCCTAGAGAAGGAGACATTTTGTTAACTGACCTGGGCTCAATGGTACCATGAAATACTCTAGAAAGTAAAGGCGGCCCATGAGTGATATTGGCTATATGAACCATTGAGTACTGACTGGTCTATACAACAAGAATTTTACTAGCCCAATATGCCTCAAAGCGTGGGGAAAAGTTCTTTACTTACTTTCACAATTATAAAGGGGCTGTTCGTCTGCAGCACTTACTTTCACAATTATAAAGGGGCTGTTCGTCTGCAGCACTTACTTTCACAATTATAAAGGGGCTGTTCGTCTGCAGCAATTACTTTCACAATTATAAAGGGGCTGTTCGTCTGCAGCACTTACTTTCACAATTATAAAGGGGCTGTTCGTCTGCAGCACTTACTTTCACAATTATAAAGGGGCTGTTCGTCTGCAGCACTTACTTTCACAATTATAAAGGGGCTGTTCGTCTGCAGCACTTACTTTCACAATTATAAAGAGGCTGTTCGTCTGCAGCACTTACTTTCACAATTATAAAGGGGCTGTTCGTATGCAGCACTTACTTTCACAATTATAAAGGGGCTGCTCGTCTGCAGCACTTACTTTCACAATTATAAAGAGGCTGTTCGTCTGCAGCACTTACTTTCACAATTATAAAGGGGCTGTTCGTATGCAGCACTTACTTTCACAATTATAAAGGGGCTGCTCGTCTGCAGCACTTTATTTCACAATTATAAAGGGGCTGCTCGTCTGCAGCACTTACTTTCACAATTATAAAGGGGCTGCTCGTCTGCAGCACTTACTTTCACAATTATAAAGGGGCTGTTCGTATGCAGCACTTAGTAACAATGTACATGCGACCAGCCATTTGGGCTGTCAACATTTGCAGTAGCACTGTTATGTTCAAGATAGCCCCATGGCAGACACTGGCCATGGGGTTCCAGGTGTTCAGTCTTCATATATTCACTTCCGCAGCATCATGAGGCGCGGTGCACCTTTCTTTCCGCCGTATCTACATGCTGGACCACTGTCCTAATATTTTACAAATGAGCTGGTACCAATATGATGAGATTGGGTCGATCCAAAGCTGTACAGGTAGGAAAACAGCTTCCTGGCTCAGTTGCAGTTGTAATTCACAACGCTGTCTGAATAGGCAAGCACCAGCTGTCGGGTACTTTGGTACGACTATTAAACTGTCAAGTACCTTTGCACGACTATTAAACTGTCAGGTACTTTTGCACGAACTAATGAGCGTAATCTTGCCTAGTTCGTCAACAGCAGTTGAAAATACCGATGTTGACTGCAATGTCCTGTAAGGGATATGAAAAAAATAAAAAAAACAACAACAACAACTTTTGCACGACTATTAAACTGACAGGTATTTTGGCACGACTATTAAACTGTCAGGCACTTTGACAAGGCTATTAAACTGTCAGGCACTTAGACACGGCTATTAAACTATCAGGTACTTTTGCACGACTATTAAAAGAACAAACAATTACAACATATGTACAAATATACGCACCATGTAATACAAACAAAAATTAGCAAGAATGCGAGGATTTCTACGAAGACATCCATGACGTGCTAAAGAAAATAGATACGCAGGACAACATCATAGTTATGTGAGACTTCAATGCAAGACTAGGACATAACAGAGTGTTCATAGAAAAACATTTTAGAGCATTTGGAGACCACCATAATGAAAGAAATGATAACGGAAGTAGACTGATAGAGCTATTCGGCCAACACGACCTCTGTATAACAAACACATTCTATAAACACAAAGACTCACACATATACACCTGGTATAAACAGAAAGATCTAGATACTAAAAGCCAAATTAATGTTATATTAACAAGAAATAACATAAACAGAAATATATTAGATGCAAGGGCAGTGCCCAACTTAAGTATAAACACAGACCACAAAGCAGCCGTTGCCACAATAAGAACCATCAGTAGAAGAAAGCAAAGACAAGGAAAAATCAGTAAACTTAAAACACCTCAAAGACAAGGCAGTGAGGAATATTATGAGAAAGAACTAACTTAAATCTTTGTAAAACTACCTATAGACAGAAAAACAGAGGAAGAAGAATGGGAGATGTTCAAATCAAGCATTTTAAATACTGCAAACATAACATGTGGAACCACGAAAAAACGAAAAACGCGGATAAAGAAAATAACAAGTTAATGGAACGCAGAGGTAAAGAAAGTTGTAAAAGACAAAAAGGAAAAATATAAAAAGTTATTGAAAAGCAAACAGGTGATTACATAGAATAAAGAATAGCGAGAAGACACGTGAATAGAATAGTAAAGAGAGAAAAACAAACTGACTGGGAGGAGTATGGAGAAACTCTAAATAAAAACTACAAGGAGTCAACTAGAAACTTCTACAAAAAGATAAGTGCAATGAGAACCGAAGGAGAATCCTTTGACCCAACTGAAATATCTAACAGCGACAGTGGAGAACCAATAAGTGAACAAAAAAAAATTATAATAAGATGGAAACAGTACTTCGAACAACTTCTCAACATTCTAACAGATGCCACAGGAATTCAATAAACCGACACAGACGCCACCAAAGAACTAGAACCAGACATACTGAAAGAAGAAATTATAGAAGCCATCAGATTAGCCCCATTGAACAAATCATCGTGACACGATGAAATACCAAATGAATTAATTAAAGCAGAAAGAGAAGTAGGAACAACATGGCTACATAGACTACTCAACAATGTTTGGGTAGAACAACAGACACTACGAGACTGGGGAAACTCCATTATTATCCCAATTTGGAAAAACAAAGGCAGCAAAAGAGACTGCACACAATACAGAGGCATTTCACTTTTGAGTCATACTGAGAAAATATTTTGCAAACTTCTTGAGAAAAGATTACGAACTACTATAGAACCCCAGCTAAGCGAAACACAACTTGGATTTAGGAAAAGCAAAGGATGCACAGATTCCATTTTTGCTCTTAGATAACTTATAGAAAATTCAATTGAATTCAATGAAACACTATACTTAGCCTTTGTCGACCGAGAAAAGGCATTTGATAGAGTAGATAGAAACAAGCTGTGGGTAATCCTTAAACAATATGGAGTGAGTACACATCTAGCAAATCTATGTAGAAGCTTATACAACAACAGTGAATGCATAGTGAGAGCAACTGGAGGACACTCAGAACCCTTCACCATAAGATCCAGAGTACGACAAGGTTGTATCCCGTCTCCTCTCTTGTTCATAACCTATATAGACAACATATAAGAAACAGCAGATGGATAGATTGGTAGAGCACTATTTGGAGCTTTACTCAAGCGAGATGGCAAACTACTGAACGTAACTTGCCAAGAGAAACAAAAAAACTGTTGTTGACTGCGAGGTCCTGTAAAGGATATGCACTAATTAGACCAAATTAGCGGATGATGCCCTCAACGCCATAGAGGCCTTGCCAGTATAGACGTTAAGTGTGCTATTAATGAACTTGCATCCGGCAAGACTCCAGGAAAGTATGGGATTCCATTTGTGGTTATCAGGAGTGGACAAAACACACCCTACACTACAGATCCACCACACCAGCTAATAGAGCTATGCTGGCGAGAAGGACAAGTCCCACTGGATTTCAAAGCATCAAAATACCATACAAGAACATGGGGGATCGGAGTGACTGTAACAAATATAGGAATATCTCGCTTCTGTACATCGTTGGGAAAATATTTCCTAGACTTGTTCTGATCAGACTTCAAGTCCTGGGAGATCAAGTCTACCCTGAATCATAGTGTGGTTTTCGACGAAACCGTTCTATCACTGATATGATATTCTCATTGCTACAAATGCAAGAGAAATGCCGTGGACAGAATCAGCCACTGTTTATTGCCTACATCGATCTCACAAAGGTATTTGATGTGGTCAGTAGTGAGGGTCTGTTCAAGGCACTAAAGAAGATCGGCTACCGGCCAATTCTTCTGTCCACGCGGGCATGAAGGATATAATCAAGTTTGATGGTGCAACTTCAAAAAAGTTTGAATATTGATGCATGATAAGGCAGACGTGGTTGCGGCCTTGTGGGAGCGCGTGTACATATCGGAGGAGCAAATGGATCACCATGGTCTGGCAAGAATGCGACAGCGAGGAGTGACGAGGGAATCTGGCCGATGCTCGACGCTTAGAGGAAAGGCGATACGCACATATAATCAGATTGGTATTGGTACTATTGGGGTTGGAACTCTTTGCTGGCTTCTGAGGATGGGGACGGAGCGCTTATGGGAATGCCCCGAATGCTGTTATGTCGTTTCCTAAATCAATCAATCAATCAGTCAATCTGCTTGTATTAGCGTTTTCGTATCTCTGCACTCTCTCAGTGCTTGTGTCCTCCCCGTCTTCTCCATTTCCACTATAGGGATTGATCTCATCCCTCATCCATGTGATGTCGGTTCCTAAATCAATCGGTCAATCAATCAGTTAATCAATCAATCAGTCAATCAATCAATCAAAAGTTTGAAATCAAGAGTGGAGTTAAGCAAGGTTGTGTACTACCTCCCACCCTCTTTGAGATATACTTTCACGTCTGCTGAAACAGGCCTTTCGTGATCAGGATGGTGGTATATACATTCACTTATGCTCAGAAGGCGGCCCCTACAATGCTCACTGATTGAAGACCAAAACCAAAATTAGGAGGGTACTGATCAGAGAATTGCTTTATGCAGATGACGTTGCAATTACGACCTACTGTGAGAAAAAAATTACGTCTACCATCTGCATTCTCCAATTTCTCAATTTGGTCTCAATTTGTTTTAAAAATTAGCACAATGAAGACATATATTATGTCACAAGGTGGACATGGGGTACCATCAATCTTTATTGACGACGACGAACTAGAGATAGTAGACCATTTTACATATCTAGGATAAGAGGTAAAAGTTATTTGCATATCCTTTAAAGGACGTTGCAGTCAACACCTGCATTATTTGCTGTTGTGATCTCTTGGCAAGTTTACGTTCAGTAATTTGCCATTGCCTTCTGAACGACCGGTACCCATAGTTAGTTAGTTAGTTAGTCAGTCAGTCAGTCAGTCAGTCAGTCAGTCAGTCAGTCGAGGTTACAACTTCAAGGCAATGGGTCGTCCCCATTATGCTCCTTTCCTGTGCAAGTGAATACCACACAAAATGCTCCCCACTGTCAAATGTGAAAAGTGGAATAGACAAGAGTCTCGGCAATCCAACAGCCCGCACAGGTACACTGTGCATAATGCCGCCGCCGGACTGCCAACACAAGATTAATTCACGAAAACCACAGTTCGTCGTCGATGGACTCGGCAATCACCAGAAAGACCTCACTGACCCGAGTTTTCTCACATGGCTCGGTCTTTTACCGCAGGGCGACCCGCTGAAAGTGTCGCACAAAGCACGAACTCCGCAGCTTCAGCGCCGACTCCCGTGAGTCAACCGGTACTCATACCATTTCGTAACAAATTCAATACAATGCGGTCTGCTGTCAAATTGCGCGCAGGTGTTTCGAACACGAGAGTCACGAACTGCACCTGTAACCCCATAGCCACGGAGCCGGCAGGATAAGACGTACATATCAAAGTATCCCTAGATCAGGAAATCAACATCAGGATTGGTCAGGCAGCAACGACAATGAACAGGTTAACAAACTGAGTCTGGGAGAACAGGAAGCTTACTGTCAAAACAAAAGTCCTCGTCTATCAAGCATCTGTGTTTAGTACTACTCTTCTTTAAGGCAGCGAAGTCTGGTCAACTTACTCACACCACAAGAAACCTTTAATCGGCTTTCATATGCAGTGTCTGCGAAGAATACTTGGTATTAAGAGGCAAGACAAAATCACAAATACTGAAGTATTGGAAAGATTAGGTTATGTGACGATTTGTAACGGCCTCTATTACGATACGAAGATGTGTGTAAACGGGACATGATTGATACAGGCTTTGATATTGCACCTTGAAAGCAAGTCGCCGCTGATTGTGTTGCATGGACGGCAAATATCAGAAATAGAATAAATTCAAAGGAGAAAATTATTACAGATAGGTCACAAACTGTCTTCACATGCATTATTTGTTGACGAACATTTACAGCGCGAATTGGTCTGATCAATCACATTCTCTACCGCCATGAGTTGTAGTTATTATGCCTTTTTGAAGAACAATGTAACAAACTATCGTCTGTCAAGACGGCAAAGTACCAATATAAATATCTTACCACAATGTTTACAAACACAGATATCCAACCTTACATCCGCAACTGATATAAAACATATTGAACACCAAAGAGAGTAACAACGTGCAAGAAAACGACGACTAAATTTAAACAACATACACGCCATAAACTAATTTTAAAGTAGTAGAACATACTCAGAAGTACATAGAATAGTTTTGCAATTGCTTATTTGAATGTTAACTATTCTAGGTATTGTTACCATCAACGCTACTTAATATAAACTGAGTATTAACTAGTCCTCAAAGAGATTGTATGAGAAATCTAGATGGAGCACGTGACCACATTTCCCTCACCAAATATTAGAAATTGTTGTACGGAAAAGTCATAAAAACAGTTGTACAGCAAAGTCAGAAAAACAGTGTACGGCAAAGTCAGAAAACATCCATCCATCAATCATGTGCCATGCCGATAAGCGTGGGCGGCCGTGTTTTGCCATCTCACTCGACCATCAGAGTCGTGGATCAGCTCCATGTTCCTGTCTTGACCATGACACGTGACCAAGCCATCCGGGTATTTACTTCTCGGTCTTCCCCTTGGTCTCTTCCCTTCTATCTTGCCAGTTGTCATCAAGTTCTCCAAGCCATTTCTTCTCATAACATGCCCAAAGAATTTTGACTGTCTACATCTAATGACTCTAATCAGTTTACGATCTTCATTTGTTTCTTGAAGGACTTGTTCATTGGTTTTTCTGTCTGTCCATGGTATTCTTTGTATTTTTCTCAGAAACCACATTTCCATAGCCATCAGCTGTTTTTGAGCTTGATTGCTCATTATCAACGCTTCACACCCATACAAAAGATCAGGTTCTATGTAGCACTTCAACACTCTTGTTCTCGTTTCAGTTGATATCTTTTCATCGGTCAGTATGTTTTTCATCTTGCTAAAGGCTACCTTCGCAATGGCAAATCTTGTTGTAAACTCTTCAAGGTATCTCCCATCAGATGTTATGACTATTCCTAGATAACTGTACCGATTAACTTGCTTAAGAATATGCCAGTTTACTCGTAAATCACATTGTAGTATTTCCTTCTTCCCAGTGACGACCATAATCTGTGTCTTCTTACTATCCAATTCTAACCCCAGATGCTCACTGTGTGCAACAACCGCATCTATTAAATGTTACAGGTCCTGTTCATTGTCTGCAATCAAGACTGTATCATCTGCATATCTAATATTATTGATGTATCTTCCCCCAATGTTGATTCATTCCACATCGTCTATAATTCTGAACATATGTTCACTGTAGGCCGATCAAACTTGTAACATGTGGATTCACATTTTAGAGGGCACAAAACTAGTGGAGGTCAGCGTGGCCGAATGTATAGGAACGCGTGTTCTTAAACACCCGGTGTGCTGATGCCGAGGTCAGGAGTTCAACAGCTGGATTAAAGTATTGACCTCTCGTCCTTGACTCGGGGACGTAAATTACAAGCTCCTTTGAAATCGGCGTGGGTTAGCCTGATGGCGAGGGACACAGTTAATAGGAAAAGCTAATGCACATGCAAAATTCAGTCCAGCACTACTAGAAGTAGTGTGTATCGACTACGCTTGAGTTCAAAGTGGGCGAGCGCAAACAATAAAAAAACAAAAACAGAAAGCTAGTGACATTATGAGAGAAAGAACGACACATGGGTGTAGCATGTTACCATGTTTACAGGTGGACGAAAGTATTCTAAACCCTCTTCAACAGATACACAGCTTAATGGTGGCTCTTACCTTTCAAAAATGCCTTCAACAGATACACAGCTTAATGGTGGCTCTTACCTTTCAAAAATGCCTTCAACAGATACACAGCTTAATGGTGGCTCTTACCTTGCAAAAATGCCTGTAGCATGGCATCTAGTTTGACATCATGGTCAACAAACAGTGGCCTGTGATCATAAAATCTACAGACTACACTCAGCAGAGTTTTCTCCTCTGGGTCAATTAGAGCCAGCTCTTTTGTGTTTAATAGGTTGATTATATTGGTTTTTTCCCCATCATATACAGGGATTCGAGTGTAGCCTTGGTGCATAATTTCCGTTATTGTCTCAAAATCCAACACAGTATTAATTTCCAGCATGTAGACATCCTCAATCTTTGTCATGACATCTTCAACGCGTTTGCTAGTCAACTGCAGCGCTCCAGAGATTATGTTTGCTTCATTATCATGTAAAACTCTCCGATCAGCGTTCATTCGTATCAGCTCCTGCAGTTTCTCCTTGTTGAAGGCTTGTCCCATTTCTTGGCCCAGTAACAGGTCCAACACCAAAGATATTGGATATGCAGCAGGAAAGGTAATTATAATAAACAAAACGGTAATCCAATAGGTTTTAGCACCAACCGCTAACCCATGCCTGGAGCAAACAGCCTGTGGCATAATTTCACCAAACACAGTAATTGCAGCTGTTGAGAAAACAACAGCAACAAGGCCATTTGTCAAATCCTCAAACAGAATAGTGAACGTCGTATTAACGAGCACATTTCCTAGCAAAATAGAACAAAGAAGCAGATTACCCCTTTGACGTAAAGGAGCTATGCGTCTGGCATACTTTTTTTCTGTTGGTTCTCCCACTTTTTGAATAATTGCTAGCTCAGTCGGGTCAAGAGACATCAAGCCTAGGTTCAGTCCACTGAACAGTCCAGACAGGAGCAGTAGTACAATACAGAAACATATCCGAAGCCAGATGGGCATCACGGATTCTTCAGTACGTGCTTCTAGAAACACATTTATTCTAAGCCACTCCTCACTTCCTTGGTGCACAGCGGCGACGCTACCTCCGAAAGAGGAGGGATTTTTTAACACCAAACATATATAACGAAAGTGTTCCCCCGTGTTTTGCTGCTCAAATTGTACTCTTATCACTGCACTAGTGTTGTCGTGTGTAACATTTAACAACCAGTATGTTGAAGTGACTAACTCTCTGGAACAGTTCTCATTGTTCGTTGTAAAAAACACTGAGTCTCCTTTCGAAAGACCCTCACCAACCAGTCGAATTAGAACCGACCTGCCTAGAGGCGCATACAGACCCATACCTATCACAATTTTTGAAAGCTTATCCTTGGGGTAAATGCTAAATATTTGAGTGGCATTGCATATGTAACTAAAGCAAAGAAAACTGCAGACACAGACGGAACAGTAATAAGCGCCATTGCGGGCGTTCATGTTTATTGTTGGTTGCCACAATTTTCTGACATCAATAAACCAGATTTTTCTACAGAGATAGCCAAATGCGATTTAGACAATTACTGTAGCTTAAGATCTACTACGGCCCTCCCTGGCGAAGGTGTTAACGACTTTCTGCAGCTGATTAGGCAGCTGATCGCGT
Organism: Cepaea nemoralis; assembly: GCA_014155875.1. NCBI lineage: Eukaryota > Metazoa > Mollusca > Gastropoda > Stylommatophora > Helicidae > Cepaea > Cepaea nemoralis. The sequence continues at coordinate 736,303 of JACEFZ010008488.1, forward strand.
CGCGTTGTTTACTTACGGGGTATGTGAGCCGGTAGCTCAGAAAGCAATGGCAAACTACTGGGCGTAATCTTGCCAAGAAAATCAACAGCAGCTGAAAAATGCCAGTGTTTACTGCAACGTCCTGTAATGGATATGCAACTTTTAAAATAAAAACATCTTATATATCGAAGCTCTGACAGTTAGAACATTGCTTTGTTGATCCGGCAGTTTCTGCAGCTTGTCTTGTTCCATTTACCGCGCGAATTGGTCTGATCAGTCACATTCGCCACAGCCATGAATTATAGTTAATGTGCCTTTTTTAAGCAGAATGTAACAAACTATCGTCTGTCAAGACGGCAAGGTGCCAGTAATATAGTAAATCCATGTCGTGTCTGTATGTTAACTGGACCCTAAATGGAAGCAAAGAATGTTCACACTGCAGCCTGCCAGGCATGTAGCCAGAAGCGACTGTGGATAATGCCGCCGTGTGTCACCTTGACCATTAAAGGAAGTAAAGATTGCATCATATATGTGTATCATTTGTATGCCTGCCATACATATCGTCAGAGGAGATGAAGGAGGGTTGGGCTTGGGGCTAGCTTACATATCCAGTAGAAAAACTGTAGCTACAAAATTCAGTCCATCATGAATAAGTTCAAAGATAACGAAAACTGACAAATCAAACCAACCAAGATGAAAGTAGGCTCTTATGATGTCTAATTGGTCATGCCTGGAAGTACACTTGTTCCTGCAGCCAGCCGTGTCATCTTTTGGGATGACAGGTTCGAATCACGGTCGGTAACTCCGGCTTTCGATGTGTATGTTGTCTGGTGCGCCCTCCAGTTTTTAATTTCTACCCCTATTTTTATGAGCGCCATACAATACGTGTGTATTTACTTATTAGCTGCCTTACAGAAGAGGCATGGCGCGATGCGGAGAAAGCCGCAAGGAATCGGGATGGCAGACTATCTTCTGGGAAATCCCCAGAATTGGCACCTGGAGTGTTGAAACTATATGCGAATCAGGTAATACAGCACAAGTAGTGCTGGAGATTAAACACTATGACATTGGCATGTTAGAACTGAGTTAAGTTAAGTTAAGTTGAGTATCTAACTCATAGAGAGTGTAGACAAAGGTGGAAAAACGTTTCAATAACACGAAATGGAACGCACGGTTAGTGAATCCATTGCGTGGTCCGAAGTCCAAAGCGAAAGCTTACCTAGTGGATGCCGCCCGCAGATTGACCGTTCCTGGTGTGTGCTGAGCGTCCAGTGACAAGCGATATGCCCAATACATGGAAGTGAGGAATTAAAGCAGCCATGAGCAGGACGTGGCAACTCCTCGAGTGAGCCCAGTTTCAGACAATATGTGCCGGCTCTGCAATTATGGAAGCCTCCTTGGATAGCGGGGGAATGCCCATGGTCTGCCCCTGCCTTCCCTTGAGGGTTGACCGTGATGTCGTTGACCGTTCTACCTTGACCAGCTGAGATGTGGGCGACACCACAGCAGTAACAGTCTAATGTCTCTCGAAATCTCGAGAAGGAAGGCAAACCCGTAAAAATGCCCGCTGAAGTCGGATGTGCTGGAATACGGGTGCAAATAAATGAGGCACAACGCATAAACCGTGCAAGTGAAATGTCTTTCGTGCTAGGAACAGCTCTGACTAACTAGTTTTCCGAATAGCTCGTGTCCGGAAGAGCTCTGATTAGCTAGTTTCCGAATGTTCGTTGTGCCCGGAACAGCTCTGACGGGCACATCGACAAGCACATGTCCGAATCGAAAACTAGCTGATTGGATACCCTCTGCAGACAGGTCTGGTCAGTGCGGGAAAGGCTCGTGGTGAACGATATGTCCAATATATCGACGTAAGGAATTAAAGCAGCCATGAGCAGTACGTGACGATTCCCCCGGTGAGCCCAACACCAGGGCGCTATGTGTCGGCTCTGCAACTATGGAAGCCACCCTGGATGGCGGAAAATGCCATGGACTGTCCCTGCCTCCCTTGAGGGCTGATCTTGAAGCATTCGACAGTTCCAACTTGACAAGCTGGGATGTGGACGGCACCACAAAAGTGAGAGTCCCACGGGAATGCTAACCTGTCAAAAATGCACGCTAAAAGTCAGGTGTGTTGGCCTAAGGGTTTCGACCCAAGGTTGCATAACGAGACACACCGCAATCACATCTGGAAAAAACATTCCGGAAGAACGCAAAGAAGAAGAAGATATGGTTAAGAGCATTCTGAACTTCCATCTTCAAAATTGATGGTCCTTCATTATTATTCCGATGATCATATTGTTCTTCTCTTGTATCATCATAAAGGTCTTTCACATAATCTGACAACGCATGTTAAATTTTACCTTTTTCTATTATGATTTTGCCATATTTGGTTTTTAGGCATCTCGTTGATGTGTGTGTTCTTTTGTTATTGATGTCATTAATTCTTTTTTGCATTAATTTATTATTCCGGGTGTTGTGTTGGTTTTCAATTTCCTTGCAATTTTCCTCAAGCCATGTTTCTTTTGCCTCTTTGCATAGCTTCCTAATTTTCCTGTGAATCTCATAATATTTTTCCTTGATATTTTTTATATTTCTTCTTACTTCCATGAGTTTTAAGATGTTCTCTGTCATCCATTTCTTGCGACCTATTATCTTTATTTTTGGGATGGTTGTTTCTGAAGCTTGGTTGACTGATTTCTTTAATATTTCCCATTGGTCACTGACGTCTGGAAATAATATTTCCATATCGGACAATGCATCGAATCTGTTCTTTACCTCTACGTTGAATATATATATATATATATATATATATATATATATATATTGATTGATTGATTGAGGAACCGACATCACAGCATTCTATATATATCGACAACTTGGCAAGAGAGGCGAAATGGACTGCATCGAAAGAAAACCTCGGAGACCTTTACAGCACTACACGTTAGATAGCAAGAAAGTATACTCAACCAAGTGGATAGATCAAAACCAGAAATGGGGAAGTTCTCACTGACATTAGGGATCAAGTAAACACAGGGGCTGAATACTCTGAGAAACTCCTAAGAAGACCCTCCAGATATCCAGTTTGTAAAAAATTGAGCTGGATATCAACTGCAAGAATCCACCCAAGGAATAGATTAGCAAAGCCATCAAACTACTAGAGGATGAGAAAGCTGCTTGTATCCCAACCGAGGCCATTAAAACTAACTTAATAAATTTCAAATGGATTACTGCACAGATTATTAGAAGAATCTATGAAACTAAAGAAATACCAGCAGAATGGAGAGACTGATACCCGGTAAAGCTGCCAAAGAAAGGGGACCTACAGGAGTGTGACAATTATATACAAAATAATGTTACTGTCAACTCCTGGGAAGATATAAAGCAGCATCATTCTTGGGAGATTACGAGATGCCATTAACAAACAACTAAGGGATGAACAAACTGGCCTCTGACCAAACATATCTTGCATTGATGAGATGGTTACACTGCGCATAATATCAGAACAACGCATCAAACTGAACTCACTAGTTTATATTCTTCTTCATTATAGACTGGATTAGATAGACAACAACAAGCGCTACCAGAAACGGAATTCAATGTATTTGTCTGACACAGCAGCTCGATGATATGAACTTTTCTGACGACATTGCCCTCCTTTCTCACACATGAAATCAGATGCACATTAGATGCAGGATAAACTAACAACTATCTTACACCTGAATGGATACGCCACAGGATTTATAAAGCGCCACTGCCAACAGCCGAAACCACAACCAGATAAAACTACAGCCCCTAAGCTCAATGTATGTATCCAGCTAACTTTTCGAGTTGATGACGTATTGCAACGTCTACAGGATCGCCTCATTGTAGCAGTCGGCCGAACATTCTGTGCTGCAACATCAGTTATTAGGTACAGAACCACACCTATTCCCACTCCAGCAGTAAAAGAATCTGTCCCTCTGTATGCCAAATCCAATTGCATTTACCAATTCACATGCAGATGCGAGTCTAGCTACATCGGCAGAACAGAGCGGCAGTTACACAGCAGGGTTGTTGAATACATACCAAGCTAGATTGACAAGATATTACACGCAGGCGATGGGATCATGGGAAGGCCGACACACCACAATTACAAACTTCTGGAGTCGTCCATTGCACGTCACGTCTTGGAAACCGGTTATGTCATTGATAGAGACAGCGCTTTTCGCGTGTTGTTTAATACACAAAATTGTCGCTTGTTAAAGTTTGCAAAAGCCTTCATGATTAATCTGCATAGGACAGTTTTGTGCAAACAGAAAGACATGATAGTCAGCTTAAAATAATCGTGGTATACAACTGACATTACTGTGCGAACATGTGTATATTTCAGCTTGAAGGATTATCTAGTTCTTTTACTCTCAGCTGTGTAAATTCTGCGGTAAGTACCTGACGAGATGCAGCGAAATATGCCATGCAATAAACCGCACAGTCTTTAGTTTGTGTCTTCTTTATTCAAACTATCCTCTGTCAAGGCGGCATGGTGCCAGTCAATTGAACCAGCGAAACATGAAATGTATAAAATTGTTTGACTAAATAATCAATGGGAAACACATGGACAGAACTAGACAAATAAGAATGAACCAAGAGGTGAAAAAAGACGATGGCGCCGAATAGACCAAACATTGAGAAAACCCGAGACTAGTATAACTAGAAGAACCAGTCTGTAATCCACAGGGCCGAATAAATAGAGGAAGACATAAAAACTAACGGAGAAAAGAAGTAGAAAAAGAAATTAACAGTATAGGAAGGACATTGACAGAACTGCATGGGATGGCTATAGAAATGGTATACTTGGCTTAAGTTGGTTGAGGGCAACTGTCCTCATAAAGAAGAAGAAGAAGAAGAAGAAGAAGAAGAAGAAGAAGAAGAAGAAGAAGAAGAAGAAGAAGAAGAAGAGAAGAAGAAGAAGAAGAAGAAGAAGAAGAAGAAGAAGAAGAAGAAGAAGAAGAAAGAAGAAGAAGAAAGAGAAGAAGAAGAAGACGAAGAGAAGAGAAGAAGAAGAAGAAGAAGAAGAAGAAGAAGAAGAAGAAGAAGAAGAAGAAGAAGAAGAAGAAGAAGAAGAAGAAGAAGAAGAAGAAGAAGAAGAAGAAGAAGAAGAAGAAGAAGAAGAAGAAGAAGAAGAAGAAGAAGAAGAAGAAGAAGAAGAGAAGAAGAAGAAGAAGAAGAAGAAGAAGAAGGAGGAGGAAGGAGGAGGAGGAGGAGGAGGAGGAGGAGGAGGAGGGGGTAGATTATTTCTATTTTCTTCGACGCACTCTGCCAAGTATAATCAGTGCAGATGTAGTATCTATAGGGTAAATTTATTCAGATGAATATATACTAATTTACTCAGGAGTGCATACACATGAAAGGGGTGCGTGTATGATCTTGGAAAGATAAAGAAAAGAACAAAGACAATAAAAAGATATATGTCCATATCACATCGAGTTCTGATAGTTAGATTAAGACACAAGATAGTAGAGAATTATGTCATACACCATCTTTAAGCAATATCCCAGGAGCCTTTTGACACTGAGTTGAGATGAGTTGAGTTAAGATCCGACATCGCAGCACTCGGGATATCCCCATACGCGCTCAGTCCTCATCTTCAAACACCAGCGAAGAGTCCAATGCTAACGGTACCAATTCCAATATGATTTTGGAGTACAGTGTGGCTGGCAGATCACACCTCGCCGCATCATTCTCTCCGAGCAATGGTGGTATATCTGTTCTTAAGCACATACACATCATTCCCAAAGAGCCATGACTACATCTTCCTTAGCGGTACACGAGTATCTAATCCAGCCATGCAGACCCAGCCTAAGCGTCGAATGATTTTACATCTGTCATGTACAGTGACCTGCATGTTCGGAACAATGGCTACCGGCGGTTGCTGAATTGACTGTTTTGTCCTTTCGGTTCACGAGTGCATTTTTCGGGAAACTCCTGGGAGTCGGCGCTGAAGCTGAGGATTCGTGCTTTGTGCGACACTTTCGGCGGGTCGCCCTGCTGTAAGAGTCCGAGCCACGTGAGAAAACCCGGGTCAATGAGGTTTTTCTGGTGACTGCCGAGTCCATCGACGATGAACTGTGGTATTCGTGGATGAATTTTGTGTTGGCATTCTTATTGCGGGATTATGCACAGTGTACCTATGCGGTCTTGTTGGATTGCCGAGATTCCTGTCTATTCCACTTTTCACATTGGACAGTGGGGAGCATTTTGTGAGATATTCGATGGCACGGGAATAGAGCATAATGGGGACGACCCGTTGCTGTGAAGTTGGAACCTCGACTAACTGACTAACTTAACTAATCAGACCCAGCCAATGTGTCCGCATGTTTATTTCCTGACACACGAGAATCCCCTGGGGGAAAAGATCCAATTTATTATGCTGTCTATCTTTAATTTTTTTTTTTTTAATGTAAGCATGCCACCCTGCACGAAGAATACCTATCTTCACGCTTCTCAGCATTTACTGCGAGTCCGTCACAATTACGACATGTGTATGCTTTTTGTCCTCCAGCCAGCAAAACGCTGCAGTGACACCCTTCACCCCCATTCTCACACTAAATATGGTATCATATGACAGGCTCTCTACACTAAACACGGTCCATTAACTTTCGCTATGGGTCCACGGGCACTTCGTTTCCCTCTTAGCACAAAACCACCTGTGTAGATGATTACGTTACCTGTGAGCAAATTGTCGTGTATCAGTTGTTACACCTCCCATTCAGCGCTGCCTGCTGGGCAATCCCTACACCTTAAAGTAATGTGATTATGATTCTGCACAGGTCTGACATATCCTCTGGTATTCTGCCTCGATCCTTTCGTCTCCAAATATTTTTCGCATATACACACTTCTCTGATTGTGTTCACTGTCAGAGCCATCCACTGTTTTCCACTTATCAGCCTGTAGCTCTTATCTGTGTCCAGGGCTTCATGCAATGGGTGTTCCTTGTCTTTGGTCGCTAAGAAAAATGACTTAGCCTGATGCACCTTGAACTTTTCCGCAGGTCGTTCTCTAAGCTGAACCCATCTTCTGCACGCACTATTAGCGCTTCCCTTGTGCATCTCAGGATGCCCAGCGTAGCTTCTTTCTGTATGCGGTCTAGTTTCATTAACCGACTCTGTGGCACTGTAAGCAGTCCAAACCTATTCTCAGTTACTGAGATAATCAGATATTGATAGAGCATGAAAAACATCATATGCTCCTTGCCTATTGCTGCCATAGTCTTCAGTGCACACATTTCTTCTTAGATCTTATAACAACTCCTACTACGTGATCCCTAAACGACAGGCTTCATTCGAAGGTGATTCCCGCGCACCTTGAACTACGTACATTCTCAGTTAACATTTATGCAGTTTACAGTGGGACCTGGTACGCTGGCCTAAACTAATCACTCCTATTTTACAGAGAAAACCATAAACTAGACGCCTTATCTGGGTGCTTAGCTGTTTTGTGGTGCTCTCTGGACAACAGGATTGTGAGAGGTGATGTCCCAAGCCTCACGATAGATGGTAGAAGCGTCAACAGAGAGAACAAACTGAACAACTGCTGGTAGGCACAAGGTGATGCAGGCAAAGGCATACCTCAGAGTAGCTGCAGACACAGATCACCCGTTGCATGAGGCGCTGGACGCCGTTAAGGGTCAGCGACTGATAAGAGGGAAATCATGGATGGCTCAGGCGGAGGATACGATCAGACAGGTGTGCCCCTTGGAGAACATTAGGAGAGGAGTGGGTCAGAGTGCCAGCGGAGCAGTCAGACTTGTGCAGAGTTATAATCACATTAAGCCGGGAGTGCAGAGAGTGGCCAGCAGGGGCCACGGAAGTGGAAATCCAGCAACTAATTCAGGATAATGCTCGCTCGGGTGATGTGATTATCTACACAGATGGATCGGTGTTGAGAGGTAGGAGAAGTGCCTGGGGGTTCTTAGCAAAAGCTAATGGTCGACGTTTGGTGCAGGAGAGCCTGGCATATGATACCACAACATCTAGCTTAAGAATGGAGGTGGAGGCGGTCAGTGCAGCTTTCCGCTGGATGGAGAATACGATACACACACACACACACACATCGTGATTGTAACTGACTCAGAAAGCATGCTGAGTAGGGTGAGGACAGGCAAGCTTCGTGCAGAGTGGCTTGCTTCGCTTCGGAAGTCACGGGTGACAAGCATCGTCTGGATCTTTTCTCCGGGGCATGCTGGTGTGCTGGGGAATGAACAGGCGGACAGATTGGCTGGCTCGGCAAAACTTGGTGGAGTATTGATGCATGACAAAGCAGACGTGGTTGCGGCCTTGTGGGAGCATGTGTACACCTCGGAGGAGCAAATGGATCACCATGGTCTGGCAAGAATGCGACAGCGAGGGGTGACGAGGGGATCTGGCCGACGCTCGACGCTCAGAGGAAAGGCGAGACGGACATATAATCAGATTGCTACTGGTACTATTAGTGTTGGAACTCTTCGCTGGCTGTTGAGGAAGCGGACGGAGCGCTTATGGGAATGCCCCGAATGCTGTGATGTCGGTTCCTCAATCAATCAATCAATCAATCAATCTGGGTTAATCACATTACGCATCTCTGTACACTAGTCGATCACTGTGTTAAACTAATTCAGCGCCATTGGATGATTAATGGCCGTATGTGACTTCCCGTATCTGTCATGGGATTATATCTCGCCGAAATGTTGTCATTGTATTATAATACAACGTGTTTGCTACCATATTAACAACATTATGTCATAACTGTGACATACCCCTACTTCCCATTCTCCGCCATCCATTTTATGTGATCCAAACCTATTTTTGTTTGGCACTTAATCTATTAATATCTCCTGCAACTTTTGTAGAATTTGCGTCCTGTCTCTACCTTAGCTACACGCAAGAACATCGTCTGCAAATGTCAGTATCCTTCAAATACCCGAAGGTATAACACTTGCATTCTAGCAACTGGCACGGGTAAGATTACAGAGCTTTGTGGTAATACCGGCGGGGTAATGCAAGCCTCTGAGGTCCATGAACCTAGGCAGAGAGCGGTCCTATCAGAGCATATGATACCACAACATCTAGCTTAAGAATGGAGGTGGAGGCAGTCAGTGCAGCTTTCCGCTAGATGGAGAATACGATACACGCACACATCGTGATTGTAACTGACTCAGAAAGCATGCTGAGTAGGGTGAGGACAGGCAAGCTTCGTGCCGAGTGGCTTGCTTCGCTTCGGAAGTCACGGGTGGCAAGCATCGTCTGGATCTTTTTTCTCCGGGGCATGCTGGTGTGTTGGGGAATGAACAGGCAGACAGATTGGCTGGCTCTGCAAAACTTGGTGGAGTACTGATGCATGATAAGGCAGACGTGGTTGCGGCCTTGTGAGAGCACGTGTACACCTCGGAGGAGCAAATGGATCACCATGGTCTGGCAAGAATGCGACAGCGAGGAGTGACGAGGGGATCTGGCCGATGCTCGACGCTTAGAGGAAAGGCGAGACGCACATATAATCAGATTGCTACTGGTACTATTGGGGTTGGAACTCTTCACTGGCTTCTGAGGATGAGGACGGAGCGCTTATTTGAATGCCCCGACTGCTGTGATGTCGGTTCCTATACCAATCAATCAATAAATCAATCAACCTGCAACTTAACAGCTTTCTAAGTATCCCTGCATTTTCTCCCACACCTCGCCAAATGTATTCTTCAAGGTGATAATCCTATAGCCACTGAGCCTTGAATAGTCCTTGCCTGGCTGGAAGAGAAGGATTAAATAGCTGATGCTGTCCTAATGCTCAGATTAAAACAAGTAGCCATCTCATCCCATGTTCATGTTCAATTAAATTTATTACAGCTTCTTAAGCCTAGATTGGACTTATACAAAACTTGTTTCGCATATTCTGGTGCTCACTTGTGGAATAGCCTTCCATCAGAACTGAAAACACCAATGAGTCCCTACACATTCAACCGAAAACTCTTTCAATACTTACTTCATACCGACTATATGCCTCCATAAGTCACCTACTAGTATAATTTTTCCACTATCATTCTTCACTGTATGTGTGTGAACGAGACAGTGGGTGAGAGAGTGAGTGAGAAAGAGTGTGAGTGGAAGAATTAGTGAGAGTGAGAGAGTATGCATGCGCGTGTGCCTGAGTGAGTGTAAAAGTGAGTGAGTGTGTGGACATATGTGTGAGAGATTTAGTTAGAGAGTGAGTGAATCTGAGAGAGTGGGTGTGTTGTGTGTCTGCCTGTCTGTGTGATAGAGTGTGAAAGTTAGTGAGTGAGTGTGAGTTAGAGAGTCATCGAGTAAACGAGTGAGTAAGGGAGCGTGAGTGAGTGAGAGAGAATTTGTGGGTATGCGTGTATGTGCGCGAATGAGTGAGTGTGAGAGCGAGTGAGTGTGTAAAAGAAAGAGCGTGGGTGAATGAGAGAGTGCATGAGAAAGTGTGATGTATGTGTGTGCATGTCTGGATGTGTGTATGGGTGTATATGTGTGTACATGTGTGTATCTGTGTGTGACTGTGTGTGTATGTCTGTACGTGTGTTAAGGTGTGCTTTCATGTGTTTATATGCGTTTATATGCATGTGCGTGTGTGTATGTGTGTATGGATGAGTGTGTGTGTGTGCTCGTGTATGTATTGTATATCTTTGTATGTGTAAGTGTGCATGCATGCAGTGTATACGAGGGAGTGTATATTCGGGTGTTATGTGAGTACGTGTGAGTAAGTATATGGATGTGTGCAGGTGTGTGTGTTGCGTGGGTATGATGTGTGTGGGTGTGTGTATGTACATGTGTGTGAGAGAAGAGAGAGAGAGAGAGAGGAGAGAGAGAGAGAGAGAGAGAGAGAGAGGAGAGAGAGAGAGAGAGAGAGAGAGAGAGAGTTGAGCGCACACATGACATCTAACATGCTGATCCATATGTTTGTGTATTCTCATTTTTTTTTCATATTACCATTTGATGCACTTGATTTTAACATGCATAAAATGAATTCATGTAAATTACTGTAAAGCAAGTGAGAGAGTTAGTGAGTGTAAGTGAGAGAGAGAGAGAGAGAGAGAGAAGAGAGAGAGAGAGAGAGAGAGAGAGAGAGAGAGTGAATGAGTGTGAGAGTGTGTGTGTGTGTAGAGAGAGAGAGAGAGAGAGAGAGAGAGAGAGAGAGAGAGAGAGAGAGAGAGAGAGAGAGAGAGAGAGAGAGAGACTTCAGTGCTCGCATGTCCTGTAACATGCCATTCCATATTTTGTGTGTATTTTCATCTTTCACATTATCATTTTGTATGTATGACACTTGATTTTATCATGTTTAATATAACATTACTGTAATGTGAGTGAGAGCGTTAGTGAGAGAGAGAGAGAGAGAGAGAGAGAGAGAGAGAGAGAGTAGAGAGAGAGAGAGAGAGAGAGAGAGAGAGAGAGAGAGAGAGAGAGAGTTGAATTGCATCCCTAATTTTTAAGTTACAAAGTTACAAAATGTGTATGTACAATTTTTCTCCATTTTCTTTACAATTTTGCGACAATGCTCACGACAATCGTCACTGTATGTGTGTGTAAAGTGTGGGAGTTTGATCATAATAGTAGGTTGGGGGATCGGGGGATGTGTGTGTGGGTGGATTTCGTGATGTGTGTGGGTGGGCTCAGGATGTGTGGGTGGGCGGGGGCGGGTTTTGTGGGTGAGTGGGGGATTTGTGTGTGGGTGGGTGGGGGATTTGTGTGTGGATGCGTGCGAGATGTATGGGTGTATGGGGAGATGTGTTTGGGATGGGGATGTGTGTTTGTCTAGGTGGTTGTGGTGAGTGGGTGGAGGAGGATATGTTGGTGGATGATTGATGGTGGGTTATGGGATGGGTGGGGGTATATGTGTGGGTGGGGAGATGTGGGTGTGGGGATATGTGGTGGGTGGAGATGTGGCAGGTGGGGGTGGTTGTGGGTTTGGGGATATGTGTGTGGGTGGGGGATGTGTATGGTGTGGGATGTTTGGGTGGATGGGTGGGGAGTGTGTGTGGGTGAGAGATGTGTGAGTGAATGTGTGTGGGGGATGTGCTGTGGGTTTCGGGGGGGGTGCGTGATGAGTGGGGGTGATGGTTTGGAGATGTGTGTGTGGGTGGGGGATATGTCTGGCTGGGTGGGGGTGTGTGGGCTGGGTGGAGGATGTATGTGTGGGTATGAGGGGGATGTAGTTGGGGATGTGTATGGGTAGATATGGTTTTGGGTAGATGTTGTTGGGTGGGGATGTGTGTGGGTGTGGTATTGTGTGGGAGGGGAGCTGGGTGTGGATAAATGATGTTTGTGTGGGTGGGTAAGGTGTGGTTGGGTTTGTGGGGGGGTAAGGATGTGTGTAGGGTGGGGGATGTTGCTTAGATGGGTGGTTGGGATGTGTGATGTGGGTGGGTAGATAGGAGTTATTGTTGATGAGTGGGGAAGGGATGTGGAGTGTTTGTGGTTTTAGGGAAAGTACTTGTCTAGGGGGTTTTGAGGGGAGAATTATGGGTTGTGTGTGCGTGGATGG